>JAWZYV010013122.1:0-452802 GCA_038373885.1 Cheiracanthium punctorium
ATTTACGCTATTTTTACGAGATGTTAGTATGTATGTGTGTGTATGTGTGTATGTGAGTGAACACGATAGCTCCTAAACGGAGCATTCGATTGAGCTCAAATTGGGTATATATGTTATAAACCACCATCGTAAGACCGGTATTGATTTTGATGTGTATAGGACTTATAGTTTTTATACAGATATATATATTATATTTTATATTTGCTACGAGTTTTTATATATTATATTTGCTACGACAAAGATTTCTTTTACATTACGGCCTATAGGGGGGGGGATTCTTGAAAGTGCGCTAGCGTTTAAACGGTACATTCGATTGAGCTCAAACTGGGTACATATTGTTGCAAAAATACTCTGCTTGTTTTCGGGGTTCGTCCTTCTAAAGTCCAGTTGGTGTAGAAAGTTCTAGTAAAAAGTCCACTGGTCAGGGTGGAACACAACTTTATTGCTTCTAGAACTTCGTAGAACAATCAGCTGTACACTCACCAAAAAAAGTATTCGTGCAAGAGAGAAATTTCCTATTTTAGATTTGCGAATAATAATTAAGTTTCTGAAAAACGCACAACTTGATGGAAATATGGAAAGTCATATTTATACATAGCCTAATTCATATTCTATGATAAATAATTTTTAATATACGAAACCAACGTAGGAAACTTCTCTCTTGCTCGAATACTTTTGTGGTACAAAATTCACAAGCACAATCAAACAGTAATGTGCTTTTAACAGTCCGCTTAAAATTGAAGTTCTCACAAATGCTGTATTTCTCACACAAAATAAAACACTTTCACTGGCAAAAATTCGGTGAAAATATACGAGAGATAACACTAATAGTCTCTCAAGACTCAGCAATCAAGAATTTGCACACAGCACTTTAAAAGCAGCTTCGTGAACAAGCGCGAAACACCGCTTCTATCACAGAACGAAGCAAGCGTACTCACTGAGAGAGCTCCATTCACACACTGGGTGCTAAACTCACACTGAACTGGGTGGGGCCTATGAAACACTTGTATTTACAAGTAGGGCAGAAGCTACCAGAAACTTCTAGAAGTTTCTCGAGGATTCCACATAAAGCGGGAATTTTGATTACGTCATAGAAGAGAAATGATAGGTTATTATGCCTTTTTAAAGCAGCAAAAACAACTTTACAGGCCCCATAGGTAAAATAGCGCCAAATGACCAAAATGTCACCACGCTTGGCGATTTTTGGCGAAATATCGCCAAATTGGGCCCCAAAAATAATTCCCAAAAGTGAAGTTACCGAAGGTCTAGGACCAATATTTCTCGATATTTCTAGAAACCCATAGAAAAACAATGGGGAAACCAAAACCTCCGTATCTCCGGTTCTAGTTGGCCTATTTTGATGCAACAAAAAGCAAAATTTGTCTATTTGAAGCGTAGAATACGAAGTTTGAACTATTTTAAGCCCCAGAAAAGCGGGTTGCCCCGAAAATTCGTAACAATATGTTATAAACCACCATCGTAAGACCGGTATTGATTTTGATGTGTATAGGACTTATAGTTTTTCTACAGGGCTACGACAAAGATTTCTTTTACATTATGGCCTATGGGGAGAAATTCTTGAAACTGCGCTAGCGTTTAAACGGCGGATTCGATTGAGCTTCAATTTGGTATATGTGTTTGAATTATTCATCGATTAAAATTGATTTAAATGCTTGGTAATGATCTTAATCGTAAGTGTTCGGAAAGTCGAGTGGAGTCACGCCAGATTTTTTTATGTTTTGTCCAGTTTTCGACCATTTTTCGCGCTAGATAGTCAGGCGGGGAAAACTCAGGTTCTTCATTCTCAGGACATTTCGGCGCGCTTCAACTCTGCCTATCCAATGCGGTCTCTCATTGCCTGAAGCGCGTTTCTAAGACAACTAGGAAGGCATTATTTTTTAATGTGTGTGAAGGGGTGGAATTTCTGACCAGGCGCGTAGCCAGGAAAACTTTTCGGAGGGGGGATATGCGCCTGGAAAACTTTTCGGGGGGGGGGGGGGGATATGAACTTATATGTGTATAAATAGACGGAATTTCATCACTAATCCACAAATTTCGGGAGGGGGATATATCCCGATATCCCCCCCCCCTTGGCTACGCCCCTGTTTCTGACATCAGGCTGGGTGTAACTTTTATAATGGATTTAGGCTCTGACTAATTGACGCACAGGCCAACAATGCCTTGGTCCAGGGCCCCCAAAATGATTAAAATAGTTTTAAGCTCTTAAAAAAATTAGCCCAAAAACATGAATGACAGACAATAAATCGATGCAATTTTACAACACATTTCGCTTTGATAAATTGCTTGTTTACACTGTACTCAGGGGTGGAAGAAAAGTCACACATGTTAAGGTCCAAAGCATTCTACAATGGAGCATTCAGGGAAGCGACCTCATCTGAAGCATAGTTTATGAGCATTATAATTTTATGGACTTAAAATTAAAAATTTGTTGAACAAAGGGGCCTCATAATTATTTACAACAAAAATGTGTACCCTGTGACAATATGTATCAACAAGGCTTGGCATATGGCCACCGAATGTGTTAGTCAGACTTTGAATGGATTGTGACACTGAGGATATATACTTGTTACTTTCCGAATATGTACCATGTAAGGAAAGTATTGTAATCATGAAAAAAATCGACTTCGAGATTTTGGTGTTTTTACATGTTTTGAGGGCTTCTGAATCCATTTATGCTATTTTTACGAGATGTATGTGTGTGTGTGTGTGTGTATGTGTGTGTGTGTGTATGTGTGTGTGTGTGTGTGTGTGTGTGTGTGTGTATGTGAGTGAACACGATAGCTCCTGAACGGAGCATTCGATTGAGCTCAAATTGGATGTATATGTCATAAACCACCGTCGCAAGACCGGTATTGATTTTGGTGTGTATCGGACTTATAGTTTTTCTACAGGGCTACGACAAAGATTTCTCTTACATTATGGCCTATAGGGGGAATTTCTTGAAAGTGCGCTAGCGTTTAAACGGTATATTCGTTTGAGTTCAAATTGGGTATATATGTTATAAACCACCATCCTAAGTTCGGTATTGATTTTGGTGTGTATCGGACTTATAATTCTCCTACAAGGCTACGACAAAGATTTCTTTTACATTCTGGCCTGTGGGGGGAAATTCTTGAAAGTGCGCTAGCGTTTAAACGGTACCTTCGATTGAGCTGAAATTGGGTATATATGTTATAAATAACCATCTTAAGACTGGTATTGATTTTGGTGTGTATAAGACTTTTTAATATTTTTTATTATCATAAGACATTTTATATTTTCATAAGACCTTTATAAGAGTTTTTCTACAGGGCTACGACAAAAATTTCTTTTATATTATGGCATAATGGCATATGGGGAGAAATTCTTGTGAAAGTGCGCAAGCGTTTAAATGGTGCATTCGATTGAGTTTCAATTTGGTATATATGTTTGAATTATTCATCGATTAAAATTTATTTAAATGCTTGATTAAATGATCTTAATCGTAAGTGTTCGGAAAGTCGAGTGGAGTCACTCCAGATTTTGTATTTAAAATATAGTCATTCTTTTCGTTAAAACCAAAATAAAACAAATCTTTGAGTTAAATTTCATCTAATGATTGACTTTATTGAGCTATAAAGTTATAAATTCATTAGAATCAGACTACGTTATAAAGATTACAATAAAATTCCTCATCGTAGCTTAATGTCTATGTTAATTGTAGTTGCTAATATTGCTACTTTCCTTATAATTAGACAATAAAAAAACACTAAGATATAACCTCTGTAAGCTGACAAGTCCCCTGTTCATTTCTTTTATCTTTCTTTCTTTCTTTTTCTTTTCTTCTTTTTTTTTTTTTTTTTTTTTTTTTTTTTGAAAGAGGGGAGTCCCATATCCTGTTTTTATCATTGCACCTGGAAGATTCACATTCCTTTCTTTTACAATCTCATAGCGACGACTGGACTCTGTTTTTAGTAGTTGCGTAGATATTAAAGATAAATGACCGTTTGAACATAGACATGTAGAAGGGAAGAAGCCTAGTCACGTCCAGTTCCCGGTAACCTCTGTATGATATTAGGTGCTGTATTCATTTTTTTTTTTAACGGGAAGTCCCATGTCCTTTTTTATCATTGCAGTGGGAGGATTCACATTCCAACCTAGCCACGTCCGATTCCTGGTAACCTCTGCACGCTATTAGGTACCGTGTTCTTTTTTTTTTTTTTTTTTTTTTTTTTTTTTGTTGCAGCGGGAAGTCCCAAGTTCTTTTATATCACTGCAGCGGGAGAATTCACATTCCTTCCCTTTAAAATCTATATTTAAGGCCAATGGGCATTTCTCTTCCATTGCACGAGCAACGCCGCCCCAAGCTTCTAGTTTTTTATTTTAAGTTATTTAACACCAGTTCATTGAAAAAACTCTTTAAAAAAATCTATTTTCAGTATAAGCTATATTTTTACGTTAATTTATTCGATGATACACATAGTTAAACGTTAGTCTTTATTGGAATCTACATTCATAAAATAGTTTATGAAATTTGTAATAAATATTACAGTGCTCAAAACCATGTACATTAATTTTTCGCCAATTCATTTTGTATACAACCCCTGTTTCGCTGCTCGAAAAGTACTCTAACTTTAAACAGTTCTAACTCGATGAATTTTGGTCGTAGAAAGCGAACTTTTTTTTTTTTAATAGAGCATGAAATTGTATAAAGAAATTTTTTAAGTACAACAGGCGGGACTGGAGGTCCGTATAAAACTTTAAATTTCGTAATTTTTATGGGAATTGCAATTGGAACTTTGTGTCTCTAACGGTTTACGAAATAGCCATTGGGCACCGTTAGCACTGGACACCCTGTATATACCCGTATATATGTAACGGTATTACATCACATTTCGAAAAAAATCATTCCTTCATAATAATAAGTTTAAAAATGAAAGTAATTTTTGTTAATTTTTCTGCAAAATTAAAATGTAAACATGCGATACTAATTTATATATATTCAATTTTATCTTATTGCGCACTTCGTATCACTTGCCTGTACAATGATACATAGACTCAATCATACATTTTCAAACACTATGCACATGTAGTATATTCTTACAAGCAAACAAAAATATTTTTTAAATAAAATTTATCAGTATTGTATGTATAACTGTACACTATATATATCTAGTTATACATTTTACAGTTATATAAATAGTTATGTGTAATATAAATATATTTAACAGTTCACAGTATAATTCTATGGTTATATAATAGCTTAGATTTTTTATACACAAAATATTTCATTAAATTTTAAAGCAATGTATTTAATATTTTAGATCATGAAAGAATTTCACCCGTAAATATAATAAAAAATCTGGAGTGACTCCACTCAACTTTCCGAAAACTTACTATTAAGATCATTACCAAGCATTTAAATCAATTTTAATCGATGAATAATTCAGCAAAAATTCTTAGTTTTTTTTTTTTTTTTTTTTTTCAATTTGAGCTCAATCGAATGTACCGTTTAAACGCTAGCCCACTTTCAAGAATCCCCCCCCCCCCCATAGGTCATAATGCAAAAAAAAAGTCTTTATTATAGCCCTGTAGAAAAACTTATACACACCAAAATCGCCTAAGTCTTATACACACCAAAATCAATACCGGTCTTGCGACGGTGGTTTATAACATATATACCCAATTTGAGCTCAATCCAATGCCCTGTTTAGGACCTATCGTGTTCACTTACATTCACGCAAACACACACACACACACACACACATAAAAATAGCATAAATGAATTCAGAAGGCCCGTGTTCTAGTTTAAGGGAAAAAAGTGGGGGGACGCTCATTTTTGACGAAATTTAACCTATCGGATTCATTTAATCGGACGAAATTTAACCTATCGGAACTTATCGGATTCATTAATTGTAATTATTCCTTAAACAACCAATAAAACTAATTTAACCATAATTTGTTTATTAATTAATTAAAATGAACTCGTTGTTAAATTATTGATTACTTGTTAATAATCTAAACTAAGTATTTTTGATCAACCGTGTAAGCTACTTAATTTGTTGTTGCGAACATGTAATCGGTTTTGTGTGCTTGGCTCGAAGTCCTCTTATAAAAGAGAATAAGAACAGCACAAAGGCAGGGGTGCCCTCCGTTGGTGTCTTTCTAAGGGATCCTAACCCGTATTCACGCTAAGTTTCGGAGAAAACCACGGAAAACTCCGGACTGTTGCGGACGCGCGATGGGAGATGCTTAATTTTTTCTGTTTATATTTGTCAACAATCCAATGTTGTTATTGTGAACACGTAGAGCGGATTTGTGTGCTTGGCTCGAATTCTGCTTATAAATCCTCGTCAGAAAGACAACACAAGAGGGGGTGCCCTCCGTAGGGGTCTTTCTAAGAGGTCCTAACCCGTATTTACGCAAAGTTTCGGAGAAAACGACGGAAAACTCCGAACGGTTAGGTCGACGGACGCGCAATGAGACCCGGACCCGGGACCTTCATACTTCGCCCGTGTACCATTTCCAGTTACATAACCACTGTGCCATCGCGAGGTAACAATCCAATGTCAAAGTGACAGATTTTCTTTTGGATTGGTACGTGACTATTCGCTACCCCGTTTTCGGACATTCTGAAAGACATTTTTTACCAAGAGTACGTTCGGAAAGATTATAATCTGTTCTATTCTTATGGATATGTTTTCACTTCTGAAGTGTTTAAAAAACCCTTACAATCCCATTTGTAAAGTCCATTCAAACAGTCAAAAGTTTCTTTTTGATTTTTATTCCGATGTACTTGCTCTCGCGCGAACAAAACGAAAATTTTAAGTTCTTCACAGAATTTTTAAAATACCTTGTAAATGAGCGTCCCCCCTAAGAATAAAAAGTGGGCGGACGTATGGGCTGAAGCGAAAAGTAGGGGGACGGCGTCCCCTCGCGTCCCCCTTCGACTACACCACTGAGAAGGCCTCAAAACGTGTCAATACACCAAAATCTCGTAGTCGAAGTTTTCATGATTACAATACTTTCCTTACATGGTACATGTGCGGAAAGTAAAAAGCAAGTTTTCAGAATGAGGATATAAAAATACTTTTACATTGACCTGTTCCTGTAAACAAAATATGGTCTCATAGATAGTGTAAAAAGATAATGAGTTTACTTGTTTATCAACTTAATGTAATTTTCGTTACTTTTATAATTGGCTAACCTATGAGAGTTATTAAAAATTCTGAAATTTTAAAAACATATATTTGGATAAATAGGTCGCGCTTTAATAAACTTCATGTCATATAATTCAAAGCTTAAGATTTTTTTTTTTTTTTTTTTGAAAAATTTCACAAGTTAATTGGATTATATTTTGTACGAGTGCGTGTACCTATAACAATTTCTAATAAATGAATACGCATTAGGGTGGATCGAAAAATTTTTTTTTTCGAAATCGTTATCTCCTGAGGTCTCAAAAGTTGTAAATTGATATAAATAAGACATGTGTAAAATTTGAATGTTCTACGACAACGTCTTCGGGTTGCGCATCGAGCTTGAAATTTAGAAATTTTTGAAAAATATGACTTCTTTAAAAAAGCGACCCAAAAAATTCTTTTCCGAATTTTTAGGCTCCCGAGGTTTTACAAGTTGTAATATTGTTATGAATAAGACGTATGCAAAATTTGAAGGGGCTGTGACAATTTCCAGGAGTTGCACATCGAGCTTGAAATCTACAAATATCTGAAAAATATGCGTTTTTGACAAAAATATGTAGTTTTTCATAAAATTCAATGGGAATCAGTCCCAATGAAAAAAGGGACTGATTCCTTTCATTTTTAAACTTAGAAGACTTTTAATCCAAGTCCTGCCCGTGCAAGCCCAAGCATCCAATTATCGGAGCATGCGTTTTAATGAACCCGACTTCAGATCAAACTGTGGCATTTTATGTCAAGTGTAATAATCTAGATCGTAAGAAACCATTATCTGATAGATGGATAGACAGCAAATTTGGCTGTTTGCTGTGGTGTGAAGCTAGCAAATACGACATTGCAGAGATTTAGTTAGATTAGAGAACTGCGTTATTAGATTTCGGATGTCGCCTTTGTTCTTTCCGGAATTATGATTCGCCACCACCGGCAATGCCTGTGAGGGTCCCAAGATCAATGGAATTCGTGTCAAACTTTCTTAAATTTTCAGTGAAATTCTTAAAATTAGATCTTTGCATATGGCCAAAGTATGTTGAACGAGGTTCCATTATCAGCGAGATATGTTCTTTGGGACAAACACTTGGGTGTAATTTGCCATCAACAAATATTTCTATGTATCTTGTTTTGTACTTCCTCCTATCAAAACACAGTCCAAAGAAATTTTTAAATTCTTCTTCCGTTTCTTTCACTGCGAGTCATCTCAGCCTTCCTCTAACTTTATACGGGTCGAGAATCAGTTGAGAAGGTTTCTCTCCATCTGCATTCCTTCCGCTTTCTAGATTGTGAAATAAAGTTGATACCAGAGTTTCTGCTGCCTAGTCCGTAAAAACTTTGTGTCGCAGATTTGTGAAAGCACTGAGATTTTTATTCTAACTTCGTCATTTGTGAACGCATCTCTCAAAGTGGCGGTAGTTAGGCATTCAGCGTTTTCTTCAGTCTTTCGTACTTCTCTTTCGTTATTTTCCCTTTCCAAAGCAATGACTAAAATTGGAGACTGGATATTGGAACTTTCACCTCTTCCTCCACCAATCTCGAAATTTCTCGTTCCAACACTTCACCTTTTCTCTCGTTCTCCATAACCTTTCTTCTTTACAATTCCATCGATTGTCACATATCTAGCTCCCCTTTGGTCTGCTAGTGACTCCCGTTCTGTGTGAGGTATGTGAGGCTCTGAGCCACACCTGCTCCGGAAAAAGTCAGGACATTTGCATGTGCGATATTCAATAGCTCGGTAAGGGAGAGTTTTTCCAACTTTCTTCATAAACAATTCCTTATGTCCGTCTCTAACGTTCGATTTATTTAGCTGCTGAACTTGCTCGTGACCTTTTCTAACTATCTCTCGAATTTCTTGAACTGACACAGTAGGGATACTGTCCTTGATCCAAATTTCCTGTATTTTGATCGCCACAACTAAGGTTACTTCTCCTTCCGGTGGTTCATGCCCTTTATTAAAAAAATTTTCTTCTTAAGTACAAAATATTAATATAGAAGTACGAGTATGTCTTCTCGGGTTGGTAAGTTGGTACAAGGTAATTCTTTCGATATTCCCAGCTCTTCTAAGAACACCAAATTTTGTTCCATGTCTGTTGCAGACAGATTCACTCTATTCAGAATCGTAGCAGTGCAGGGCAACCACCTTTTAGCTTTTTGGGGGGAGTAAACTAAAAGAACCATCTACCTGAAACATAGGCGTAGAGTTATATGGGCCCGTGGGGCTCGAGCCCCCCAATAAATTGTGAATAGGGGCTGAGCCCACCCAATAATTTACCACTCAATACAGAAAATTAATTTATACTAACATAAAAAAAAGTATTTCACGCCATTTACAAACGTTTAAAAAAACCTTTACTTGGACTTTTAAAAATTTTCTTCGTTTGATTTCAATCATGATTTAGTATTCATTGTGACGCCACGTAACACACAATGTTACTATAAGCTGCCCTCACCAGGCTCTGGTTCATTAAAATCAGATTATGCAATGTAAAGTATGAAATAAAGAAAAGTTCAGATGTGTCTAAAATGCACTATCTCATCGAAAATGTTTTTTTTTTTTTCCTCCTTTGGATTTTTTACACTGCTTCTATTTTTAACTTATAACATGGTAGGAAGATACTAACATGGATACTTACCCTACATAGGTGTAGAATTAGAGCCATAGAGCTCGAGCGCCTCCAATAATTTACTTATATATAGTAAGTCATAGCTGCCAACTACTACGGAATATAATTAACCATTTTTTTGTAAACAGTCTATTTTTTAATTATTTTTTTTAAATAGCAACCAGCTCGCGCGCGCAGCACAAAAATTTTGCTATATTTTAAGCCGAAAAATCATGTAGAAAAAGTGGTTATATATATTCCATGGTAGTTGGCAGCTATTACTAAGTTATATGTACGTGAATCAGTGGCGTAGCCAGAAATTTTTCATGGGGGAGTTACGACTTCTCCAACTCACATATATGTATACGGGTGTAAGATAAGGGAGTCAAAAATATACATTTTGTATGGAAAAAAATTCCTCATGGGGGGGGGGGTTATGACCCCCCTTAACCCCCCCTCCTTGGCTACGCCACTGACGTGAATATATGCGGTTGTGGGGCCCGGCCCCCCCAATAATTTTGAAAACTTTACGCTTATGACCTGAAACGTGAGACTAAATGCCTGTTTCAACGAAATATCTCATGCCTGGTTTAACCGCACGCATGTGCATCGCCATCACTCGGCAGGCAAACCGGCGCTAGTTGTCTAGAGCACAGCTTGCGTACTGCGTCCAAGACGAAACGACCGCATAACGTATGCATTGTATCAAACTGTTCGTGAAGCTGCTTTTGTGATTTACCGAGCTTCTCTAAATATGTTTCAACATATAAAATGACCAATTTAATTTTAACAAATAAAGTTTGCTTTCTACATATTTTTTTCAAAAAACACATAATTTTCAGATATTTATAGATTTCAAGGTCGATGTGCAATCCCTAGAAATTGTCGTAGCCCCTCCAGATTCTGCATACGTGTTATTCATAACAATATACAACTCCTAAAACCTCGGGAGCCTAATAATTCGGAAACGAATATTTTGGGTTAATTTTTTTAAAAAAGTCGTATTTTTCAAAAATTTCTAAATTTCAAGCTCGATGCGCAACCCCAAAACGTTGTCGTAGAACATTCAAATTTTACACACGTCTTATACACATCAATATACAACTTTTGAGACCTCAGGAGATAAAGATTTCGAAAAAAAAAATTTTTTTCGATCCACCCTAATACGCATCCTCAGCGGCGGCTAGATTATAAGCTTATCACGCTTAGTATAAGATTTACTAAGCGTGATGTATCAGGTTGTAACGAAAGTTTTCCGCCAACAAAAAGTTCCTAACAAAGTTATAAAAAGAACCTGAAAGGAATACCTTTAATGCGGGTAGTAATCCCCACCCACATCTATGATTTTCTACCAACGTTTTGGTAGTTTTTCAAATTTTCAAAATTAACTTTCCAATGCCAAAAATCGTTTTACAAAATATGAGGAAAAACGCCAAAGCGAACTGCTTGCTGAGATCATATATGCTATGGCGGGAAACTTTCATTACGACCTAATAGTTTTCTTCCTCCTCCTCCCCTCCTTCACCCTTTCACCTATATTTATTTACATGTATTTGAATACTTTTTCCCCCCTTCGCTTCTCCTTTTTTTCTGCTTGACTTCCATTTCTCGCAAATCCAGAAAATCCAAATGCACATAAGAGTTCGGTTTTTTAATACAAGTCTAAATGCATTAGAATATTCAGGCAAAGTTCACTCCACAAAAATTATCTATAAAAAAATCAGCTTTCCGAGAAAAAAGCTCTAAAACTGAAAAGAAGTATGACAGGTTAGTGATTTGAGTGTAATAATGCTTGCCATGTTTTGTGTTTTTTACTTCCTCGTACAAAGTAAAAGGAAGTCATGTGCTCGCGAAAAATTTCGGTACCCATATTTTGAGAAAAAAAAAACCGAGTTTTGACTACCTCTAAATTTACTTTTAAGAGTTTTTGTGAGACATCACATCGTACGCATGTATGTGTGTTCATATAAATGCATGTACAACATATTTTCACCGACCGCGAGTCCATTTTGACCAGTTTTTCCCTGACGTCTGGTCGTACGCATGCGTGGCAGACGAGAAAGACAGGCTACGGTGGTGAAATATCACGTAATTTATTTACAGGTTCACCGAAAAGACTAAATACATTATGGTATATCGATACCTTCAACTCATATTAAAAGTATGCGATAAATCACTATCAGTGGCGGCTCGTGGGATACAGCAAGTACTGCCGGGCTGCACTTGAAATTATCAGCACATACTTTAAAATAATTTATTCTATAAATTTTCTTAAATTTAGATTAGAATTATGGAATTCCTATGGTAAATTTTTTTTTAAAAATCTCAAAAGTGTTGTAGTAACGTCCGGATCACTCCTTCAGAAAAAAAAAAAAAACCCTTTAATCTTCCCGCAATTCAACTGCGAAAGTCGTTGCTACAGCCCTCAGCGCTGATTAAGGAATTGGCAGCATCGTTGCCATGGTAACGACTACTTAAGCAGTTTCTCCGGCTTAGGAAAGCATAGGATGTTTTAGCTAAGACTCAGCTGAAGAAAGGTTTTCTGACTTTTGCTGCACTTGTGAATTCGACGAACTGATTGGCTCGGGAGAGAAGTGAGGGAGAGAATAAAGACACAAAATATATGTTCTATCTAGCCCAGCGTTTCTCAACCCGAAGGGGGGCGAGAAAAACTATAGAGCAAGTAGTGATGCATGTTTTTTAAAAAATCATCTTATTTATTCTCATTTTTACTCAAAAATATATCCATTTTCGCTTAAAATGTTCATTATTAAAGATTAAAAAACTCAATGTATGCTGAAAAATGTGAGGGGGGAGCGGCACAGTAAGTTAGCCTTTGTTGGGGGGGGGGGGGCACGACGTTAAAACTGCTGTTCTAGCCCATTCTAACGGAAACAATAGGGTTTTTTTTTTTTTTTTTTTTTTTTTTTTTTTTGTCTGGGAAGGTTGAAAGTTTTTAGCTTTATTTGTTACTGTGTCCATGTGTTATTGGTATCTATGATTTAACCGTTTTGAAACATGGAGCCCCGTTATTATCCAGTTTGCGTCTTGCTTCAAACTCCGTTTAACACATGGAAAGAAAATGATAAATGACAACCACTAAAAGAAAATAGACCGACACCAAAATTGTCCATTCATAAGAAAAAAGCAGGTTCGTCTCAGCATGGTCGTAGCTTCTATTCATCATGATATGCACTATTCTCGTGGCTATGGGGCAGATTTTATTTACAAAAGAATGTTTTGTTGGCCTTGTTTAGTCGTTGAGATAAAAAAGAGCCTTTGGAATCAGGGGCGTAGCCAAGGGGGGTGTTGGGGGGGGGTCATAACTCCCCCATGAGAAATTTTTTGCCATACAAAATGTGTATTCTTCACTACATTATCACACACACGTATACATATATATGAGTTGTAGAAGTCGTAACCCCCCCCCCATGAAAAATTTCTGGCTACGCCCCTGTTTGGAATGGTACTGGATAGGATGGATTACACACGAGCATGTAAAACACATGAAAGCTCAATCGAGCATTTAAAAAATTCTTTAAAATTTAAGGAGTTGATAAGAAGTGGGAGCTAAATTGCTGACGCATTAAAGGAAAACTCTCGACTTTATATTGCTGAATGTATCAAGAAGGTAAGCCTGAATAGACGCTTCATGCAATTACCCATCAAAGGAGTATTGTTTTTAAGTAAGCAAGAACTGGCATTAAAAGGACATGGCGAGCGAGAAAATTCTTTAAACATGGGAAATTTTAAAGAGCTTTTAAAATTAATGATATCTGAATTAAAACAACGCCTTTTTATGAGGACATCACTGACTGATTCGCAAGTTTAAAAGAAAGGAGGATTGATTTGAATTATAAAAAATAAGTAAGTTTTCTTTTTTTTTTCTTTTCGTCTCAAGTTATCATTACAAAAGAAAATTCTCAGGAAACTTCGAATCAGACACGGATTAATGCAATTTTGAGGATAGGAGCGGCTGGTTGAAATTTATGTCCATTTTATGGAAGTAAAATAGGATCTCTTACATTTTTTATGTAATTTCTTTTTTTTTTTTTTTATCCTGCGTGAGGGCTTAATCCGCCAGCTTTCGAATTCAGTAACAAAGATTTTCCATTCCGGTCCGGAGGAAGGGGGGGGAGGGTCATATGTTTCCGGCTGCACTAACATTTTTGACCACGGGCTGCCACTGATCACTATTTTTGGCTGTTTTCCAAAATCTAGCTATCTCATGCAGTGGCGTAGCGAGCAGAGCTGGCGCCAGGGCCAGATACCTTTTTGGCGCCCCTCCCTCCTATTTTTTGTCAAATTTTCTTTGTCTTAGCGACGATCTGGCTCCCCTCTGCGAGCAGCTCCCGGGGCATGATAGACGCCCTTGCCTACCCCTCACTACGTCACTGATCTCATGCTTGTCGGCTTTTGGCTAAATATCTCCCAATTAAATGCAAAAAACAGATCTTTCAAAATGAGCCCAGCTTGGCTGCCGTTCATTTAGAATTAAAATGGCGATTTCGAACAACATGTAAGTACAGCATTCCATTACATTTTTATTTATTTTGGGTTGCCAATTAAGTTTTAATAATTAAGTGATTTCAAATTCCTTAACTGGTGCGTTTATCGCTAATTTTATTCACTTTAGTTTTCATCTAGCTCTTTTGGGAGCGTTGAAACTTGTGCATAACTCCTTGAGACCCATTACTGCAAATTTCGCCACATTGCGACAACTTTTTAAGTTGGCGAGAGTGGGGGTGTTAAAATAGGAATCCACTCTTTCTCGTACCATAAAACACATCTTTGGAATTGAAATCTATCTTAAAATCGCATACTGAAACTGTTTTACAATCTTTGTCAGGCATATTTCAACTTATTCTACCATTTTAAATACTATTTGGAATGTGAATTTCTCTGTTCTATAAAACACTCCTTCGGAATTGAAATCTATATCAAAATCGCCTACTAAAGCTATTTTACAACATTCGGTTTCGTTTTCTAACTATACTCGTAGTATATTTGTCGCGTTTTGGCACTAAATTTAGCGATCAATTATCAAAAATTGCAAACCTTGTGCAATTTTCAACATTTTACTAACCTCCCTCCCCCCTCTACGTTATCTGGCAAATACATTTGAAAATATCTTCACCGTGACAATTCATATCAACAAAACTTGTCAACAAGATCGCGTAGACAAAATTCTGGTATTGAGCAAAATAGCACAACGTGCTAATAAACATTGGCATCACTTCTCTAAGGGCCCGTTTACATGCACACAAATGCGGAGTAAATGCCGGAACTTTCGCTGCTTTCAACCCCGCTTCCCTGACATAGGGGAAAAAATGCGCGGTAGAAAGATTCCTAGTCGAAAGGAGGGTTAATGCAGAGATGACCCCACTTTCCCATGATGCATTGCGATTGTTCCCCCTATACTCTGCTTTTACCCGGGACTTTCCATTTTCCCATGTAAACGGGCCTTAATAACCGGAATAACCCACCTCGCTACCAGGGTCATTCTGGCTGCGCTCTAGTGACGCTGAGCAGACAGCCGCTACATGACCAAAACGTAAGGTGACCATATTTTTGAACGTAAAATTGAGAGCATGTCTCCAAATTTGAAACAAAATTGGGGACATTTTATAATTCATGAAATAAATCACAGTAATCTAATTAAAAAACAATAGAGCTCTTTCACCGACGTCATTTTGACTACGTCACATCTTAGCAACCAACTTTTTTTGGTCAAACATTCGTTCATTTGAGAATGGTCATTGGCCAAAAATGCGGCTTTGTATCCCTAAATATCCAAGTTGACCCAAAAAAACTTGTGACGTCACGTGAAAATACTCTAGGCAATAATTAAAATTGTCCCCAATTGCTATTTTACATTTTAGGGACAAGTCACAAAAAAACACAGAAATTGGGGACTGTCCCCGAAAATGGGGGGCTTATGGTCACCTTACCGAGACCGCAGTTATTTCTAGAGCTTTGCCTTTTCGAACGCTCTGGTCATACACTGGTTGATTATCGAAAGCGCCTCATGCAGCCCCTGATCTGTGCTGGCCAGATTTCACTCAGTTCAGGGTCGGCCCAATGGGGTTGCGAATGTAGGCGATCGCCTAAGGCCCCACTCGTGGGCCTTTTTTTGCTATCACATTAGATGGAGCTAGGTAGATGGTTGCGGTATATCCCGAAAAAAGCCGAGAAGTAAAGCTAATATATGTACTAGGAGTGCTACTCAGCAGCGTACACCCACCAAAAAAAGTATTCGTGCAAGAGAGAAATTTCCTATTTTAGATTTGCCAATAATAATTAAGTTTCTGAAAAACGCACAACTTGATAGAAATATGGAAAGTCATATTTATACATGGCCTAATTCATATTCTATGATAAATAATTTTTAATATACGAAACCAACGTAGGAAACTTCTCTCTTGCTCGAATACTTTTTTTGGAGGGTGTACTTAACCCATTTATGCCTAGTGTCCCTTTTTTGGGACGGCATTTTCGCTATTAGTCGAAAACGTTATTTATTTTTCCTAGCCTTTATTCATGAGTATTGAGCCTCAACTCTACAAAATATTTTAACATGACCAAGTAGGATGTTGATGTTTCGATTTTTATGCATAATGATTTTAAAAGAAATTATCCCTTATTCAAGAAATTGCCATCAGAAATATATCTATTATTTCTGTTATCAGTAAAAGTCGAAGAAAGTCGCAAAAATATCCAGGCACAAATGGGATAAGATATGATGGAAAAGAGACCCCGCTCTTTCGTTTCGCCTGGGGCCCAGCACGAACCTCGGGCCGGCCCTGCTCAGTTGACATCATTTTGGGCGCGTTCAGACTGCCACTTTTGAGTAACTCGAGTTACTCGGAAAAGCTAAAGCAACCATATTTCTAAACAGTATTTTGGGGACAAATCAAGCATTGTCCTGGAATCCAAGGAAATCTTGGGGACACTAGAAAATATTTTTGGGGACTTATTCGAGGACACAACATATTACTATGAACTATGTATGCCATTATACTCATACTTTAAATCTTGACTGACTTTGATACTCTAAAATGAACTCTAATAGCTTTTTAAAATAAATTGCGTATTCTTATTTCTAATAAATTTATGGAAGTATTTCATTCATTTATAAATATTTATTGAAACCAGAAATATAAAAGGACTATCATGTTGAAATATTGGAATTTATTCAAAATTTAACTTTTGGCATAGTATTTGTATTTTTCAGAAGATATTGCTTTTTACATTGGCTCATTTTGTGATAATTTTTCATGAAATTTTGTACACCCTCTAAAAAAAGTATTCGAGTGCAAGAAAAATTTCATACGTCAACTTCATATTTAAAGCATGATTCTTCACGAAAAGTGATTAACATTAACAAAACTGAAATGCAAAATTTAGCTCACACAAAGCCAACAAACGTTTTCAGCGATCGAATTTCATTGTTTCTCCCAGTAGAAGGCGCTTTTAGTTGTTGTATATTTTTTTCTGAAAGAAATAATCTAAGCGGAAACATTCAGGGAAAAAGTACAAATCTTTAAATTTGGGGACAAAATGAAAAAAATCTATATTTGGGGACTGTCCTCGAATTTCGAGGACGTATAGGTCACCTTAGGCCGCGTTACGACTGCCAATTTTGAGTAACTCGAGTTACTCGGGAAAAACCCAAGCCGTTCACGATGCCCGATTTGAGCTTTTCGGGGAGATAAACAAAGCGTTCAGACTGCCAAGTTGAGTAGCTCGAGTTTTTCCCAACTCCCCAAGGATTTTCCTTGGGAAGTTGGGGAGATAGATCACGTGAGCTTTGATTCAAGAACGTACCCAGGAGGGTGGTCCAAGGGGTCCGGACCTCCTCCGAAATTTGAGTTTTTGTTAACAAAATAATAATGATGAAGTCTTTTTGTGAAAAAATCTGCCTTTTTCGCCGTTTGGACCCCCCCTCCGAAATTTTTGGACCCTCCCCGAAATTTTTTCCTGGGTACGTCCCTGCTTTGATTATTGGTATTGTTCGCTCCCATTAGGCCCGTTTACATGTGAAAATGGAAAATCCCGAGTTAAAGCGGAGTACAGGGAAAAACTCGCAATGCATCATGGGAAAGCGGGGTGGACTCTGCATTAACCCTCCTTTCGACCAGGAATCTTTCTACCCCGCATTTTTTCCCCTAAGTAGGGGAAGCGGGGTAGAAAGCAGTGCAAGTCCCGGGATTTACTCCGCATTTTTGCACATGTAAACGGGCCCATTTGCTCCACAGGTTAGTAAATACGTGCCGCCTCTTTTTTTCCTATTAAATACCCAAAACCGTTCACAATGTCAATCTCCCCGAGTAAAAATCGAGCAGTTCGTGCTTTACCTGAAAGTGGCAGTCTGAACACGCCCTTAGAAAAGCCCAAGCCGTTTAGGATGCCCGATTTGAGCTTTTCGAGGAGATGAACAAAGCGTTCAGGCTGCCAAGCTGAGTAGCTCGAGCTTTTCTAAGGTGACCAAACGTCCCCATTTCCGGGGACAGTCTCCATTTTCTGGGCGTTTTTCAAATTGTCCCCAAAATTTAAAAGAGGAACTGGGGACATATTTTAATTATTGCATTGTTTTTTAATTAAATTACTGTTAATTATTGCATTAATTATAAAAGTCCCCAGTTTTAATGTCAGAATCGGGGACATGTCCCCGATTCTGACAACAAAACTGTTCAAAAATCTGGTCACCTTAGTTTTTCCCAACTCACCACGGAAAATCCTTTGGGAGTTAGATCACGTGACCTTTGTTTATTGTTATAGTTCGCTCCTATTGGCTGCACTGGTTAGTAAATACATGCTGCCCCCTTTTTCCTATTAAATTAAGGTGACCAGATTTTTGTAGTCAGAATCGGGGACATGTCCCCGATTCTGACAACAAAACTGGGGACATTTATCCTTAATGCAATAATTAACAGTAATTTAATTGAAAAACAATGCAAAAATTAAAAAATTGTCCCCAGTTCCAGTTTTACATTCTGGGGACAATTTGAAAAACGTCCTGAAAATGGGGACGTTTGGTCACCTTATATTAAATACCCAAAACCGTTCAGGATGTCAATCTCCCCGAGTAAAACTCGAACAGTTCGTGTTTTACCCGAGATTTACCAGAAAGTGGCAGTCTGAACCGGGGCCTTCGCAATTAGTAACGGGCCTGCGCGTGTATTTTGATCGGCCCGTTCGAGAATTCACCGGTTGGTTATGCACCGGTGCTACCGGTTGCGGTCATTCTTCGGTTAAGTGACGTCACGGTTGTCAACCGGTTTCGGTCATCCTCACCACATCGGATTCTAAGCCGAGAAAACAAAAATAAACGCTGGCAACACTACGATAATAACCGGAATAACCCACCTCGCTAGCAGGGTCATTCTGGTTGCGCTCTGGTCACGCAACCGGTCATGTAGCGGTTGTTTGCTGAGCAGACAACCGCTACATGACCGAAACGTTTTCGAACGCGGTTACTTCTAGAGCTCCGCCCCACGCTCCGCCTTTTGGAACGCTCTGGTCGTGCACCGGTGTTACCGGTGCACAACCGATGAATTCTCGAACGCGCCCGATGAGCCATCCAAAAAGGCCTACGGATGCTCGAGTCTTCACGTATACATCAGGCATTTCTTAACCTTCCCAGTGCTTTCAAACATTATTTAATATAGTTTTAAGTAGTAATTGTGTTACTAATTCAACGAACAATCATACGAACTCATGATTAATTTGTTTGTTATGATACATATTGACATAAAGAAAATAGATGCATATAATTTGAAGGAAAAACAAAGTAGCGCTTACTCTCATGATTCACGATTGCTTATTTTAGTTTCGCAAGTGGATATTTAATATACTTTAAAATAACTAAATACACAAGACATTTTTATAATGAATATTTCATGAACGTAGTCGTATTTCCTACGTTATTTTAAACAATTCAACATTAATCTTTAACAAATGATGTATTAAAGCGCATTTCAGTGTTTTCGGGATATCCTGTATATTGGAGAAAATTGATAAAATACGCTCTATAGCGCGATCCCTGAATTAATTATTCTTTAATAAAGAAATTTCATGTAGTATATATTATTCTTTCGCTTTCTCAATCGAACTTAGGAATTGAGCAAGCATAATGAACTCTTGTACAAAATATTAACTACATTTGAAGTTTCCGTATAAACGGGCAAAAATCAATAATTTATAATTTACTGTATTTCTGCACTGTACCAGATGTAAGTCTGAATCACATAATCAAGGCATGTATAACTGATAAATAACATTTTCAACTGGCAAAATTAAATTGTCTAAATAGTATCACAACGTGATGCTTATTTACAAGAATAAAAAGTACTCTAAGTAATACGCGATTTCTGATTAAAATAATTTATTTATAAATAACACATGAATAATTATTCACTAAACATGATTTACATACATATTTTTAGAATTTTTAAATACATTATAAAAGTGTTCACGTACCTTTACATTCAGAGCAAAATGCTCGAATTTTAGAATAAATTTTCATGAAAGAAAATGGCGCAAGATTCACAAAACGATTACCTACATCTAAAGTTCTTTAGTACGACAAAAGTATAAAAAATTGTTTTAAAATAATAAAATAATATAACATTTATAATACTTAGAATAAAAAAATAGAACACTGTCACTGGGGGAAAACAGGCCTCAATGATAAACTCATTTTTAGTGATGGCAACTCATACGCGGGCCTGTTCGGGGCGTGTATTTCGGTGAGTCATCCAAAGAGGCCTACGGATGCTCGCGTCTTCCCATATACATCAACAATTTTTAAGCTTTCCGATGCTTTGAAACGTTATTAAATGTAGTTTTAAGTAGTGATTGTGTTACTAATTCAAGTACAAACTCATTAACAGTTTCTTTACTCTGATACACGCGGACATTAAAGTAAATAGATGCATGTAATTTGAAGGAAAAACAAAGTAGTGCTCACTCTCATGATTCATTATTTTAGCTTGAATTTTAATATACATGAAAAAATTAAGCTGACTTTTAGTATACATTAAAGTAAACGAATACACAAATGATACAGACATTTTTATGTATTTCTTTATACTGAATGTTTAAGTTTCACATTTTCAAAGCAGTTACAACCATTATTACTTTTAAAATAAATTTAACTAGTAGTTATTAAATTTTCATTTGTTAAATATTGTTCGGTTAATATATTAACAAAATATATGACGAGGAGCTGAAATAGAATTTAAAATGTTTGATATTTACAATTCACGTATACAAAATTTAAGTACTGATATACTATTTAATTTTTAATCTTTTGTAAGGCGTAGGTATCAGAAGAATGTTTGCTATAATTATAAGTACAACCTGTGCACTGCAAGTCCTTGGTATTTACATGAAAAATAATGTAAATTAATTTAACGAGAAACATTTAGAATGAATTACAAAATAAAGGGTGTTCCATAAATTGTAGTACGAACTTAAACGGGAGATAATATATCAAAAGAATTAAGAATAACGTAACAGTGTATGAAAAACACGTTTGTTAACTGTTTTTATTTTGGTTAGTTCAAATGAGTTTATTTATCGAAAATTTTACCATTCGAAATGAAAATGATTTATAATTTTCAGTGTTAGTTCCATATACTTTTTCTTCTCCAAAGAAAAATTATAAATTTTAGAAAACCATACTAGGAAATACCACTAATATTCCAACACCTTTTTTTTAAGTTATTATTAACTGGCGATTGAAAACAAATGTTTTCGTCCCTGCATTGCTGTATATTAGGGTTATAGCTTTAAAAAAAGAAAAAAAAACTTGCTCTACGGACTTTGAATACAAATTAAGATAAATTAACAGCTCTAGGACTTGAAAAATTTCAAGATCCCTTTTCACAAGTTGCGCTAAACACTGTAGTAAACTAAAAACAAACGATCTCTGAATTAATTACCTTTTATTATAGCCATTATCTAAATGGAACTTTGAATTTGAGTATGATGAACGCTTATACAAAATATTAACTTCAATTTAAGTTTCTACATAAACATGTGCAAAAATTAATAACATATTTTACAGTACTTCTGCACTGAAACCAATATCACACATTTAGTTGCATATATAATAAATGATAAATGACATTTTCAACTGAAAGATTTAAACAGATAAGAATGTCTAACTAGTATTACAACGCACGCTTATTTACTAGAATAATAAACTACCCAAGTTAAACGATTTCAGATTAAAATGATTTATAAATAACACATGAATATTAATTCACAAAACATGCTTTATATCCTATAAATTTGTAGAATTTCTAAATACAAGTGTACACTTATCTTTACATTCAGAACTTAAAGTTCGAATTCTATGATTGAATTCGTTGATTTATTTCCATAAAAAAAAGCGCAATCTTCAAAAAATTATTACCTACATCTAAAACACCTTGTCATTAAATCATTATGACAAAACTATAACAAAATTGTTTTTTAATTATAAAATAAATTAACGTTTATAATCCCAAATCGCATACAATCGAACAGCGCAAATGCAAAAATTAGGCCTCAATGTTTCACTCATTTCTTCCGATGGCAACGAAGAAGCAGGCCCGGTTGCTAATAACGACAGCCCCGGCCCGTTACTAATAACGACGGCCCCGTCTGAATGCACCCTTTAACATCAAGTTGAAAGGTGTTCGAGATTTTTGAACGCAGGCTGAAAGTAACTTTCAACACAGGCAGGTAGATATTGGCAACCAGATGAGATCACTGAATGAAAGGAAGTGCGGTGCAAAGTAAACAAATTGATGCACGTGATTTTAATTATCACTTAATCCGATTCTGATATTAATCTTTGTTCTTTAGCTTTAAAAAGTTTTTAAATAATCGTATTTTCTAATTTTGTATGCTTCAAACGATCTATTTTAAATTTAGTCTGCTGAAAATAATAATTTTTTAACTTTTTTAATGTTATCATTGTGAGATTTTTGTGTGTACAATGGAAAACAACGTCTCTTCATGCAAGCTGAAAATACCAAAAAATTTAAGTGAAAAGACACCTGTGTTTCTGGCGAAGTTTTCAAATGGTTGTGTCAACCTGAACAGCTCACAAACCTTAAATTTTAATTGCTATCGACGTGCTTCTAAAGATAAAATCGAGCGTCTGCTGTATGCAGATAATGGTCGCTTGAATTATAAAAGTGAAGTGTTAGATCGGTGTAATGATGGTGTAGAAAACATTCAGTATTTCGTTGGTGTACGAAACAAAACTACTGGAAGGATGAAAGTCTATGAGAGTGTATCGTTTCTTTTGAAGCCCGAAATAACGAGGAAAATCCCAATACCATCAACTTCTGAGGATAAGGATATCCGTGGCAAGCTTGATGACTTGACATTAAGTTTCGGAAGCAAAGGCAAGAAGAGATCCATGGCAGCCAGACTGAGATATTCGGATACTACTACTCTCAGCGAAAACTTCGACGATATAAAGATTGATGATTTTGCTCCAAATAAAGTGGAGCCCGAGCGCAAAAGTTTTACTAACTCCCAATACATACCTCCTCAGAACCGAGAGGCTACGTGTGCCAGCGAAGTGTATGATATTAATGATCTCATATCGCCTGAAGCCGACGAGTATTTGTCAACGAGAGCCGAGCAATTGCTGAAGGACTTACCGACTCACTTACCACAGTGGGAAGCGGACAACACATTTTGTGAGTATGTGTTGCAACATATGAAGATCGCGCCCAGTCTGGAGAAAGCAAAATATTTGCTGTATTATCATTATATGTGGAGATTCTCTCAATTCCTAAGCCCGGAGTTTAAGAAAAAAGACCCGGCAACAGAAATACCCGAGCCCATTAGAAATAACCTTTTGGACTGCTTTACTGTTACATCAGCTGCAGATAACAGGAGACCCATACGAAGCTTTCCACAAATGATGAAGGACAAGCTGCTTGCATATGCAATTGTTTTAGCCCTGTTTATTGACGACTACAAAGTTAATTTAGCATTGTTGCAGAAGAATTCTAAATATGGCATGCCCAAAATAGACAAGGTTGCACAAACTCTTGGCTGTTATGTTAATAGTCGCAAGGTTGAAAATTTAAGTATTAAATTTGCAGAATTAAGAGTGCCTCTTTATTCTCCCAAAACCTATTTTAACAAATAATGTATATATTTTATATTTTTAGAAAGCAACTCAATGACATTAGTCTATTTTAAATTAATTTTAATGAAATTACTAGTTTTTATGTGCCATAATAAATTTGATGATAAGAAAAATAATAATTGAAAATATCTGGTGTCTTTCTAATCTTGTCCTCTTCTTCAAATCTGGAAGAATGGAGAAGAGTAATAGAAGAAACAGTTCTATTGCTATACAGCTGTTATATGTAGATATGGCTTAAACTATCATGTCAAAAACCTCAAATATTGCACTTGTAGTATTACAAATATTAATTGATGTCTTTAACATTGCATACGCTATGAATATGCGTAAAATGTTAATACCAATTTTTAAGAAATGCAGTCATCTTTTACATATTTATAAAACATTGGCTAGAAAAAGGAAAAAAAGTGGAAAGAAAATTAATTATCCATCCAATATACTAGTCAGAACAATATTCTATCTTAACAGTAAAGATAATTAATATCTTTGGTCTTATAATATTAAAATTCTAAATTATCAATTTTAATAATAAATTAGTTATGCTTTCCAGGAAAAATGAACAAAACTAATAAGTATTATTTCATTGTAAAATATTTTGCTCTTTGTATCTGTAATGAATTAATCAATTAATATTTAGAAAAATAAAGCACTATAATTAACAAAAAATATGGTACTTGTATATTATGCCGTCGGCATTTTCACCAAAAATTTTTTTCACCTAGTTGCCGTCGCTAAGGTCAGGTTACCATTAAACTACTTCTGGTAAAATATTATTGGCCGAGTTTATGTGAAGACATCTACATTCTAATGAAGACATTTTCGTTGCAATTCTAAATGCAATCCATGATTTCTGTCAAACTGCACTGGATTCATATTAAATAAAGCCATTCATATTTAACTTAAACACCAACGCATTATTCTGAAATAGCACCAATACAAGGTACTGACATCACGCCTCTAGTTAAATGAAGTACGCAGTTTATAAAACACAAAATTTTTTTGTGTATTACAAACATAAACCTATTTAATAAATACTTAAATTCCTTAACTATTCGTTTTATCCATAGCAGAACATACAGTATTTTGATGCGCATTATCGCGTGTGCAATAGCAACGGAACTGCAGAATACAAACCCCTGGCAAGTAATCTCTTCGCTTGGCATGTCGACGGTATAATACACAAGTTCCAAAAATATTTACTTTGTTTACATCTGTCAGGGTTATTTTATTTTAGAAAATAAGATTATTTTGTGTTTAAGTTCTGAAATTTTTTGTTAATTCTACTTCGAATATGAAACTTTAATATACTGATAATTAATGGTGTTGATCTTTATTTTATTTAAATGGCAGACATTACTATGTTATAGGCTGTTGATTAAAACCCTTCCAATTTAGGTTTTTAGATTAAATCCAAAATAAAATTAATGTTTGCTTTTAGGAAATGTTTAGCCATACCTTCATTTGAAAAACTGCTGACCATTATTTATCTAACTGTATATACAGTACCATGTACCCTACTGAAAATGATCTATCTACCATTTATAGTTCTTTACTGGAGAAAAAAAAAAAAAAAATTCCAATACATTACTCTATGGGCAGTCATATTCTGCAATCCTACAATCAGTATATGTATTATGTAATATTATGTATATACTATATTTCTAAAGCTGTATCTTATAAATGTATTAAACTAATTTCTATTAATGAGCTCAACTTGTGTGTCATTTTTTTAATATAATTAATTTTAATTATGTATTTAGTTTAATGCAAAATGAAATTATACTGCATAATTAGTTTCATATTTTGTTCCCTTTCTGTAATAGATTAGTTTTTGACGGTTTAAACCAGTTTTTGATGCTTGTCATATCAAAAAACAATTTTTGACGTCTAAAACTTAACCCTGACATAGGTTATGGTATGGCAGGGTTTCCACATTTTTAGCAAAATGTGAAAAGAAAATGCATTAAAAAGAAATCACTAAAAAATGATAATCAGAATCACAACATCAGTTTGAATATAGCTTCGAATAATAATTTTATTTTCTTTATATTCTTGAAATTTTTCTATTACATTTCAGAAAAAGTATTGTATAACCTTGATAGAAGGCAGTTTTATAGTAAATAATATTTCCTGAAAAAATATAAATCACATCTATGATATTCAATTTACAATGAATTTCAATAATATTCAGTATGAATGTAGTATATGTTATATAACTGTCTTAGAATTAAACTTATTTTCTCTTACTGCAAGTACAATTATTAATTTCAACCTACAAAAAACGTTCATTCACTACTGTATATTAATTCTTTAAAGATGTATAAGTCTAAATTTTAAAATTCAATTTACAATTGAAAATAAAACACACCAAGGCATTGAAAATGATAAGTGAACTCGTATTTATCGACCATATGTATTGGTATTTTAGCATTTTGCTAAAACTTTTTATTTTTCCGGTTTTAGCTTTTTTGCTAGAGAGCTTTTGAACTCAGTTTAAACCCAGTGGTATGGTTAACATAGGTATGGCTGGGTTTTTGGTTTCTTCACTGTCACTAGAAACAACCAAACACAGAACGTAGAACAGGTGTAGGCTTCACATACTCAACAAACATTCAAGTTATTCTTTCTCCTTAAACATAAATATATTCTTTCTGTCTGCAGATCAACAAAGAGGGGAGGCTCCAAAAACTTCTATCATTTTTAAGTTTTTCCTAGACTTCTCCGGCCTATCAATTTTTCATACTGGTACATCCCGTATAAGCTCAAAGAATATACTCAAATATTGTAGTAGTCATGTTTTTATTATCATTTAACGACACCTTAATTATAAATAGATTAGTGGGTGTAAATATTGAGTTGTGACAACTTCTTCGGTTTACAGTACATAGAATAATATTAAATACTTCACTTTTATTTGTATGTAACCTCATCCTATCTCATTATCCATAATGTGTAAGATCTAATATACAGGGATGCCAGTTTTCTGCCGATCGGCGGATTTCCACTTTTATATTTTATTTTTCTATCATTTTGCGTAAACAGCAGAATTTTTCTAAAAATTCCATGGCGTTTGTTCTTTCCCTTTCTTCCCAGCAGTAATTATGTATTAATTTCCAGCATTTCAATTTCAATCTTTTTCCATCCGTCTTGAAAATTAGTATTTTTCCTTTAGTATTCCTTTATTTTAATTATTAAGTGCGTTAAGAATAAAAATTAACCCATATTTCAAATTTAAATTAGTTATTTCAAAGAAACCAGTAAAGGAAAAACTTCGCAAAATAGAGCAGGTTTAGACGTAAAATAAAATGATGTGAAATAGTTAAAGTTGAAACAAAAAATATTTTGTCAATGAAAAATAAAATATTTCTGAAAGAAAACAAAAAATGAACTAAATATGTTTTTTCCTTTTTTCTCCATACATTACATTTTGTTTAATACATTTAAAATAAGCTCCACCTATTTGTTTTATTTGCGCGAAATTTCTTCTTTTTCCACGATTTTTGTTTATTCATGCACAGTTTCCTCTTTTTTGCTATTTTATGAGTGGCATCTCTGAATATAGTGTGATTTAAAGAAGAAATGGTGCACCTGAGTAGATTAAATACTCTATATCCCGTTACCATTGTACTGCAATCAATGTTCATCACTGAATATTATAATATAAGTCACAGTAGAAAATTTGATTTCTAACCAGTGAAATTAAGAGAGTAATTTTTCAGGGTTTTAAAAAACTTGGGTTAACTTCTACTTAATTCCTACATTAGGGTGCTTCTTGGCATGTTTTCAAAAATTACCAATTTGGCACGTTTTCCCGTCTTGTCTCTGGGAGCTGAAACACTCCCAAAGACACTTTGGTGAAAACGCACCACAAATACACACAATACGCAACTTGAAAAGCATAAGTATTAAATTTAAAACAAAAAATTACTGTACTTACATGACTTGTTGAACAACTGATTTTTTATTATTTAAATAATCATGTCCGTCTTCTCACAAGTTGTAATTTCTTTCTTTCTTATGTAGAAGGGATTTTCTGAAATCTAAATGCTAGAATTTGTTTTTTTTTTGAGCCACAATCATATTTTGTTTCATAAATCATTCAAAAAAGGCAATTTTCTGAATTCTGAAACAAATTTTCGAAACTCGTAAAATTTTCTTTTAGCTGCAATCATACATTCTTTCGTAACCCATTCAATAAAAGCGATTTTCAGAAATCGAAAATGAATTTTCTAAAGTCTAATGTTAACATTTTATTTTAGCTGCAACCAAACACCACGCAATTTAGAAAAGCATGCTTACATTCTCTCAAAAAGAATCTATTTCCACAGTAAGAAATGGGGGCTTAAATCCACTAACAGAATAAATGGACGAGAATTCAAAGTCGACTCCTAAAAAATACGTAATTAAACCAACAGAAAATGACTTATCTAGCTCTCAAAAATACGTGGGCCAACCCTTCAGGATTTCAACCAGAATAAAATAATTAAATTCGTGCCTGCCAGGAAATACCCATATTCTCCAAGAAAATAATCATATTGCACAGAGGCATGAAAACCAATAGAAAAATTCTAAACAAAAGTCGCGCATGTGCTTCATTAAAATGAACTGAAACTAGAAAATTTTGAGCCAAAACTAAAAGCTTCGAATTCCATCCGAACGGCAACTGCACACGTTATCACAAAGAAACAAAATGGCAGTCCATCTGAAGCGATGTCGCGGGCCAGACTAAAAAAAATGGCAGCTTAGTTTAAGGACCAGGGATCAAAATGGTGGCTTTTACAAGGTTGCCAGAAAACAAATAAAAGTTGCCACGGTTACCACATTATGCTTTTTATCGCCTCATTGGTGAAGAAGCACCCTAAACTGGGAATCGGCCAAAACGCGGGCTTAAAAAAAAAGCCAACCCAGGTGGGTTTTATTAAGATTTTTTATAGTGTAACACTTTTTAGATAATTAAATTTTATAGTTTTATTTATTAACGTTCTTGAAGACTGTTCAATACACACTGGAATTCAAAGATATTTTTTCATACCATTCAAAAATGGTGCAATTAAAGATGGAGGCTATTATTTCACATGTTCATGATTTATTTGTGAAAAAACTTTTAATGGCTGGTTACCAAGGGCATATTTAATGGGGGGTTGTGCAGGGGGTCCAGACCCACCCGAAATTATTATTTTTGTTACTAAAGTGATAATAAAGTGTTTGTGAAAAATTCTGCCTTTTTTACTGTTTGGACCCCCTCCAAAATGTTTTTCTGGATATGTTCCTGCTGGTTACAACTTCTTGTTCTTTACAATTAGCATGTTGTCTTACTGATTGAAAAAAGGTTGATTTTGAGGATGTGTCTATACCAAACTTGAGACTATACCAAAATGAAGAGCTTGGCAGCATTTTGGTATAGTCTTGGGTAAATTTTGCTATAAAGGATTCACAGCTCTTAGTAACTTTACAAATCTAGCAGAAACAAAGGAAGTTAGACAGCAAAAGTCATTGAAAGACTGTTTTTATTTTTAGAGGTACATATTTAATATCTGAAAAAACACTCAAAATACTGGTGTTAAACGATAAAGTAATTAAAAAACTTTGTAAAAAACACACATAAGAAGTAAAAGGAAAGAGGATACGCGTTTCGTTCAAAAATTGTTTTGAACTTCTTCAGTCCAAGCCCTTCGTCGTGAAGAACACAGGGAACTGAAAAGAGAAAAAAAAAGAAAGAAAAGAAAAAAAAAAAATTTTTTTTTTCTCTTTTCAGTTCCCTGTGTTCTTTACGACAAAGGGCTTGGACTGAAGAAGTTCAAAACAATTTTTGAACGAAACGCGTTTCCTCTTTCCTTTTACTTCTTATGTGTGTTTTTTTACAAAGTTTTTTAATTAATTTACATATTTAATATGTTTAAAAATGTTATGGGTGTATGTAAAATAAATCTACAATCACACCGGTGTATTTTTCTACAACAAAAGCAAATAAAATGTTTTTAATTGACAGCACTTAAAACCTCTATAGCTTGATTCCCCCCCCCCCCCCCCCTTTTCAATGAGAATCAAGATAGAGAGGTTCGACTGTATATTTTTAGTACACCAAAACTTAGGCTTGACTACTATCCACATGGCATATAAAACACCAGGATCATTTACATATACCCGGGATCAGGGTCGCGCTGTCTTTTTTTAAAGTTTCACCCATCCATTCGCCAGATTAGATTTTGCCGGAAATCATTAAGAAATGCAATTGCCAACATTTTTGCCAAATCGTATTTTCTTTCACCAAACTTATTTTATTAAAGCAATTTGCGACGTTGGCGATCGACAGTGCGACCCCTGCCTGGGATGATAGTCTTCCACATTTTTATTCAGATTTTATGAGGAATCAAGTTGTTTTTAAAGAGTACATGAATTCAGTTGTCTGCAAGAATCACCATGCACATCTCACCTTTCGAACTGTATATTATGCTTGTAGATGGCAATATATGCTGTTTGCCTTATTTTTTAGACATGTGCTAGCAAGAATATGATAAAGTACATTAGTACAAAATACAAGATGTCAACATATTTGGATAAAACTGGCACACACTCAAAATTCTTGAACACTTTTTGCATGCTGTTGGAGGGGAGTTGAATGAACAATCTGCAAAATTTATCTTGAACAATATGTATTAGCCTGCACTGAATGAAAATGCTGATTATGGTCTTATAGGTGTACATTAGAAAGTTGTAATATTAATATAAATTTCACTGTTTTAGGAAAATATAAGAAACTTTTTAAAAGTATGTACTGAAAAGAAAATGCGTAAGTTCTGGCAAAAGGGTTAAATATTTAGTTCCAGGAGATATTTAAAAAAAAAAGTTCCAGGATAACACTGAAAAAATTTCACTCCTAAATACAACAAATTTTAGTTAAGTCACAACATCATGTTTATTTTACTTGTTATCCTGAAAAATTTATTTATTGCTTTTGGCATGATTTAATAGTACTTTTTGTCTTTCATTGGCACAGTAAGATTCAATCATGCATTTTGCTACTTATCATGGTGGGAGAAGAAAAAAAAAAGAATCTAACAAAATGACAAAGCCAACAGAGTTTTCACTGAAAATGCTGAAGAAAAATGTGACTGTTAAGTTAAAAGTTGTGAATAAAGTGATCTTGTGTATGTGTACTTAAGATAAATTCTAAGAAAAGAAATTTTGAAGAGTTTAAAATCATGTAGTTAGTAGGAGTGCACTAACTCTGTTTTATAAGGCTTTTATGAGTTTTCTTTTTAATGTAGGATGCTTTTCAAATGTCCTCAAAACCATCTTCCTCGAGAAATTTTTTTTGTATATGGGTCATTCTAAATATGGAAGTGAAAATTTCATGTCCTGAAAGTGAACTATTTTTCATTAGTAAAATAGTAATGTCTTTCAGTACCACAAGCATTTTTAATGTATCCCATTCGCTCCTTAAGGAATACATTATGTTTCTGAAGGATTATTTATCAAGCAAAAAAGAAAAATTTTAAATTCACCACTGATCTTTTTGGCTGTCTTAAGATTAATTTTTTTTTTTTTTTTTGAAATACATTGTTTTTTTAATGCTATATCATTGTTCACTGTAAGAACTTTAACATGACAGCTGAGCAGATACTATTACAAAACACAATATTACACAAATTGTTTCAAGTGCATATTCAGTAATATTTTTCACTAAAATATTGGGTGTCTGTAGTTAATGTAATTTTTATGTAACCTTTGTTTGTAGTTATAAACTGTTCATAACTTTGTCAAAAGAGAGCAGAACAAGATGGAAGTGTAACTTAGAAATGACCAAGCAATCATATTTAGCCATTTTGGAATATTTGCTGAGAACAGAGGCGTAGCCACGGAGGGGGGGGGGGGTCATAACCCCCCCCATGAGGAATTTTTTGCCATACAAAATGTATACACTTCACTCCCTTATCACACACATGTATGCATATATGCGAGTTGCAGTAGTCGTAACCCCCCCCCCCCCCATGAAAAATTTCTGGCTACACCCCTGGCTGAGAACAAAATATTTTGTTGCAAAAAACTCTGCTTAGATTTTGGGTTCATAGCTTGGAAGTCGAGTGTATATAGAAATGTTCTACTAAACAGTCCAATTGGTAGGACGAAACACAAATTTTATTAGTTCCAGAAATCTGTCAAACAATCTTCAGTAAAAATTGACAGAAATTAAGAAGCTATAACTTGATTTTTAATAGTCAGCTGATCACTCAGTCTTTTTCAATGATGTTTTTCACGTACAATAAAAATCCTTCCGCAGACTATGTAGAATACTTGAGTAGGCCATTTAACTGCTGCAGATCACAAAAATACAAAATTCGCAGACAACTTTTGAAATAAGAAAAACTTCAAAAAACAAATGAAAGAAACAGCATCTCTCAAATCAATGCAGAGCGATATGTCTCTCAATACAGTGAACTCTACAAGCAAACACTATCTTTTAACAATGGCGAAACCTAAAACTCCCTATCTCACATACTAGTTAACCCATTTTCATGCAACAAAATGCTAAATTTAGTTATATGACATACAGAATATGAATTAGAGCCTAAATTTTACTCCTGAAGAACAACAGATCACCCCAAATATTTGTTAATATAGTGGATTCATTAAAATTTTTTCAGGTGATTTTTCTTTCTCTCTATAACTTCTGTTAACAATTACTGATGACCACGGCCGATATCAGAAGAAAATCTTGGGGGGGGGGGGTGAAGAGAGGTAAAATGCCGACTGAAAAAATAGATTTGCCAATTCAGTTCCCAAGTTGAACACCTCCCTATATTGGACAGTTTTCCAGGGAACAGAAAGTGCCCATAACATAGAAACTGCATAATACCTCTTTAAGTTGTACAGAGGGAGCCGCAAAAGTTCGACTTTCAGAAGATTCACATTATTTATGCATTAATGATCAATCTGGTTTTTACATTAATAAAGTGAATTATATGAATAAATTGCAGAGGTCAGTACGTAAAAGGCAAAATTTTTGACAAAAAGGCTCGATTACTATAACTGTGCCAACAAAAATGTGTAACAAGTAATTAAATTTTCATAACTTTTAATTTAGTCATAAAATATTCTCTCAGGAATGAAGAAAATATTTGCCTATCCGTATGCGACAAAACTATCAGTGTCCTAGCTCGGGTTGGCGAAAATGAGTTTGGGGGACCCTCTATGGAGTCTTTACATTAACTTAAAAAAAGGAAAGGAAGCCATACTGAGAATAAATACTTTCCAACACTGTCTTATTTGCGTATATACTATTGCATACCTGCCAATTCTACTGGATTTTGATGGTTTCTCCTGGTCTCCTGATTTTACATTAAAACCGCCTGGTTTTCTAACATTTTAAAGCTTTAATAATCGACACATTTATTTCCCCACCATTTTTGAAAGATTACCGCTCTCTGAGTCTATTCATTCAATAAGGACCAGTATACCAACGTATTTTGATCCAATTATAAAGATTTGTGCTTATATTGATTACTCATTTGTGAAGGATTCTTGAAAATGTCAGAATCAGATGACAAATCGTTTAATTGTATCATTTTTTGAGAGAGTTCAAAGAAGTCCCAAAATTTTACTACTTTTTTTTTTTTTTTTTTTTTTTTTTTTGCCTAAAATGATATTTTGTAAAATTTCGAACATTTAAGAAAAAAACTTGTGGACGTAAAGAAACATTGAAGTTTTATTCATTTTATGTTAAAAGAATTCTATTTCTCTGAGCTCTTTTACAAATTCTATTTTTAATATCACAACCTTATGTGTGATTGAAATTTCAAACATAAGTTGTTATAAAAAGCAAACTTTTCATTTTAAAAACTATAACTGTGTCATGTCATGTCAAATTATATTTTTAAAAAATTATATATAGAATAAATGGCGAAATTTAATGCGTGAAAAAATTTCGAAGAGTGTTTTGACGTAGTGTGTAAACTTAGCATGTGACTTAGATAAGTAATTAGGACTTTAAGATTATGATACCACATAAATCTACTGAATTTTCTTAGATGTTAGCAGGAATGCTATTGCATGACGAAGAGTTAACAGTTCACTCCTGACGTTGCTAAAGATGCAACGGTAGAGATTCCCTCATCCTGTGTCCATCGTTGCTCCCCGGTATGAGTCTTAGAATGTTTCTGCTCTGGCGATAGCCTTGCACAAGTGCATGACTGGGCCATGCCGGGGCATTCAAAGACCCATGCCGAGAAGCAACGATTTACAAAGGAGGGAGGAATTTCTGCCATTGCGTCTTAGCAACGATGGTAGTGAACAGGTTAAAGCCAACAAGAAACTAAAATATTGTTTTAAGTACTGCTCTTAAAGCCTGATCTATGAGTATTATTTTGTTAGCCCTGTATAGGTATTAACTTTACATCCACCCATGCTGATGGACAGAATGCTCTTATAAACCTCAATAATAAACACCGATTTTGTTTGAAATGGATGAAAGTTTCTAAAATGTAATCTAAACATTCTCTGCCCATAGGCTGCAATGCATTAGAATTATTTTGTGTGCTCCTGTAAAAGAACTATAAATGGTACCTACATCCTTTTCAATAGGGTACATGGTATGGTAATTTTCATTATTATATAAAAATTCGATCAATGCATATTTACGGCAGTTAGAGCACGGGCGGGCAAACAGACGAAATCATAAACATTTCAAGTTCTTTGGAAAGTGTTAAAAAATAAAGGCTTAAAAAGAATGTGAGGCTTGAAGGAAAAAAAAAAAACTGGAATGAGGAAAGTAAATCTAGCTCGAAAAGTTAATTTTTGCTTTAATTTAAGATAAAATGGAAAATTAAGCATATATTAATTTTGAAACTCCTAAGGTCGCAACCCCCAGTATTTGCTCTGCCATGTCTTTCTATTTTAACGGTGTGATTTACACTCTTATTTTATCTCTTATTATAACTTACCCATCATTTTTCTAAAATCAAATTAAATTACAAAAAAATTGGGGTTATTTCTATATGAATAATATGAAAATAAATCATAATAAATAGTAGTACAAATACAATCTAAATATACAGTTGCGGATCCAAAAAAAATTTTTGGGAGGGGCTAAATTTTAGTCTAAACCAATGTGCATACTTTTGGAAGGGGCTAAGTTATAAAATATGATCATTTTAGCTATTTAAAGTGTGCATTCTTTTTTTTTTGGTGGGGGGGGGGCTGAAGCCCCCTAGCTCTTTCCACTATGATAGTTATTTTGCTTCTTCTTTTAGTCATTATCAAAACAACTACATATCACATTTTGTGCACTGCACTTTTTGTTGTTTTCTTTTGCTTATAACTAGTTTCGTGTTTTTGTTTACAACTGGTTTCAGTCTTCAGTCTTAATTGAACACTGCAGCAAACTTTTACTTCATTTTGTTAAATACTAGAGATTTTTTTAAATTTATTTTTACCAAATTGATGTATTAATTATATCTTAAAAGCTAAAGATGGTTTTCTTCTAATCAAAGTATACTAACCCTAGTAGCAATAATCCATTGGGCAATGAGTTTAAACAGAGGTGAACGAGCAATGGCCGATCTCTGCTTTTCACCCAAAAATGGGGAAACGTAATCTGAAACTGGTAAAAAATGTCCTCTCGGGGGGCCATCAAGCCGATCATTGTTTCCGATGACTGCAATTAAATAAAGAAAAAAAAAACAATGAGAAATGGATAAATTGTTAAAAATATATTTGTTAATAAAAAATAAACGATTGGCAGCAAAATTTTCAAAAAAAGTCCGTTGTTTATTATTTTTTCGTTTCTTGGGTGCTAACTTTGTTTTTCTGAAAAAAAAAAAAAAAAAAATTCTTCCTCCACCAGGCCCAAACCCAGAGCCTAAGAGTCATAGACTGACGCTCTACCACAAGGCCATCCTGACTTGTAATGCATAAGCCAAAAGTCAAATTACCCATTATTTTAGTCTCAGATTGGAACTTGGGGTGAAATTTTGACAAAGTGGTGTTCAATTATTATTAATAATAGTCAAATTATTCGATTGGTAAGAAATTAATTTCAATTTTTACCAATGTATGCAAGTAGCAACAACATTCAGAATTAATAATTAAAAAACAAAATTGCAAATTGTATAGGAATTTTAGTGTCATTTTAACTTTCATATTTCTCGGATAACTTTTAAAATAACTGATTTCTCTTCTTGCTGTTTACATTAATGCGGTTTCAAAAGAGTTACTCATTTTAATTAAGGTTCCGTTATTCTTATAATGCAGCTGACGCTCAAATAGATTTTCTTTTCTTTTTAAAGACATTTTTAAAATTATTTAAATATTACAAACAAACACTTACATGTTTGTTTGTTTTTTGGTAAATATTTCTTCAAGTCCAAATTTTGTGGGAGGGGACAAGGGGGGATCCCACCCCTCATGCACCGTCCCGACCCCAATATAGGAAATTTGAAGTAAATTATGCGATTAATTCAAGAATTGTTCAAATTTTCCTTAGATTATAGAAAGGCACATCTAAATTAGGCAAATATTTATAGAAATTTTGGTAAAATGTAAACCACAGGACACCTGCAAGGCCCGATGACTATAAGAGCTGCAGTTTTGGATAAAAAATTGCATGTAGGTTTCCCATCGGCGAAATTGCTCGTCTAGCAGGGCTGCCAACCTCTTTCAACCTATATGTGTAGTACAAAGAACAAAAATGTGTAGTTTTCACTGTTTCATGTGTAGTTGCGCGGTTTTGTTATACTAGAAGTGCCTTGGGACCATCATATTTTGTATCATCTACACTAAAACACCCTGAAGTTATTGCATCATTGACCTTAAAAATTATCTAAAAAAAAAGTTACATAGAGAAAAGAAAAATATGATACTTATAGCACAAATGCTACAAACAGATTTTCTGGATTATCTATTGCATATTTAAGGGTCCACCTTTAATATACATCCTACCTTGATTTTTGGTGCCAAAAATGCCGTTTTTGACGGCGCCAAAGAAACAAAGTAGCTGCGGAATCGCGTTTCCAAACGTGTTTTCCAACCGGTTACACTATTAAAATTTGAATATTTCTTACAAGAATTTAGGATTAACAATCGAAAAAACATAAATTTCCAGAACTTAACTAACAATTGATTTTTATGTGAGAGGGGGGTGGGGGGGGGGCGCAACCCTCAACCCCTCGTTTCATTTTAACGATAAAAATAATCGAAAAATTAAAAGATTACAACAAAAAATAATTTTAAAATGTTAAGAAAACGTTGTGAAAAAGAATAAAAACAGAATGTAGCACAGAATTTATTCGCATTTTCAGAAAAACGTCAAATATTGCATTTATCGCTAATTTTGGAGCCAAAGAAAAAAAAAAGTAGGATGTATATTGATGCTTAGCCTTTTGACGCGCAATCTTTTTTTTTTTTTTTTTCAGCCTCAGTTGATATTGCAAATGTTTAATCAATGTAAATTCCGTTATTTTAACATAGCGATAAACCACGGTGTCCTATAAAGTAGCACATGCACGCGATATACTAAACTAAAATGACAACGGCAACTGATAAATAAACTATACGTCTAAAGAACGCAACGCGGCTTAGTTCGCTTTGATATTTCAATCCGTGCGCGCGCAATTCATATTTCTTTCCCTACAGCACAAAATAGGGAGGGAGCCAAGAACGCACGCACTCACCAAGAACGTCAGCGCACACACTACCATGGAAAATAGATGATGCGCGCACCTCCGTATTTCTGTTGCCCGAGGCGTAGAAACGGAAGCTTTCGTTGACGTCAAGAAATCCGTCTGAGCAGAGTCATCCGATTGGCCAAAATCCGTTAGCGAAAGTTTCCGTGGCTGGGGAGAGAGCCAAGGAGTCGAAAAATCTTACGGCCAGCCAACTCGCGCGACGTCAAGTCGATTACTTGGCAGGCGTGCGCCGATATCTTTCTATCCACGTACAAAGCATAAAATAAGATCGGGTTATTAAAAAATAAAAAAAATACCAAATTTACATAAGAGTGTACATTTTTGGCTGTAGATTTCTTTTCCTTGAAAAAGAAGGAAAAAAGCGTAGTTCTCAACATGCGTTGCGTAGAGCGTAGAAAAAGTAAACAATGCGTAGTTACTACGCCAAATGCGTAGTAGTTGGCAGCCCTGGTCTAGATCACCTCTATGCATGAATAAAAATTCATCTATTGCAGAAAATTAAAAGTGCTCTTGTCGATATCTTAATTCGATGAGTCGGTGAGTTAACGAAGAGTGGATGAACGCCCATGCAGAAAACGAGCAGTCATTGCTACTAGGCAAGATTTAGATTCCAAGGTATGCTAAGGCTTCTCCAAGTATATATTCGACCTTGGCTCGGTTACTGTCCAGCTAACCAAACTAACAGATTCCTGTTAGTTTGGTTAGCTGGAATAGCAGACACATTATTTTCTACTGTACAAGCGAATTTCTTTTTCCTATGCATTTCAAAGAAGCAAAGAAAATACATCTATTTCCCAGAAAAGACTGGGCTGGCCCAAAGGGTAGCGACAGCCTCAGGCCAGTTACAGCCTCCTTGCGCTACTTTTACTTCATACAGAGTGGTAATTCATAGTTTGACTAAGGGCAATATATAAGACTGGAACATTCTCATTCTCATACCCAGTATTTCTCTCATAGACATGTGCACAGAAAACTTAATTAGATTACTATGGACATGTGAGATGACTATTTGCTTTGGGAAAAATACCGAGACAGGTGTCATGGGACGTATGTGGTGTCAACTGCAGAGAGCTGATTCTCCGACTTCCCCTTTTGTGTATCTGGCCACCCAGTGCCGAGTGCTCTTTATTCATTCCCTCTTCTTTCTTTTGACTGATGCGAATATGCAAGGAATTTCTCACTCGGTTTTGTATGTACTGGAAATAGGACGTCAAAAGGACAAAAGTTAGGAAAAGTGCTGATTAAAAACTCTTGTGAATACTAGAATGAGGAGTTTTGGAAGTCCAGAATAGCAATTTTGCCGATTGCATTTTAAGTGGGGAGGTGTCTCACCCCACTGTGGGATCGGCCCTGCTGATGACCTCTAAATTGTGATTTTTGAATAAACGCAAACAAAATAAGTACACATTTGATACTGTTCCACGGTTGCCTAGTCACTAAAACTCTGTTCTTGTAAGAAAACGGAAAGTGAAGCAGCATCCGGCTTGGCCAGTGGTTGGGAGGGTGAACTCCTCTCTCAGCTGGACTGCTGTGGGACCATGTATGCTAATAGTAGCTGGTGCATGTAAAATCCATTGTGGCTCCGATGTCCTCCATGTTTAATGATACCTCCTGGGGGTGCCAATTTTAGATAGTGGTCCCTCATCTAGAGTTGTTTAAAAATTAGGGGACCCTGAGCAAAGTAGGACCCCCCCCCCCAATTGGGGCTCATTAAAACGGAAGCCGTCCCTTTCTGCCCATCGCCATCCTATGTGGGCTATCTGGCACTGCTATTCAGTTGCCAGGGGGGCATTAGAAACAACAACAACAACAACTGATACTGCTGAGAGATATTTTGATTATAATAAAAAAAATCAAAAGATGTGTGGTTTCAGATTTTTTTTTTAAACTTCATGAATGTAGCCTCTGTTACCATACAAAGGTTACAGAAGTTACATAATAATAAGTCCCATATTAACATTAATATGGTAAATTATAAAAGCTCTGCTATTAGCTACATGTATATCTATAAACCTTACACTGATACAAAATGCGAAACCTGCAAGTAAACTTAGAATGACACATATAACACATATTTTTATGGTGATGACTCAAATTAAAAAACAGCAAAAATAAAACTTGAGTGGTTAATGTCATAACTGACACTATTCTATTGCACTGCCATGACACTTTATTTGTTATACAGAATTGCATTGGTAAGTAACGATCATAAAGATCACAGTATTGTATAAAAACCGACAACCAAATTCTCTATTACATCCAATCGATTCTCTTTCATTTATGTATTTCCATTTACAAAAGCATGGTATTTCTCCTCTTTTACAGATCTGAATCAGATGAACTGCTATCACTCATTGTGCAAGTGGAAGATGATGTAGATGAGGATGCCGAAGAATCTGAAGAATTTTGAAAAAAGTTTGGCCCCTTTTTCTTCCTGAGGGCTTGCATCACCTGCTCCATCCTTTCGTCACGTGTCTCCTTTGATTTCCTAAAGTCCACGCTTCGGTTGGTGGTTTGACTGGAGCACCAATCAGGCAGAGGTGCCCTCTTGGGGCTTGCAATGTGCTCCAGGATGGTCAGTGCCTCATGGTCGTTAAGCAGCTCTCCAAATTTCGTGTTCTTTCTAAGGCCGACAAATTCGTCACCCGTCAATGCGCCCAGGCGCATGTGCTTAAGTAGAGGTCGCAGGTAGTCCTCAATGGGATTTTCAGAGTTTTGCTGCTGATGCTCTGCCCACTCAATGACACGCATGAGCAGCTTTTCCTCAGATATGTTCAGCTTCTCAAAGCAGAGGAGTGCCTCAATTGTCTTGGCATTCACATCCAAGAAGTTCTCATGCATCAGGGATTCCTCAATGGAAAATGAGAGGAACCTAAGTCAGAAAATATGAGACAACGAACAATTTATTAAGCTAATTTTAAAACATAATTTATAACTACAAATGCAACAAATATTTGGCTCTTTTGCCAAACATTCAGTTAGGCTGATTAATGTGTGACATTTTGTTACATAATTGCATAATAATTAAAAAAATATATTTTTTAAGTATAGAACTTCAGTACTTTATATTTCAGCATACAGTGGATATAGGCTTTTGTGTTAATTAGAACTTGCAATAAGCAACTTACATTCTTCTGAAAAGCACTAAACCATATACACTGAAGCGCCAAAAAAACTGGTACAGTCATGCATATGCAAATACAGAGATATGGAACCCATCAGACTACGGCACTGCGGTCGGCAACGCCTATATAAGGCAACGAGTGTCTGGCACAGTTGTTAGATAGGTTACTGCTGCTACAATAGCAGGTTATCAAGATTTAAGTGAGTTTGAAGGTGGGGTTATAGTCGGCACTCGAGAGATGGGACATAGCATCTCCGAGGTAGCGATGAAATATGGATTTTCAGGCTGTCTACCATATAAAGTAAGCTTGATTTCTTGACTTTTTCTTGACCTTTTCTTGACCATAACAAATACGAAACACTAATATCAAAAATACATTCGTGCCAGGGATGCAGAATATGTACGATCCGGCAATCTAGGAAAGGGGGAAATTTTACAGAAAATATACAACTGATTTCGATTTTAACAATGAATTACAAAATTCTTCGAGTTATTCTTTCCCATTCCTATTTTTAAAGCGATTTTTTTTCCAACTTTTTCACCGATCAGCAGTTTACTTTCTCTTAACTTGGACCAATTGCTATTTAGTAAACATGTATGTAGCTTGTACATTGCAAATATTTTTACACTTATGGTAATAGAGAACTTATGCAAGTCTATAAACATATCATAAAATTTTGGGGAAATTTGCATATGGATTCAGGGAAATGATGAGAGTGAAAACAGTTTCTGCACCCCTGCATCATACTGATAGAATGAAGAAATCAAAAAACGTGACTGATGTTACACCTGTGTAACATCAGTCACGTTTTTTGATTTCCCTTTATTTAAAAAAAGAAAAAAAGATTTTTTATATTGAGAATGGATAACAGTATAGTACTTATTTATGATACTCTTGATCAATTTTAAATAAATAAATATATATATTTCAAGCCACTGGTGAACTTCAAAGATTACAAATGTAGTAAAATTGTAACGTCAGTCACCATGGAATGACCCATCACGTTGTTGTTGGATTACGGCCAATTAGCTACGCGTGGGCTCTAGGCCGAAAGGTAGGGTGCCCTTCACCCCCTGTGGAGGTCTTTCTAAGAGATCCTAACCCAATACGTTTATATGATGAGCCGATGATGACGAAGGAATTTTGTAATGAGTCCAATATTGAATCGGATCTTGAATCAGTTTAACTTTGTATATTAGTATTTTACGATATCATACTATCAGTAGTGTCATACTATTATTATTATTCATTATTATGTTTAATTTTCTATACTACTTTTGTATGTTATTTTCTTTATTATTGTATATTTAGTACTTTCTTTTTTTTTTTTACAGATGATTTTGAATAAATGTATTTAAAAAAATTAAAGTTTCTTGATCGGGAACGTTGTGGGTCGACTTATACGCAGGATTTTAAAAAATTCAATTTTTTTTAATCAAGAAAGTGGGGGGTCGACTATATGCAGGATCGACGTTATACGTGGGTAAATACGGTACTCTGATTAATCAACCATCAAAGTGAGTTAGTATGCTGACAATGATTTCTCTAGCGAGTGTGTATAGTATCCAAAAACAAGCAGATGAAGAAGGAAATCCTGTTTTTAGTTTGCTGCAAAAAAAGCAAAAGTGAGAAACTATAACGAGTTTAAAAATGGATTCTTTTGGTGTTGATGTAATACAAAGAACAGTGCGAGATTTTTATATACAAGAAAGCAAAGTACCCACAATTAGAAAACTGCTATCTATGTTGAAAGAAAAAATAACTTGCTTGGCAAATAGACACTTTAAGAAAAATGTGAAATTGAATTTACTTGGGAAAAAACACAAAACAAAAGAAAGATTCTTACTGAAATATCAGACATTGTTTTGACAAGAACAAAATTTTTTAGGAGTGTCGAGCAATACAGAAGAAAACAGATCTCTTACTTACATCAATGAGATATGGATTCATAGTAATATCATATTTGAAAAGTGTTGCCGATCATCAGAAATTTTCTGAGTAATTGAAACTGGAAATGCATCCCATCGTATTATTGTTTTATGTGCTGATGGTGAAATGGCCTTTTTGACCATTACCAATTTACTTTATAAAGAAAATACGACTACTGGAGACTACCATAGGCCGATGAATTCCACGATTTTTGAGAAATAGGCCAAAGAAAAACTAATACCAAATCTTCCTCCTCAGTCAGTCACCATTATTGATAATGGTCCTTACCACTCAATACAGTTAAATAAAACACCTAATTCATTACAGAGAAAAGAGAAAATAATGGATTGGCCTTCAAAGAATAATATTTCTTTCAATCCTTCAAACAGAAAAATTGAATTGTTAGATAAAGTAAAACAAAATACGTCAAACGTTAAAACATACAAATTTGCTCTTCTGGAAATGTGCAGAATCTTTCTGTGAGTGTGTTGGCAAAAACTTTTTGATTTCAAACGATTCCACTTTGCTCAGAACAGACTTTCTTATATCAATGCTTCCTGCAGAAGAAATAATTTTATTTGTGGGGGAAAAGTTAAATGGGTTGATCTCTAGCCAATCTGGAAAAATTTGTGCAGTGGTTGCCACTTATTTTGGTCATAATTTTTTCTAACATGTACAGGCATGGTCTCAGTTAATTTAGATTAATGAGGTTATACAGTTAGTTAATGTCAGGGTTCACACCAGGAAAAAAAAAAAAATTGGGTGCGATTCTCCCACTTTAGCTTCAAAATTAAGCGGGATTTTTTAAAATCTGAGTGAGAATTTGAGAATTTTGTTTCTTTTCAAAAATTTATTTTTTTTATTTATTTTAAAATTTTACAAGCAAAATTAATATCATTACAAACATACAGTGCAACTAAGATTATAAATATCAAAATTAGCAACATAATATACAAAAGAATTTGATAACAATACAATTTAATGATATCTTTGATTCTTTACCCCATTAAATATTTTAGCTGCTTCATCAAAATCAAACACCTCAGAATGCTGGAAAATCCCATAAGTGTCATTTTTTGAGTGAGTGTGGTATTGTAAGAATCATGCAATCCTGCAGTCTAGTGTGAACCCTGAGTGTAATTTTCTAACTGACCTGTAGCAAATTTCCTTAAGCCGTGTAGAATTGAGGAAGAGAGAGCTCTCCAGGTAAGCCCATATATTGGCATTGGTGCGCTCGCTGTTGCAGAGGAAGTTTTCACAGTGCTGCTTCAGGCCTGTGACGCAATACTTGTCTGCAGCAAAGAATGTTTTGAAAGCTATTGCATCATTCGGAAAGGTGATAGTATCTGAGTACAGGAACCTTAAAAAAACATTCATATGATCATATGATATGATTTATCATTAAAAAATACATATACTGGAGTTCTTAAAAACTTAGTCACTAATATATGCAAACTCTGCTTGTGGGTGGTCATGAATAAAAAATGTTGGCATTAAAGAAATGGGGGGTACTCACCACTGCCTATTAACCAAATATGCTAATTTTTACCTTTACTGAATGCATGCCCTGAATCAACAAGTGCTAAAACACGGAAAATATGTAATTTATATCTGATTATCAGTTCCCCCAAAACAAAAAGTTTGAGTAGTAACTTTTATTTCAGGGACTAGGCCTGTCACCACTAGTTAGCCAGGATAGTATTAAAATAAAATAATTTAGCCTTTTTTTAGCAGCTTCAATTGAGAGAATTTTTTCAATCTATGCATTAGTATAATCTAAACTATGTAACTGACTGGTAAAAGACAAAACAGTAAAATTAATCTATGTACAAATCACAAATAACAGTCATTAATTTTAAAATGTTTTGTAATTTTTTCATGAAAAATAAAAATAATTTCAGCAGGCATGAAAGCATGAAACAGCTAAAAAGACTGAACTTTGCTGCGGATCATACAGAACAAATAAATTATTATGTATTTAACGCATTACCTGCTATATTTTTATATCTAATTATTATTAAATTAACTAATGTTCATTATATCACTGTATTAAGTAAAACTTAATTCAATAAACTAATTTGAATACTAAATCTCAAATGCATCAATGATGGTGAAAAAGACTGAATTCAGTCAAAAGACTGAAAACTTTCATGCCTGTTTCAGATTACTTGGTTGGCTTCATTTTTCCCCCACATTTTTACTGTGAATTAAAGAGTTATTAAGCTGTAATTAACTACAATATTAACAATAACTGAAAGTATGCATGTATGAATAGATAATTGAAAAATAAGTATTATAACAAGTAAGAAATCCATTAGTAATTATTTTCTATTAATGAAGAAAATAACTTGCATCTTAACTGTGTTCTTCTTTTTGAGATTGGGTTTGTACGGTACTGTGCATCTCTTCTCAATAGCATTTGGTGCCATAGCCTCAAGCCCAAAGTTTTCTAGTTCCAATAAATTGGATCACTCACTTTGTTTATAAAGTCAGACAAGCCCTTTATGGAACTAAGGTGTAACTCTTCCGTGTTGATGATTCTTAAAGTAGTAAAACGAATGGAAGCAAGAGCATAACAATCAAAAATGATGTGATGTGCCGATTCTTCATCCTTAAGACATTTCCTACATTTAGGGTCTTGAGTAAGTCCCATAATTTGGAGGTGTTTCCTGAAATAATAGTGTCCAGTAATGAAGCCTACAGTAATCCATGTCTTCACTCTAGAACAACTAAGAATTTCAGAAGCAACTTTCACCGATGATACATCGATTACACTTTTGGCCTGTTTCATGCTGGTATCTCACTAAAGGGAAAATCCGAGCAACTCCGAGCTGGACCAACTTTCCCGACGGACTTGAAGGCGTGGTTATCTTTAAGGGTTGCAAAAGTAAACAAACTGTCTCCGACGCCAAATAGTCATCGCATCGCTGATTTGGCATGAAGGTTATCATTTTACTAACCGTGACCAAGGGAACTTTTTAATTTCTTCGATGAAATCCATTTCTAAATCCAAACTCCACTTGAATGCCGCCATAATTTTATTTGCACGTGCGTGATTGCGATTCTATTCTGATATCGAGCCAAACTGCCATGCTTCGAACACAGAAGTGGCCGCCATTGTTTATGACGTAGCAGGAAGAAGTACTCTGATTGGCCGCAATTTCGGCCAACTCGGATTTTTTCGTTCCGAAAGGTAAAAGTTGGAGATCGTCGTCGTCAAGGCAACGACGGGAGAAAATCCGCCGGAGAGTTGATCTGCAGGAAAAGTTGGTCGGACAGATCTTAGTGTGATACCCCTATTAGTTTAGAAGAATTACTCCAAGATCTTAACTGTGCTATTTTTATTTTAAAAGTATTGAACTTAAAAATTAATAATTTTAAGTTTAAATATATTATCCTCATTAAATAAAATATTTTCTTAACAATATTGAAAAGTTTTTAAAAAATTCAGTTAAAAAAAAAATCTGATTTAAATCAATCATTCCCTGGTTCAAAGCAGGTAAGAAGAAGATAAAAAGAAACAGAAACCAAAATAATAATAAATATTCTTTTGATTTACTTGAGAAGGTTTCTAAATCCCTCCGGATCTACATCAGGTATGGATATGGTGTCTCCTTTTTCAGGGAGGGAACCGTAAAACATTGCTTCAAATACAGGACTCCCTATGGCCAAGATCAAGCGGTGGCCATGGATTCTTGCTTTTGGAGGGCCCACTTCAAACACAACATCAGACAGCAGATTCTTTCTTAAAGCATAATCGTACTTGGAACAAGCCGAAAGGCAGTGGTCCCTCCAGTTCTCTCCATAATCTGCAAGGTTTAAGGTGCATAATTAATCAGGGATGAAAAGGTCAGGCAGCTTCTACACAACTTTTGAATTGCAGTGGGTTGCCAAATTATTAGGGTGGATTATCAGTGTTGTAGTGCTAAAAAAAATTTTTCCAGACTTCATGGAGGAAGGAATTGGGAGGTGAGAACACAAGCTTATAACAACCTGTCATAAAAATGCCTTTTTTTTTTTTTTTTTTTTTTTTTGGAAGTAACCAATATAGGAGGCTATGTTTAATTTTGAAAAAAGCTTAATGGACTCAAACAAACTGTACAATAAAAAGCAAAATTTTCGTTTAAACCAATGTGAATATTTTTGGAAGGGGATAATCCATTAAAAAAATATATTCATTTTACCTATTCAAAGTGTATAATAAACCAGATTGTTACCCTTCAACAATGTCTTGGGGAGGCTAAAACCCTCTAGCCCCTCCCCTGGATCTGCCACTGGCTAGTCAGGTGGATAGTTCCAAATTTCCTTACCTGCATTGCTACCTCTGCGTTTAACATCTTTTTTCCTTTTGTTGTCGACATTAATTCTCAGACTTTTAATGTGCATTCAGACTACGTTCTTATTGTCATTTTTATTGTAGCTATCGGTCTTAGTTATGATGTAAGTTAGCCACAATAAAACAAGCTTTCTGGGATTTAAGTTCTTTCCAAATCTGTGCCTAATGTCTCTACGATTCCCCCTCATCTTTTGTTGATAAGTTTTCAAGGTGGGGAAAGGATGTCAACATCAATCATTCTTCCCGCATGCACCGTACTCAACCCTTTTCGTTTCACCAACTGATGCGAATACGTCATTACAAAACTTTCACGTCCAGAGTGTGAACGCTCTGATTTTTTGTGCTTACAATTTTTGCGACATTAGCTACAAAAAGGACGGTAGTCTGAATACACCTTTATGGTTCTACTTATTTGCATCCATGATGGTGTTTCTTTTCTTCAAAGACTCAAAGAGAACAAAAAGTTTAAATAAATGTCAGACATTGTTTTGATGAAAGTAGACCTCGAAAAATGAATGATTCTGTTTGTCCAGTTTTGGTCTCAACTATTCGACTTCAACTAATTTAAAAAAAACTTTATAGTTTTGCCAGAGAGAGATACAGAAACAATTAGAGGAGAACTGGCAATTCCTCTTACTTTTAAAACTCGATTGATTTTCGGTTTCGAGGTTAGCTGCAGATGCCGTGTTGTCAATTATGAGATTAACCAAATAAATAATTTGACATTGCGTTGTGAATTATTAGGAAAAGGCAAGATACCAAAAATAATTCCAAACCCCAGATCTTCGTCGGAATTGCCTCAGCTGAAAAGGAAATTGGTGTGGGTGTAACATGCACAAACAATAAAGAGACATATTTGCAAGAAAATAACATATTTATTTAGTAGTAGATAATTTGTGATTAAAACTTTAAAACATTAGCTTAACAGTTGTTCATATCCACAACACATAATTGCACTTAAATTCATTATTAACAAAAATTTAATTTAATTACATAACCAAACAATTACTGAGCATCGACGATCAATACAAATTAAGTTTTTCTGCTATTTAGCTAAAAGAAATTTATCCTACTCCAGGACTGCATACTCAAGCTCACTTCAATCATATTAAATAAACATCTCAAAAACTTATGATAGATCAGATTTACCGTGTATTACATAGTAGTTGAATATATATTAAATTAATTTGAGAGGCCTCTCTAAAACATTGGAGAGATTAATTATACATGAAATTCTTTCTGATTGCACTCAATATATACATATATCATTTCCAGGGTCGTAGCCAGGTGGGGAATATCGGGACATTTCTCGCAAAACAAAAAAAAAAAAGCATTTTGTTGGTTTTTTTAAATAAAAAACAAAGTAAAAGGATAGGATAAAAAAAGGTTTATAGAAAAAGGGGATGGATTACTAGGTTTTTAAAACATCGTTAAGGGGGTAGAGGGGCATGGCACCCGCGCCAATATGGCACTAGAAAAAGAAAGGGTACAGAGCTCAGTGAGCAATTTTTTTTTTTTTTGCACAGTTCAACAGATTCAAACTCAGCTGTGATATGGTCATTTCCAGGGTCGTAGCCAGGGGGGGAATATCGGGACATATCCCCCCCCCCCCCGAAATTTTTGGATTAGTGATGAAATTCCGTCTATTTATGCAGATATAAGTTCATATCCAGAAAAATTTTCCTGGCTACGCGCCTGGTCATTTCTAGCATGGACATCAGCCTTCCGGCCTCCTTGGTGTTTTAAAGAAAAAGGTGAATAGGAGTAATGTCCTCCTGTCAGGACAGGTGGCGAGCAGGGAACTGGTGCTTAAACACCAGCGTAGCCAAGGACCAGTCATCGGAAAAAATGGAGAAGAAAAAAAAAAATCATCCCTCACATGGTCCGTTGTTGTTGGAGTCCTTCCATATATCAGTGGAATGGTTGGCATACTTAGGTAGGTGGAATCATGCCACTGCCTCCCTGGTTCTCAAAGCTTTGGCATCAACAAGATAGAAAGTAGCAGAGGAACTGACTGGAATCTTGCCACACCATAGTAGATGAATCTGCTGACTGGGCCACTAAGTTGATTTTATATGTTTAGGGCATTACTTCATTTCCTCGAGCCATGCCATGACTCTCCATTTTGACATGGGGTGAGAACCCCCCCCCCCCCAAAAAAATGCAAACCTCGGATCTCTCTCGCATGCGTCTGCCTCTCTCAAGGCTTACCAAGCTCAACTGCCTGATCGCTCCCCTCGTGCAAAGCAACACTCCCTTGCGTGTCTCCATTTGCCAATCAGCATCTGCCAGCATGCAGGCGTTTGCTGAGAACATTCAAGAAATTGCACTAGAAATGCATTTTCATGTGCAAAAGAAGCCATCGTCCAAGATGGCAATTTCAAAGATCCAAAATGGCAAAAATTTAGAGCAGCCTGCGCTGTCAGAAAAGTAGTTCGGTGGATGAACTAATCAGACTACCTAGACCGATAAAAAAATAGCTTGAACTGCGCGTAAAAATGCTGAAAATTTAAAATTAAATCCTATCAAGTGCCAAAATATAAGAAAACAAAACTTTTTAAATGATGCGAACACACTAGGGGCTAGCTTAAAGAGAAGAATGGGAAAAGAAAAAGGGGCAGCAAATTTGTTAAAGAAAACTGACTTTTAAGGCAAAAACAAACTAAAATGAACTAAGCAGATATCTTTAATTTTATTCTAATGAACATCTCAGAAATGTCCCAAACACCCACCGGCTTATAACGTAAAACCAGAATGCTTTCTTTTATTTAGTTTTATATTCACACCCTATTTCTAACACACACACTCTTCTTTTTCATAACATATTTCATTCCTTTCATCTTGTGTTTATAACATGAACTAATTTCAAATTCCCTAACTGACGATACATGTTTCTTTATGGTTGCCAGTCAAAACTACCACCGACAGGGTACTTCACTCCCACTGTGCATCACCCACGATAGCGCCAGAACGATCACCAAATGAAATATGTAAACAAACATCGATATGTAAATAGCACCGGATACAGAATATAGTCCCCAACGCCTTCAATGAGACTTTTCAGTAGTATGAATATTTTCAGTAGTTTTTGATGTTTGTCAGTAGTAAATCATACAGGCAAAACTTTATTTTTTTTTCTAAACTATTAAAAAAAATTAACTATATCCTATTAAAAATTGACCTTAATTAAAAATAAATAGAAACTTAACAGAATAGAATCTGATATCGAGCTTTTGCAGTTAGCGCATCTTGGAAACAAAAGAAGAAGAGAGAAAAGTGCAAAGCCTGAGAAGGGTGGGAGGAAAGAGGAGAGGCTCCAGAAGTCCAGACTTAACACTTTTTCGCTTCAACCGGCGCTGATTACAAATTTGGTGTTGATTGCATCTGATAATAGCTTTTGGTGTTGTGCAATAACTCTTGATGCTTTTTTTTTTTTTTTTTTTTGAGGATCATTAAAATAATAATAGAATAAATCAATTTGTATTTAAATTTCCATAAAAATATACGATTTTTTCGTAGTTTATATTTAATAAACCAAATTTTCAAAACAAAAAAAAAAAAAGAAAAGAAAAAAAAACACAGGAACTACACAGATCCGTAGTAGTTGGCATTTCAGTTAACCCTTTGGGTACGGATTTATTTGAGAAAATATTTGCATGTGGAACGGATATAATTTTTGGTTGCTTGGAGTAGTATGTAAAAGCAGAACATTTTACGTAAGAATTTATTTATTTCTAAAAGATTGGTGACATATGTAGTATTAAGATGTCTTCAAGTAATTAGAATTGCAAAAAATAAATTAATAACAAAATAAAACTAAATGAAATACATGCAAGATATAACAAAAAACCAATTACTAATAATTATGCAGAGTGTGATATTTTTCAAAGCAGGTTTGATACCAAGCGTGGTCATCCGATCCTAGGGAAAACAAGTGAATGACGTCTCTCAGACGTCAAATGTACCCAAGGGGTTAATACAATCTTTCTGAGTTGTTTAAGATATTTGTGTAGTACCTATTTTTTCTGTTTTGTAAAATGGATGTTTTTGTTAGTGTTATTTATGTGCTATTTTAATCATTCTGGTTTTAGATTAGCTGATAGCTAGGTTTCTAAATTCTCCAAAATTCTTTTAAGGTTAAAAATGGACCACTGTTTGGCCATTTTAGACTAGCTGCATACCTAGGTTGCTAAATGAACAAAAGTTTTCTTAGGTTAAAAACAGGTCATTGTGTAAATAAACAAAACAACGGAAAAAACAGTCCAAATACTGGTGTTAAACGATAAAGTAAATACAAAACTTTGTAAAAAACACACATGAGATGTTACAGGTAAGTTGATATGTACGTTTCGGCCAAAAATTGTTTTGGCCTTCCTCAGTCAAAGCCCTTCGACATATGGAGCAGAAGGAACAGAAAAAAGATAAACAAGCAAGCATGTTGCCACAAGGGAAAAAGAAAAGCTGAACAAAACCACGAAGAGGGGGGGAAGGGGAGGGAAGGAACAAAAAGAGAGAGAAGCACAAAAATACAATAAATAAATAATAATAATAATAAAGACACACAAATACGAACACACACAAAAAAAGAAAAAAAAATTACGCAGCAGGAACTACACAGAACTCAGTTCTTTCTGCTCCGTATGTTGAAGGGCTTTGACTGAGGAAGGCCAAAACAATTTTTGGCCGAAACGTACGTATCAACTTACCTGTAACATCTTATGTGTGTTTTTTACAAAGTTTTTTATTTACTTTAGGTCATTGTGTGTTTATTTTAGATTAACTATACAGTTGCTAAATTCACCAAAGTTTTCTTAGGTTAGAAAAACGGATTACAGGTTGAAGATTTTTTAGTATTTGCAGTGAGTTTGATGGGTTTTTTTTTTTTTTTTTTGTACTTACCTACCGTGGCGGCTTCTTCATTTGAGCACTTGAGCAGGCGGGTCGCCAGAGGTAAAACTAAAGAATAAACACATTAACAAATTAAATTTTAAAAAATATAATAAGTACACTTCTAGATTTTTGTGAATATAAAACATGAGTTTTACTCCTCCCCCCCACACACCCCCACACTATTATTAGACATGCTCATTATAGCTAACGCACTGTATCGTAGGTTAGTACAGCATAGTCTTTCATCGCTCGCACGTGCGATGGACCAAGTGGGCCTTTCAACCGGTCTCTGAGGAAAGACGCCGAGAGAGTGCGGGGAAGTGAGGGGAAGTTTTTTTTTTAAATCTATTATGAATGCTTTACTATATACATAATTATATGGAGTAATTATCATAAAAGCTACTTGTACTTAAAGACCGGTTCTTTTTTAATTGTTCTGTGCACAAAGGGTTAATTTTTCGGCAGCGACCCGAAAGCCTGCAAATTCCATAAACCGGAATGAGGTCGGTCCCAAGGTTGCCGGATAAAAGATCCCATACTGTATAAAATTCTGCCTTTTTCACCGTTTGGACCCCCTCCGAAATTTTTGGACCCACTCCAAAATTTTTTTCTGGGTACGTCCCTGGTTGCTAACAACAGAAGATTTTGGTAAAATCATACAAGCAGGTGTGTGCCCCATGTAAACACAGTGACAGTCGTAGGAGCTTGGCGGTTGCCAAGCCCCAGCGACTGTTGCCAACCATTTTGCATGATCAGCAAAGTATTTGAACACATTAAAATTGCGCATATATTCCACTAACAAAAACATTTTAAAAAATACACTGACTATATTTAACGTAAAAAACGTCTGAGAATTCAGGAACAGGTAATTTAAAATGAGCAAACAGTGGACTGTTTTTAACTAAAAAAAACTACAGTGGATTAAGCAACCTAGTAGTACAGCTAATGTAAACTGAACAAACACTGACCCGTTTTCAACTGAAAAAAACATTGGTGGATTAAACAAACTAGTTGTACACCTCATATAAAGTCAGTATGATTGGAATAGCGCATAAATAGCACTTACAAAAGAACATCAAATATCAATTTAAAATTCACATTAAAAACCTTGAACATTGCAAAGATTCGTTTAAAAAAAAAAAGCACTTACCTTTATTCTTTTTTCATTAACTGCTCAGAAATGTCCCAACACCCACTGGCTTATAACGTAAAACCAACATGCTTTCTTTTATTTAGTTTTATATTGACACCCTATTTTTAACAAACACTCACACACACTTTCTTTTTATACAATAACATAACATATTTCATTCCCTTCCATCCGTAACATGAAACAATTTCAAATTCCCAAACTGGCGATTCACATTTTTATATATTGCCAGTCAAAAATACCACCAGCAGGTTACTTCACTCCCGCTGTCACCAAAGAAAACGTAACACAAACATTGATATGTAAACAGCATTGGATATGGAATATAGTCTAATATATTTTAACTTGTAAGGTGCGTCGTATCTGCACATTTAATTTTCGAAATAAATTTTGTGAACCTCCATTTAAGTAACCCACGAGCTGCCACTGCTTACGTATTATCCCGGCGATCAATCCCGCCAAATAATTTTTTCGCATTACAAACAAGCCAATCATATTCCAAACCATCAATAATTTCATGTGTTCGGTATTCATCTTCACGAAAAATCTTGGCAGACCGCCAGAATAAAATGCAAGTACCTTTTCTTTTCCCTATTTTTGTTAGTTTAATTTGCATGCAATTTTAATCTGTTCATTAAAAGGACTATATTCCGTATGCGGTGCTGTTTACATTTTGATGTTTGTTTACATGTTTGATTTGGCATTGGTTTTGGCACCACCACAGGCAATGCTCAGCGGGAGTGAAGTACCACCCCGACGGTTGTTTAGGCTGGCAACCATAAAAAAACCTGTACATCATCGGGAATTTGAAATTGTTTCATGTTATGGATGGAAGGGAATGAAATGTGTTATGTTATTGTATGAAAAGAAAGTGTGTGTGTGTGTGTTTGTTAGAAATAGGGTGTGAATATAAAGCTGAATAAAAGAAAGCATGTTGATTTAACGTTATCGGCCAGTGTGTGTGTTTGTTAGGAATGCAGTGTCAATATAAAAGTAAATAAAAGAAAGCATGCTGGTGTTACGTTATAAGCCGGTGGATGTTAGGGGCATTTCTGAGCAGTTATTTTAAAAAAAATAAAGGTAAGTGCTCTTTTTTAACGAATCTTTGCAATATTTAAGGTTTTTAATGTGAATTTTAAATTGATATTTGATGTGTTTATGTTTTCATAAGTGCTATTTACAGAGCCTGATTATGACCCACTAGGGCCCAAGGCATGAATGAATTTGGGGGCCCCCATCGATGACATTTTTCATAAAATTTTGATATAAAAAGAATATTTCAGAACAACATTTGATATTGGGGACCCTTTTGAGCCGGGGGCCCTGGGCAAAGTCCCGATTTGCCTATGCGATAATAAGGCTCTGGCTATTTACATTCTATTCGAATCATACTGACTTTATATGAGGTGTACAACTAGGTTGTTTAATCTACTGATGGTTTTTTGAGTTGTAAACGGGCCAGTGTTTGCCCAGTTTACATTAGCTGTCTAGTGTTGACTCTAGATTAATTTGGCAGGGTGCAGCGCCCGGCGGCCTTTTTGTTATCTTTTTAGTGCCGGGCGGCCCTTTTATCGTCTTTTTAGCGCCGGGCGGCCCTATTTCTCTTCTTTCTGCGCCCTCCTGCTTTTACATTTTTATTATTATTAGTCAACAACCAGCACTTTTTATTTCCTATATATCACTTGCGGCCCATCACGATAATACGTTAATTAAAACGGTTACGATTGAGTACAATAATCCCATCATAAAAATAGGTTCGATTGAAAACGGCCCTTTCACAAAAACCGTCTATGAAATCCGATCTTTCCCACAAATGTAATTTATTAAAATGCTTTTTTCAATATTCTACTCTTTCAGATCGAAATACTGCTACTGCCCTTTTCTTTGTTTTCATTTACGCGAGCCGAACAGCCGAGTAACCCGAAAAGGCCCCTCTTGTATGTTTTGTTTTTGCTGACTCAAGCGAGAAGAAGCCCGATCGGCATTTCACTTAGGAGTTGGAGGAAGAAAATACGGTTGGAAAATTCAAAATTTTCTCAAGTTACCTAAAAATTTCTGATTCCATCTGTCAATCCTCAAATATCGGTGGCTACGTTTGATAAATATGTAGTTGCGAATTATCAAACAATCATTATACCAGAGTTCGTCACCAGCTGTATATAATTATTGCTCTTCTCTATGTCTTTAATAGTTTTGCAACACTAGCAAGTCCTTCCCCCCCTAAACGCTTTGCTCTTTTTAATCGGCTTTCCTAGTACATATTATTCTTAATGTATAACAGTTATTTACTAATCATATATAATTACAGATGATACAGAAAGAATGCCTTAGCAAAACGACGTTTTGCGATTCGAAAATTCCGCGGGATTTGCTTGTTTGTTATGGCAAGCCTAGACAAGGGATAGCTTCTAAGGGGGTGCCTTGGTTGGTTGACTTTTTAAGGAGTTCTAATGTGTATTGACGCGTACATCTGGATGAAACCGACCAAAACTTCAGACCGACAGTCACGCGGGCGGGGCCCGCCGAATGTGGGAACTTCAACACTTCAGCCGTGTACCATGTTCAGTGGCTTTATCTACTCAAATCCATCTGAAAATCGAGGGATTTACGACGTTTTGCGAATACAGCAATTGAAACACATTATGCTTTTGCCAAAATCAGAGCATAATAATGATCTTTTGCTTTAGCAATGTAGCGCTAGGGTTATTGGCGCCCGGTGCGGTCCTTCAGTTTGCCGTCCCATTCTTTCTAAGTTTCAGCATTCTGCCCCCATTTCGGTCCTTTAGTTTTCCACTTTATTATTTCTAAGTGTCCTGCCGGCCACCATGTTTGTTTGTTTGTTTTTTGCCGCCGGGGCAGATCCCCCCCCCTCTCTTATTACGCCACAGTTTTAATTACATAAAAGTGGAGTAAATATAGAATTTAGTAAATCAGACTATTGACAAAATTTGGTATTCTAAATATTCATATTATACATCTTCTGATTTTAAAATTCTCAACATTTTAATGAATGAAGAAAGGAAAAAAAAATAATAATAAAAGCAAAAGAAAGCTAGTTCTGGGAAAGGATGTCTTCAGGAAACAAATTGTGTCATAAGTTAAAGGCTAGGTTATTCATAAAACCAGGGCCGGCCACAGGGGGGGGTGCTGCGGATGCAAGGCACCTGGGCCCTGGTTTCAGAGGGCCCCCTAAATCCGTTCTATATTTTTTATAATGTCTCTCTCTCTTATCGTGAAAAAAATAAAAGATTTCTTTAAATTAAAGTAGACTGATAGTGTTGTATGACTACTCTGCATCTTTCAGAGCTAAACATCATTTATAAGTGTCTTTCTACGAACAGTATTCTTTGACAGTACACCCCAGATCTGATCAAATGTCACTTACCTTCGCACCTTTCACCGTGGAAAGAGCAAAAACGTCAGTTAGAGAAAAATACAATTATCAGATCTGGACCATTGATCATAACGACCGCTCATTATCGGATTATTTGAAAAGAAACAAAGCACACAAATAACAGCGGAAAAGGCCTTTTTGTTGTCAAAACCAGGGACTGATTGATTAATACCTGTGGGGGTCCCCTCTAAACTAACTTTGTTGATACGAAGTACGTTTCACGCGTCTGGTATTAATTTGAAGATAAGAGTTGTGATGAAGATCACATATTTAATAATGACTTATTTGTGTTTACTTTCTTAAATTTAATATATTTTAAATCAAGCATTTTCATTTAAATTCTCTTTCAAAATTGTGTATTACGCTTTTTGTACCACATGTGTAATTTCAATTAACTGCTTATCTATCTATGCTTATTTTATTCTTTCACCCTTTGATCTGTGTGAATAATAAGTCCGTTACATTTCTTTAGCTTTCCTAGCTGTTAAGAAACATCTGTTTCTCATGAAGAACATCTACTTTTTATTTATATGCATCTATACCTAACGTCTTCTGTACGCGTACATCACTTTATTTCCTTTCATTACCATATATGGACATGGCCTCACATCAGTTAAAATACAGCTGCAATAATTTCCTTTCACACGGGTTTACTGTAATTTTGGCTGTCTTTATCCTCAATAATTTGGTGCCCGGCACTTTGTTATGTCTTCCCATTCTCTCTGTTGACTAGGAATATTCTGCGGTTTTTCGGCGTCTTTAATAATAAAAGCATTATTGGCTCTTGTTTGGACGTTCTTTTAATATGCCAAGTTTAACTTTCTCGCCAACCTCCTGTGGTTGAATTCGACTTCCGATTAATCAGACCCCTTTTAACCATCATAGCTAACGGTCTCCCAGCCACCACCATCACGTAATCTTTTCTACGAAATCAAATAAAAGTTTTATTCCTCTACAATTTGTCTCTCTTATAACTGCTTCGCAAAGTGACGTTCACCTGGGTTATTTATAAGACTACACAACGCTCTCCAATGTACCTCCACGCTTCTAAAAGTAAACCTTCAATAGTAATTTAAATCCGCCCCAACTAAGTCTACAGCATAAGAGTACACAAAGAATAAAAAATGACCTGCATTTGGTTATCTTTGCAAGTATGGGAGCAAGTTTTTTTTTTTTTTCACTCCTTCTCTCAAAGCTACTAACTGAAGTTGAGCCATTGGAAGTGTCTGCTTGTATTAGACTTTGTACGAGTCTATTACGGTGGCGGCTCCTCCATTTGAGCACATGAGCACGTGAACCCCCAAAGGAAAAAAATGAAAAATAAACACATCAACAAATTAAATTTAAAGCAAATATTAAGCACACTTCTAGATTTATGTGAATTTAAAGCGTGAGTTTTTCTCTCTCCCCTCCTCCCACTATTAGTAAATACGCTAATTATAGCTAATGCACTGTAGTGTAGGTTACTACAACTGAGTCTAATCAGTCGCACGTGCGAACGGAAATTTTTCCCTCTAAACCGCTCTCTGGGATAAGAAGCCCAGACAGCTGGGAGGAAGCGCGGCACTCATGAAATCTGTCCATTCGTACAAATTCATTATGCACCCATGGCCACTTTTTTTGCGGTATCGCTTCCGGATTTTGCCTTGGTTTGTTACGTTCAGTTAGTTAATTAATTTTTATTTCATTTTCTTAATATTTATTTTTATTTCTACAATTTTTCAGTTTTCACTACATTATTTTTTTTTTTACAAACTAGTGTAAATAATTAAGATACGTGTTTCGGAGCTAAAGCAATGGCATTTTTCAATATTATCCTTTGAAAAAATATTGAAATAAAATGAGTCAAGACAGACCTTTGCTAAAACTTATCTTGGTGACGAAATGTAAGACCCAAGATGACTTGTTTTCTTTCAGTTGCGTGCATTTTCCTTTAACTGCTGGAAACGCAAATATATTTTAATTTGTAAGGTGCGTCGTATCTGCATATTTAATTTTCGAAATTTGTTTTGTGAACCTCTTTTTAAATCACCCACGAGCCGCCACTGGTCTATTAACTTTTGTGTATATGTTATATATATTTTGAAAGATTTTTCTTGAATTTTATGACTTTTACGGGCCTAAATTATAGATTAAGCTTTACCAATTTTATCATCGCATTTTCTACATTTGAAAAAAGGTAAGTCGTTATTTTGTTTATAATAGCCGAGATTGCAAATAATTAGATAATTTTCGTCAAAAAGTTTTAAATTGTGTTAAGTTTCACATTTATAAAAGTTTTAAATGCATTTTGATTGTTCCCGTAACTTATATTTACGCGATTTAATCCCTAAGCAATAAATGAGTATCTAGAGCAGGGATGGGCAAACTACGACCCGCGGGCCAAATCCGGCCCGCCGGAAGGTTTCATCTGGCACGCAGATGGAATTTTAATTTGCCGGTCTGACGGAAATTGAAAGAAAATATATATTTATATATTATATATCCATATTGCTGTTCAGAAGTAGACTGACAGATGAGCATTTAGCCTCGTTCCTTAGAATCAGTGCATCTCACTTCGAACCTCAATATGTGGAACTCTTAAAAATGAAATCGCAATTTCATTCATCTCATTAACATATTTAAATTGTAATACTTGTATATTATTTTTTAAATTTTAGAAGAATTTATCTTGGCCCGCCACACTTTTTTTTTTTCAACATTTGGCCCACGACCGAAAAAGTTTGCCCATCCCTGATCTAGAGTAAGCGAAGTTCTGCAGTCAGATGAAACAGCTATTCTGAAGTAGAAAAAGTACTTTTAAAACAGTGTTTATTGAAAATTGGGAATATAAAATATTTCAAACACATTAATCGATCTCAACCCCTTCTTCTTTGATGGCGCATGCCATGCAACGTACAGTTGATAACATTTAGGGAATATAATTAACCACTTTATATGTACAGTGATTTTTATGTTAGAATATAGAAAAAGATCGTGGACAACTGAATACCATATTCAGCTTCCAAATGTACGTGTGGGTTGGTTAACATTTTGAAAAGATATTAAAAATTTACTGTTTCCAAAAAGCTGTTAGATGTGTTGGTAACTATGAAGGTAAGGGTTGGTAACTATGAAAAAAAATATAATAATAATTTCGAAAAAATATCCTACCAATAAGGGGTTAATTCCAAAAAAAATACTATCTGAAATTAATGATAGATTTCGAATGGATGTTGCTCCATTTCCTAATAGAACCCCCACTCAACAAATAGCACTCATACTATATTTGAATATTTACAGTATAAAAGCGAATAAAAGTACACATAAAATTGGATGATTGAAATGTACGTCTCGGGCACATAACCAGAAAGAAAAAGATAAATCGGGGCGGGCCCAAAAGGAGGTATTTCTAATTAAGATAGCATTTCTACGAAAAAGCTTGATAATTCACATCCAATTAAGAAAAGTAGGAATTTCGGAAGGGGCCGAGGCTTCCATCGCCTATTCTCTGGCTACGTCCCTGATATGTCTGTTCATCCACGATCCATTCTTAAACATTTCATCGCATCATTTCTTTTCTAAAGTAGTACTGATTAGATTTTAAAATCTTTGAAAGTTTGAAACAATACTCTAAATTCATCTGAATCTCTAAATTAGAGAGCAAGATCATCAAAAATGTCACTTTCCAAAAAATGTATTCACTAAATACAGTGTAAAGTTGCTAAATTTAGCGACAAATCCGTTAAATTGGCAGCACTGACTAATGAAATGTCCTCTTATATTAAATTAATGGACTTAATGTGAAGAAAAATATTCAAACATACATTTTGGTTAATTTAACTTAAGTATAAAATTATTGATTTTATTTAATTTGACCTAAGCTTTAAGTCACCCCCTCCCACTTCCATTGTGGGCTTCTTTTTCAAATTTTAAATAGGTAGTTGGTCAACAAAATATTTATTTTACTCTCTTCATTACTAACTAAACTACTCTGAAACAAATTTCACTCTCGGTGGTCGGTGGATCTCCAGAGTGAATAGATTCATATTTTCTCACATTTTTCAGTATTAGTAATGCAGGTTAACTGAAATGGGTGATAAAGGGCCCCACAGGTTTAGCATACATATTCAATGCGGTTTAGACCTCCAACCAGTGCCGGCTCAAGGTACCGGCAACTCGGGCAGCTGTGCGGGCCGCTATAGGTTTAGGGGCGCCATGAAAACAATCTTAGGAGAAAGAACGGATTTTTTTTTCTTTTGAAGGTTTATCCAACGTCAGACTGTCCCACTTGCCCATGGTCAGGTAAGCCCCCTTTGTAGTTTCTTCCTATTGTTCGTTATCATCGTCGTCTTTATTGACTTTGGAATGTTAAAAGATTTTTTCTAAGAAAGGATTATCTGAGCATGCGAGGTGAAAGTCAGTAGAAATTTTATAAATCACAAAAATATTCCTCGATATAATCAGGTTTTACTCTTTAAAAGCGAGTTATACTCCCATAAACTTAAAATTGTACCAGCCAAGTATTTCCGATTTCCTCATTCAATCTGGGTTCTTCTTAAATAAGGATCGTCATAACCAAGTTAGATTTATTTAAAAAGGGCGCCAAAAAATAGCTTGTCCAGGGCGCCAGCAACCTTAGAGCCGGCCTTCAACCCTAATTACCACGACCATTAAAGTGTTATTAGTGGTATTTCAGTTCATTCTTAATGTTTGCTTTATAAATAGATCTATTAATTAATGAATTTTTAGCATTTATAATGTTTGGGGCCCTCAAAAAATGTTTGCAACCGGGCCACTTCAAACAGAAGGCCGGTCCTGAATAAAACAAACTGTCATGAATTTAAACTTATTTTCAGTTGAAAAAAAAAAGAAAAAGAATTCTGGAAGGTTTATTAAAAGATAATTTGTTTAAGTACTTTTGGCACCAGGATGTTGATTATTTTAATTATATTAAGCTGATTAAAAACATTTGATAGTTAAAATAAATATTGATTAGTACTTTTTTTATTTTAAAAAGATTAAAGCAAGGTTTAAGAAAGAAAATTTAGTGTTTTTAAAGAGACCTTTTTAAGTATGTTACAAGAAATTAAAAGTAAAGCTTTATGAAAAATAAATTATTGAAAATATTTTAAACTTTATTTCATACCTTTCTTTGGACAATTCTGTGAGTAAAAAAAAAAATATTAATTTTATACCTGCTAAAAAACTTACATATGTAGTAATTATTTTTATTTATTTTAAAGAAATAGTACTTTTTAAAAAACTTATATTCACTTTTCATGAATGAGCAAGCATTAAATTAGAAGTGAAAGAGGAATAACAAATATATTTCAGTGATTTGATATGGTGTTGTACATTCCAACCATAGGATGTATTGGAAAATTTGCAATTTGCATGTCATTTTTTCCAGCAATCTTCTGTATTCTGAATTAAATTTCCCCAATTTCTGTAGTTATCAATTGATGGATGAGTTAAATTGTTTGATGCAATTTTAATAATGTCTAATAGTAATAAGGGTAACTTTGAAAATCTTTACTTGGTACTCATTCAATAATTATTGCAAACAAAAGAATTTAAATAAAATTCTGATTTATATAATTAAGTTTTATACATGCTGCATTGCAGAAATTTTATTATTTTTATTACATGCTAAACGCATCTACCCTAATCCACTTACACTGACAGTCCTTTTCTGTTTAAAAGTTTGTACCAATATAGGTGAAATATCCTATATGAATGAGATCCAGTAGTTGTGGTCCAGTAGTGATAGTGTGATAAAATGGAGGAACAAAAATTAACAGTCCCTCTGCCTTCCCCTACTGCCTAACAAATCATGTCTGGCTAAAAATTTCTGAAATCTTCTTCAATAAATGTACTATTCTTATAAATAATAAACATGTATGTCACGCAATTTTGAGAAAAAAAAATTAAGCAGAAAATTCAACATTACTTATATTAAAACTTCTTTATGCTAGAAGTTTTTTTTTTAATCAAAACTTCTAGTTATGTAGATTTAATTCACATATTTATGTCATGTTTAGACCAAAATATTATCAACAAATTATTTTTCCTATTTCGCTTACACTTACTTCTACTGGATACTTCTAACGGATTTTAATGTGTTTTTACCTGTTTTTAAATGATTTTAACTATCCGTCACTTTGCTTTTAAATTTCTACTGGATATTTTCTCCAAAAGAAGGGGGGGGGGAGCTAAGACAAATTGGAAAAAATCTTACTATGCATTGTAAGTCAGAACACATATTACAACTCTACATGTTAAAGTTTCAGGGATCAGATCATTTCAAACCAGTTTCTATGTGTTATCTACCTGTACATTCTCGTGGAACCCAAAAGTGCCCTTTTTGAGAACAGGGTGCCCCTTTTGAAAATTTCCCCCCCGGTGGCCCTTTTTTTCTAGAGTCAACACTAGCTGTACAACTAGATTGCTTAATTCCCTGTAGATTTTTTAGTTAAAAACGGTCCACTGGATGTCTAGTTTACATAACTGTACAAGTAGGTTGCTTAATCCACTGTAGATTTTTTTAGTTAACCTTCTCACTCCGGCGGTACAACAGTTGTACCAAAAAATAAATCTGACTGAAGAACGGCGCTGGTACAAATGCCTTACCAAGGACTTCTTTCCCCTCTTTTGACAGGAAATCCATTCACCCTTCATGGAAGATGGATAAGAGATTCCAGCCTCTAGAAATTCCTTTTCTTATGCTGTGGAAGAGTCAGGCGGGTTAGTAGATAATTGACTGGGGAGAAAGTGGTAGTGAATTGACCGGCATTGAGCATACAGATTTGTATTTTGTTTGCGGACTTTTGTGGTCAGTGATATTTGCCCCCCCCTACCAAACAAAAGGCAAGGCGTGCTCTTCAGCTGGGAAGTAGGGGAATGAAATCTTATAGATTCCGCCACTTTCTGGTACAAAAATCCTCATGTGTGAGCCGGAGCGAAAAGGTTAAAAACGGTCCACTGTTTGCTCATTTTAAATTGCCTGTTACTGAATTTGCAAACGTTCTTTTGGTTAAATATGGATGTTGTATTTTGTTTTAAAGTTTTTGTTAGTGGAATATATGTGCAATTTTAATGTGTTAAAATACTTTGACTTTGCTAATCGTGCAAAATGGTTGGCGACAGTCGCTGGACCTTGGCAACTGCCAAGCTCCAGCGACTGTCGCCATGTTTACATGGGGTGCACACCAGCTTGTATGATTTTACCCATTAAAATTATGCGAGTTTGCTTTGTTGATTATGCAAAATGGTTGACCGTTTAGTCTCCGAGGGTTGGCTGCCACCATGTCCCACCGACAATATCCGTGTTTACGTGGGGGTCTGCATGATTTTATAGAAAATTACAATTTTTTCTGAAAGTTTCATAAAAGGAACAGTTTTTAATTTATTTCAATGAGTAGTAAAGCTTATAGTTAATCATCCCGATAAGTTGCTGGTGCAATTAAATTTATGGATAACATAATTTTGTAGAAAATGCGAATAATTGCTCATTTTTGAAGAATAAAAAACGGTATGTTTGCTGTGAGGTAGGGGGCACGTTCTGAGTTATCCATTGTTTGGGGGGCGCAATCTTAAAAGGTTGAGGACCGCTGTCTTAGACTGTGGTCTAGTTTTCCGTGCGACTTTTTTCCGCTCGCCCTTTTCGACACATGAGTTAAGCAGACGAAAGTAAATACCTGGCTCTGCCTCTACGGATGTTGAACATGCGAGTTGTGGGATAAATTTTTTCCGGGTCCTCACAGGGCAACACACGCTTCTCACGGATGTTGATGGTTCGTTTTTCACATCTCGTTTCGTCTCGTTTGAACCAGCATCCGCAGTTCTGCGTCTTTTACGAGGAGGCTTTGGTTCGGAACTGAAATAGAAGACAGACTTATAATCTATACATCAAGTATGCACGCTTAAGAAACACTACACAAGAATAAGCGTGCTTTATTTACCACTGAAAAGTACAAGTGGATCCTAATCGAAGTGTATACATTTATTCAAAGTTTTAAAAATTTTATAGTTGGACTAATTTATTCCGTATACTCAAACTTCACTAGAAAAACAAATCCTTCAATATTAGATATGTTGATTTATCCAACTTTCAACAAACAGCCACAATGACAATATAAATATTTTGTTGCAGTGGGTATGTCGTGCATCACACGAGAGGCTGGGCAGGGCGGATTAAAGTGCTCTCTGGCGATTTGGCGTGTAGTCAGACTCCTTTGGCAAGAGTCTTCTCCCGCTGTTATACACTGCACGCTCGGGGTTGCCGCCCGCACCGCAAGTTGATCCGCGAAAAACAGTAGAGTTAGAAATTCCATGTTCTTTTCCTAATATTTTTTTATTTTATTTGTTGATTAATTGTTCTAAATATATATTTTAATGCATTTAAAATTGCAGTCTAAAATTACAAATCTAAAATTTTTATTCATATTTAAATGCATGCATTTAAATATGAATAAAAAATTTTAGATTTGAAGGTAATATGTTACGGAAATAAAAAAGAAACATTTGTTTAGTCCGGGGTTTTAGCAATTAATAGATATGGATTATAGATGCAGATAAACTCTTCGGGTTTAAACCTATATGTTTCCATGTATGCAGATACTGAAAGATTATTATGGGCTAACAATAATGTGTGTAACAACAAAGAATAATAACCGCTCGTCTTTGTAACGGTAAGAAAGTAAATGTTAAACTTTGTGTAAAGTTCATTTACATATAATCTATATTTATAAAATGCTAAATTCTTTTAATCAAGCACAAACTACTAATTCAATGAAAGAAAAAACTAATTCGTATTCAAGAACGATTTTTTAAGACTTTCTTTGGACCATTTTGTTTCAGTGAAACATTAATAAGGTAAATAGCTAAAAACTTAAAATTAAATGAGAAAGCAAATTCTAGATAATATTTTTACTGTTGACTTTGTTTTAAACCGCAAAAGATTTCTTATTTGTTTTAAATACAACTTACTGTAATTCAGTCAAAACATTGTCTATGTATAAAGACAGGGAAAAAAAAAAAAAAAAAATGAACGGTGAAATCTGGAAATTTCTTGTATTGTCAATGACATTTTTTTTCTCTTTTTTTTTTTCCCAACGGCAAAGGCAAGACAAGGGAAAGAAGTAAAACATTAAGAAAAAATAAAAAGATAACAAGAAAACTGTAAATAGCTGCGAGATAAAATTTAATGCTCAAACGTTCAATTTCCCAATTTTCCATTATTGTTATTGCATAAATAAATATGTACTTTTTAAAAACCCACCCCCCTCCCCCTCTAACACCTTTCAACCACGTGACCAGCACTGGACCCTACCAATAAAAACTCGTTTTTGAAGTGACGTCTGTCCACCAGGAACTTGAATAAACCAATAGAAACATCATATTATTCCACCAAGATAGAATTGTGACGTAATCTGAAACTGCCCTATTCCATAGCAGTGACAGAAACGGATGATTGAAATGCTGTATGTAAAAATACTGCAACAGAAAAAGAATGTGGAAGCTCTACTGTTTTTCGCGGATCAACTTGCGGTGTGGGCGGCAACCCCTAGCGTGCAGTGTATAACAGCAGGAGAAACGACTCTTGCCAAAGGAGTCTGACTGCACGCCAAATCGCCAGAGAGCACTTTAATCCGCCCTGCCCAGCCTCTCGTGTGCATCACTAGCCTGTGTTTGTACATGGCTACCTGGGATCTTCCCCGTTCCCCGGCTATCCAAATGAATCTAAAAATCCGAATAAGTAGTAGTTGGCACTCTCTCCGCCATAGCGTTGTTGTTATGCCCAGAGCAGAGCGATTGAAAGGGTCAGTCCATACAATTAAAAGGGCATTAAAACTGTCAAAAATGCTTGATTTTTAAATTTTATTGTTTAGTTGTTGTTTTTTTTATCAATAGATATTTTGAAACGTTTCTTCATCCATGCACATATTGAAAAAAAAAAAAAAAGAAATTGTTTAAATACATTGATTTATGTTTTATTTGAATCTTCAAAAGACTGTAATACTTTTTAAAGACTTGTTTTTCGTAACTACTGCATATTTTAATATATTAATACAGCATTCTCCCAATACGTAAAAAACACTCAAAATACTGGGGTTAAACGATAAAATAAATAAAGACGTTAAAAAAAACACATATAAAATGTAACTTATAATACGTTACGATCGTTTCGACCAAAAAATTCTTCCGATCTTCATCAGACAAAGCCCGAGACGCAGGGGCGAATCCAGAGGGGGCTGCTGCCCCTCCCCCGAATTGGGTCTCTTTACTTAGTTTACAATTAAACTTTAGCTTTAATTTTGATACCCAGCCCACCCCGAAATAAAATCCTGGCTACGCCACTGCCGAGACGAAGAGCTTTGTCTGATGAAGACCAAAGCAATTTTTTGATCGTAACGTATCATGTTACATTTATGTGTGTTTTTTTCACAAAGATTTTATTTATTTTATTCTCCCTATACTTCTGTGTCTACGTATGTTCGTGTCAGTGGCGTAGCCAAGGGGGTATAGGGGGGGGGCATAACCCCCCCCCTCCAATGAGGAATTTTTTGCCATACAAAATGCATATTCTGCGAACATCCCGTATGGATAACGCGTATTCAAATACTATCTGCAGGAAACCGAACAAAACTACAGACTGTTGGATCGACAGCCGCGCGGTAGGCCCGAACGTGGGACCGTAACGCTTCCACCATCTACCCTGTTCAGTGTCTTGTTTACTTATTTATTTATTTATTGCAGTATAGTTTTTTTAGATAACTGAGCCCATCATCCAGAAAAATTTCATATTTTTTATTTATTATTTTTTTAATCTCTTAGAGTAATTTTAAACAATTTAACTTAGCTTCTGAATAAGTTGCATAGAGAATTTCCTCTTTTCTTTTTAATAATACACCTAAGCAGGAGGGTGGAGGGCTTGGTCGGAGGCCATTTTAAGGGGTTCTAAGACATATTCATGTTTTATCTAGAGAAAACTGCCCAAAACTCCATGACATTTTAATCTTTTAAAAATAAGTTAACCATAGGCGTTATACCGCCTTAAGAAATTTTCTGCCCGGGTCGGGCACCCACCCCCTTACGCCACGCCACTGCGAACATCCCCCACTTCCGACACCCATAACATTTTGTTTCCGATTGAAATGTAAACGCATCATTTCACGAATCTTTGAAAAGCGAAAGTACTACAAAACCCAGATAGCACAAACTTGTTCAGAACACGTCTAGAAGACGTCATATAGAGCATTTCGACGAACCCCTCCTCTCAGCGATCGGTCGCCGTCTTGCGTGACAGCTTGGGGTTCTCGTAATGTATTTCAATGGGAAAAAGCCTATTTTCAACATTCAAAAAAAGTATTAAATTTAATTTTTTGGATGATTGTAATGGATGGAATTTGTTAATCAGACCTTCGACTTTTGTGTCCCAGGTGGCGTTTAATATTTTAAAAAGCTTAACATATAATATTTTAATGATATTTCAAGCGACTTTTTCCGCTGGTACTGCGTTCGGAAAGACAACATTATGTACGGGAATAAACACAATGTTTGTTTTAAGATTCGGCAGGTCATTCGGATTACTGTTTGTTTACAAATATCATTGTTGTGCATGCGAAATTTTCTTACATTGTGAGATTTATGCAATAATAAAGTTTTGTTTTTGAATTATAATTCATCGGATATTCTGTATGCCCTAGAAAACATCAAATCCCATTAATATTTATATTAAAAAAGTGTTTATTTAAATTTCTATTACGATATATTCAGATTGTTTTTTTTTTCTTTTATAAAAAATAAATGTACTGCTTGTTATTATTTATCATAGTGTTCTTTTAAATATGTAAATGCCTGTAAAATAAGACCAGTTATCCCATTAATAAAGAAGTGTAACATACGCATCGGATAACATATTTGTACATGTAATTAATCTAATACGTATGAATATGAATTAAAAAAATAATCCAATAAATCAACTAAATTAAAGACGTAGACCAATTAATGTGTTCTTTACTTAGTTGCATAATTATTTAAATTGACAGTAAACATGAGTGCAAAATGTAAATTTATAATTCCATAAAGCTTCTGCCTTTTTATTATAAGATGGAAAACATGTTTCGCAATGTTAGCTCATAAAACTGTATTAAACAATTCTACAATTACATTTTTGAATTTTGTTTCAAGTTAGAATCAGAACAGAAATCAAAAGCTGGAACTCTGACCCTGTATTTCTTTTTTCTGGGTGAATTTTTACATATTAGGCAAAGCTCATGAATACTTTGCTCCGAAGCCCAACACTAGTATACATTAATTCATAAATTTTCCCCTTTTCAAGCAGAAACTGATTTTAGCAGACACGACAAATCATATTCGCTTCACCTCGACCAGATTTGAGAGTCCTGAGACCACCAGAATTTGGGTGTTTTCTGTATAATGTTTATATTTCTTCCTGCTAATTTCCGACTATTTAATTTTATATCACTGTTCTGTGAAATAATTATTATATGGGAAAATCTTTAAATTATTGTTATTTTAATTAAATGTGCTACCAACCCCATATTACAGGGGTTTGCAGTTCGCTACTGAGTATTAACATAAGAATATTAAGGCTCCGGCACCTTTTTTTGCCAGAAATTGCCGCTAGCCCTGGAGCAATTAAATGTTTTCTCATTGAAAAATTTCTTTCATTAATTTCCAAAAAGATACACTTTTTGTATATAACCCGCATACAAAAATATCCCCAATCGGTAAAATGTGCTCCATATTCTGATGAGGTGATGGACAAAATTTGATAATTATATCCTGAAAAGTGTCAAAGGTATGAAGATAATAAGTACTGACTTAAACTAATTTTCAGTAGCTCTTGAAAGGAAAAAAATCACAATCACATTTTAAGGGTCATACAGATATTATGAAAGAATCTTTTACATTCAAATTCAAGTATAGACCCCAGTCACCTTTGTTTATAGATATCCCTTAAGACGTTATATGATGAAAGGCTGAAATTTTGTACATCACCTCATTTGTGCATGGGGTACATTTTATTTTCTAGGAATTTTTTTGTAAGGTAGTTCTAAGAAATTTTAAAAAGTGTAACTCTGTGAAAATTAACAAGAGGCATTTTCTCTTAACATAGTCTTTTTTTTTAACCTTATTAAACATTTATTCAATTCACACTGCCTAATTATCTTTAATAGATAAAGAATTAAAGCATGTTATCACTTTCTAGGGGCACTGTACGTGTGTGTGTGCACGAATGTCTATACAATTTATAAACACTAATATTTTTACTTCCTTGTATGACGTACAAAGAAATAATGTGATCGCAAAAAGAATTCGGTATCCAGATTTTGACTACCTCTAAATTTACTGAGTTTTTGCTTGACATCTCATTGTACACATGTATGTATGTTCATATAAATTCATGTACAAGCATTCTGACTGACAGCTAGACCATTTTGATCAGTGTTTCCTGGCGCCTGTACGCAGTAGCGGATTCAGGGGAGGGACTTGCGGGCTTCAGCCCCCCCCAAAAGAGATTGCTAGAGAGTAACATTCTGCTTCATTATGCACTTTGAATATGTAAAGTGATCTTTTTTAATCACTTAGCCCCTCCCAAACAAATGTAAAAATCCTTTTTACATTTGTTTAGACTAAAATTTTGCTTTATTGTATATTTTCTTTGGGTGAAATAAGCTTTTATCAAAATTTAGCCCCTCCCAAAAGAGAATTTCTGGATCTGCCACTGCCTGTACGTACGTGTGTATGTAGGTAACTCACATATCTTAAAAAGTACGAGTCGTACAATGTTGAAATTTTATATTTAGGATTGTTGTAACATCTACATCCATACATTATATTTTATGGGCAGAAATTCATTAAAGTGTAATTTAGAGATATTAAGTTATTTCAAATAAATCAAAAATGATATATGTTGTTAAGGATTACAAAATGAATCTTGCCATCAAAAATGGTATCTTTATCATTTACAGTTCTACAGGAGCACTCAGAAAAATTCCAACAAATTACAGCCAATGGCAGTTTTAGAAACATTCATTCATTTCAAGCAGAATAACATCTTACCATATGGTTGGATAATGGTCCGGTGACGTTCAGCCACCTCCCTCAAAAACTGCGTTAAAAGTCACCAAACTTGGCAACTTTTGGTATATATATGTATATATTTAATTTGCATATCTCAAAAACTATTAGTCGTAGATTGCTGAGATTTTATATATAAGATCGTTGTAACATCTAGTTGTACACCTAGATTTTTTATTCCAATCTACTGGAGAGTTTATTTACAGGACCACCCAAAAGAATTTTGGTACTTGCATGTATCCTTGCAGTCTGCCAAGATGAGCGATTTTTCGCTTTGATAAATCCAGGTTGCAGGAAATCATGATGGTTCCGAATACAATTGGCCAGGGGCGTAGCCAAGGGGGGGGGGTTATGGGGGTCATAACCCCCCCATGGGGAATTTTTTGCCATACAAAATGTATATTCTTCACTACATTATCACACACGCGTATACATATATATGAGTTTTAGTAGTCGAAACCCCCCCCCAATCAAAAATTTCTGGCTACGCCCCTGCAATTGGCTACAGTTTGCCAGCACATTTTCCGAAAAAATAATTTTGGCACGAATGTCTATCAGGATAATATGCAACTACCAGAATTCCAATACATTAATGTCTATAGACATCTTCAAATAGTGACGTAGCCAGAAATTTTTCATGGGAGGGGTTACTATTGTAACTCACATATATGTATACATGTGTGTGGTGAGGGAGTGAAGAATATACATTTTGTATTGCAAAAATTTCAGGGTGTGTGTGTTGTGATCCCTTATTACCCCCCCCTCCCCTGGCTACGCCACTGTCTTCAATATATTATGTCTGTAGTCGTTCATTGTTTGGTCCATGCACAGAATCTCGTTATTTGTCATCCACCGTGTTGAGTTTTGCCAAAATATCGCTAATTTAACACCAAAAAAAACTATGCATTTTGCATGACTCTAAAACTTTTAGCCGTAGAATGTTGAAATTTTGTATTTAGAACTATTGTAACATCTAACTGTGCTTTTGATTGCTGTGGACTGAGTAATTTATTTACAGGGTCACCCAAAAGACTTAAAATATATTAAGGGTCTATAGATACCTTCATTTCATTAAAAATCTGTAATGAATAACTGTTACAGCTGTGACTGAAATCTCGCTATCGCAAGCTTATTGGCTTTTGTCAAAATATTGCCCAATTAAGTGAAACAAATCTTTAAAATTGAACTCAGTTCTGTTTTGAAATAACTAACTATTTTGAAGAGTGGGTAAACGGATTAGAAATCGAGGATTATGACGGGTTAAAGAAATTGATTATCGCTGACCAAATCAAGAGGAGAGTTCCACATGAAATACGTGAGCATTTTTTGGACCAGTGGTCTAAGTTGATAATCCCGTCTTAGTTGGCAGATAAACTTGACGAATATGCTAACGTCCATGATTTAGCGAAGAGGTCGTGGGGAGGTGATTCGAAAAATAAAGGTAATGAGAGAACTTATGAGCGTCCAATGGAACAAGGAGCTAGGATGGCGTCGAAGTCTCCGTCTCAAACCATTCCTAAGTGGGTTCAGAAACGTCAAGATGAAACGTTAGTTAAACGCAGATTTAACCCCACATGCTTTAGTTGCGGTAAAGAGGGGCATATTTCTAATTTCTGTGGGCAAGGAAGACAATTTAAAAGCAATATGACGAATGCTCAAAACAATACTTTTACTCGACAAATTTCACAACCGAAAGTAAATACTGTAAGCGCTGAAACAGCCGAGAAAACAGATGTGTTGACAGCAAAGATCTCCGTTCCATTATCTCAATCAAGTAATCACAAAAAATTGGATGACCTAATTGAGATTGAAATCAAATATGGAAAATCAATTTTTAATGGTATAGTGGATTATGGTGCACAGATATCTGTAATTCGCGAGGAATTAGTACATGATACCCTTTTGAAGGAGAAGGACAAATAGAGTTATCGTCCGCTTTTGGCGATAATGAAACAGCTCCACTTCGGACATATGATATGAAAATCCACGACGGTAAACATGGCGATACAGCAATTATGTGTGCCGTTTCAAAGAAACTTACCAGTGATATGTTAATAAGTCGTTCAGCTTTTGAGATGCTAAATGAGAACATTGAACTTTAACTTTATCATAATAAACAATTATGGCAAGAAACAGTTTCAAATATGGAAGTAGAAGCTGTAGGGAAATCAGAAGAGGACGTAAATGTACAAATATCTTCGGATTTGAATTTCACTACGCCGAATGTGAATGTCTTGACAGCAAGTGAATCTGCGAGTAGAAAGCTAGATGCCATTTCAGAGTTGGCGATACTTCAAGGCGATGACGAGACACTCAAGAGATGCTTTGATTGGGCGGAAAGGCAAGAAAATTCGTATCTCATTGATCAGGGAATACTACAGCATAAGGATTATGTCTGTGGAGAAGAAATTCAGCAAGTAGTAATTCCAAAAGAAAGAAGGAATTTTCAGAGTGGCTATTCGGACCGGCCGGTTCGGATAGCTTACAGGCTATTTGGCCCGTTCTGTAGTGCTGCCATCTATATTTAAATGTTCGTACTAATAATTCACCAATAATTTATTTAAAATTGTATGTTTACTTAGACCAAAGAAAACGAATTTCGTTCGCAATTTCTATTTTTAAAATTTATATTTAAGCTTTGGTCTGAAATGAGTAAGCTTTTAATATGAGGTATAAAACTACAAAAATTTAAATTCCCGTTAATGAAATTCAGTGTAAGCTTTACAATAAAGGCAATCGTAAGTTTCCGAAAGGTTTGACGACTGGAAATAGAATTGCATGAAAATTCTTTTATACATATTTAATGTATTCATGAAGTTATTTTATACGTATGTAAAATTATCAAATGAAACAAACAATTTTGCAAATTTTTATACAATTCCAATTTTAACGATCATTAAATTCATCGGAAATAATCCTCGCTTGTTAATTTTGCTTATTATTTTTTTAATGAATTTTACATATATTTTTATGTAAACTATTATTTTTTTAAACATACTTCAAGTTTGCAATATATATAAAGCTTTGGTTTAATAAAATTTAATTAACTTTTACATAAGGGATGAGGGCTCCTCACGTCGTGTTCGTTTTCTTAAAATAAATTCTAAAGATGTAGTATCTCACGAAAGCAGGGCCCGATTATGAGCATCAGGGGGCCTGGGGCATTGATGGATTTGGGAGCCCCATCTATGAAATTTGTTTTACTTTACATAAAATTTTGATATAAAAAAGAATATTTCAGAACAACATTTGAAATTGGGGCCCTGGGCAAAGTCCCTATTTGCCCATTCGATAATAAAGCCCTGCACGAAAGTAACATAAATTTAATAAAGTCAATAAAAAACACAAAAATATTATATTCTGCTCCATATATTCAACTTTTTAAACCAATCATGCAATTAAACAGGTTTAGCTTTTCGAAGAATAATTCTTTTATTTTATTTATTATTCCCCCCCCCCCTTCTTTACGCGAAACATTGGAAAGAGAAATTCTAAAATGAAGGCAATATAAATTAGTTTATTTATTAATAGGTATTTCATTTAATTTTTTGTAACCATGTCCATGTATAAATGTTTTTGGAGTGCTGTAACATAGCTCAAATATAATTTTCACAGTGACCTTTTGTGTGCTAAGCAGATAATATTTTTGCACTTATTTAATTGAACAAACTAGTGTCAGGTTTAACAATATAAAAAAATCTGGAGTGTTTCCACTCGACTTTCCAAACACTTACGATTAAGATCATTACCAAGCATTTTTATAAATTTTAATCGATGAATAATTCAAACATATATACCAAATTGAAGCTCAATGGAATGCGCCGTTTAAACGCTAGCGCACTTTCAAGAATTTCCCTCCATAGGCCATAATGTAAAAGAAATCTTCGTCGTAGCCCTGTAGAAAAACTGTAAGTCCCATGCGTACCAAACTCAATACCGGTCTTGCGACGGTGGTTTGCAACATATATACCCAATTAGAGCTCAATCCAATGCCCCGTTTAGGAGCTATCGTGTTCACTCATATACACACACACATACATACATACACCTCGTAAAAATAGCATAAATGAATTCAGAAGACCTCAAAACGTGTCACCAAAATCTCGAAGTCGAATTTTTACTTTCCGAACATGTACCCCTACAAAAAAAGTATTCGAGCAAGAGAGAAATTTCCTACGTTGGTTTCGTATATTAAAAATTATTTATCATAGAATATGAATTAGGCTATGTATAAATGCGACATTTCGTATTTCCGTAAAGTTGTGCATTTTTCAAAAACTCAATTATTATTCGTAAATCTAATATAGGAAATTTCTCTCTTGCTCGAATACCTTTTTTGGAGGGTGTACCATGTAAGGAAAGTATTGTAATCATGAAAAAAATCGAATTCGAGATTTTGGTGTATTTACACGTTTTGAGGTCTTCTGAATTCATTTATGCTATTTTTACGAGATGTGTGTGTGTGTGGTGTGTGTGGGCGCCGGCAGAATATTTCCCAGGGGGGGCAAAGACTACTCCAGGGGGAAGCAAAGACTACTCAAGGGGGGGGGGGTAAAGACTACTTCAACGTATGGTTACCATGTTGGAAAGAGCAAAAAGCAGGGGAAAACACTGCATACAAAAATCCAGGGGGGGGGCATTTACCCCCTTGCCCTATGCTGCCGGCGCCCTGTTTGTGTGTATGTGAGTGAACACGATAGCTCCTGAACGGGGCATTCGATTGAGCTCAAATTCGGTGTATATGTTATAAACCACCGTCGCAAGACCGGTATTGATTTTGGCGTGTATAGGACTTTTAGTTTTTCTACAGGACTACGACAAAGATTTCTTTTACATTATGGGAGGAAATTCTTGAAAGTGCGCTAGCGTTTAAACGGTACATTCGATTGAGCTCAAATTGGGATACATGTTATAAACCACTATCGTAAGACCGGTATTGATTTTGGTGTGTATAGGACTTAGTTTTTCTACAGGGCTACGACAAAGATTTCTTTTACATTATGGCCTATGGGGAGAAATTCTTGAAAGCGCGCTTAGCGTTTAAACGGTGCATTCGATTGAGCTTCCATTTGGTATGTATGTTTGAATTATTCATCAATTAAAATTTATTTAAATGCTTGGTAATGATCTTAATCATAAGTGTTCGGAAAATTGAGTGGAGTCACTCCAGATTTTTTCATGATTACAATACTTTCCTTATATGGTACATGTTCGGAAAGTAAAAACTCTCAGGTCATAAAATGAATGATTTTTAATTTTAAATAGTTATAAGCATAGTACATTTAAGATTTTAAATTTTCACTTTGCATTGCGCTAGTTACAAGTATAGTTGCACACATTTAAGTAAATTTTAAAAATGTTTCCCCTAATACAACACATTCTCATAACATTTTTCTTTTTTAAGTTTTATGAGCACTTTGTCCTATGGCGTGAAATGGTAAAATGAGTAAGTATTCTTATAGATAAATTGTCATATTTAAAGAATATTAAGCAAAATACTAAATAAACAATGACGTTATTTTATATATTTTGCAGCACTTATATTTAAGTAATTAGCATTTCATTTGTTCTATTCATACATTTAAAACATCGAAAATTGGTTCTCAGAATTCAGTATCATCAGTATTGTCACCAGTCATTCAAGGATTCTGACCTACCGTGCGGCTGTCGATCTGGAGCTTTGGTCGGTTTTCTCTAGATGTCACGTGAATAAGCGTTTGAACCCCTTAGAAAGTTTGCCGCCTGAGACATCCCTTAGACAGATTATCCCAAGTGTAGTGTTTGCCTTAAATACACAATGCAATACAATGTATCCATTCATTTTACTATCAAATGACCAAAGAGAATATGGCACTGCGAAATATTCATAAAAGTACTGTATGATCTGTTTTGCATAAATGTTATCGGTTATGTACTAGTAGAGTTCAGCCATTATAAGAACGGACTAAGGTATCCTCCTCCATTTTTCCAAGCACATATACACTTCTTCAGAAATAAAAGGTACTATACAATTACCAATATATCAAATTAACTATATTGTTTTACTAAACAAGAACAAGGGTCGCTGATCATACTGCAATACAATAAAATAAAAGGCAAGTCGTTTCGAAATAGTACCCTACACTTTTGAGTACCATCTCTTATCTTCCATATGACAGTAAATCAACATTAAATGAGTACTAATGAATTGAAAGTTTAAATTTTATTAAAATGTAAATATGTAACCATAGGAAGTCGGGAAAAAACGCACAATATTGAAGGGGTTATTTTTTTAGATGAGCAGGGGGGGGGGCGTGAAATAAAAAAATGTAAGGCAGGAGTGGGCACACGAAAGGGCGCAAACAGAAGTACTTTCATGTATTTTGTATTTATCTCCATTGAAAATTGACATTCAGGTAATTTTCCAAGGACAGTTGTCTGATTTATAAGTGCACAGTATGCACAGTAGCCCCATTGCCCCCTAGGTTTTGGTGAAGTGAAATTTTTTTAAGCATTTGAATTTTTTTGTATCCGTTTTGCAGTAAAATGTTTCATACTCTGAAAGCCCCCCCCCCCCAGTAGAAACATTAGTATTTTCACTTAAATCCTGGTTTCAAATCAAATTTGTAGAAGAGTGGGGTGAAGGCGCTTTTTCCAGCTTCACATTAAAAACATAAAGAATGTAGGAAAAACTCTAACGGAAAAAACGCCAACCAGAAAAAAAAACTAATCCTCCCTTCACCCCCCCCCTTTAAACCAATAATTTTTACTTAAATATTGTACATGAACTTATTTCGTTGTTCAGTAAATATGATAATATATTTAATCAAATATTGGCTTGCCCCCAAATTCTTTTGTTTTTGAGTAAAGGAGGTGCTTTTGTAATTTCAGAGCATTCAATTTTAATCTATTATCATATTAATCACAAAAATTTAAAACCAAGCCACATGTCAAGATCATGAAGGTCATAAAAGGGAGGAAAGGAGGGGAGGGAAATCTTCCCTTCTTTTTCCTGGAAAAAAGGAAAGATTCCTCCAACAAAAGATACTATGACCGTCGGAAATAGTGTACGGTCAAGCAATTTCTTTGAGGTTGATTCCTGTTCAACTCACAAAATACATGTACTGTACAAACATTTTACATTTAAGAATATTATACCCAGTAAAAACATTTAAAAGCTATGTGATAATAAATATTTTATCACATTTTTTATATCAGCTATTCTATCTAGAAAGATACATCCTTTTATTGAGATTTTTTTAAACAAAATATTCAAAATTATATAAATGAAAATTTTTAAAAGCTGAATAGAAACTGAATTGACTTCAAACGATTTATTTAAATTTTAATGAAACTTAAAATCATAATAATTTCATTTTTTTTCTCTAAAATATTTAAATCATTTTTATTTCCTAGTTTTGTGGAACTTCTAAATAGTGATGAATTATATATAAATGACAATAAAACATTCAAACTAATATCAAAATATTCAGAAGCCATGTGCCTCAGATTAACTAAAATCTTAAAGGTAATATGATATATTCTCTTGAAAATAATAAAATAAAGAAATAATTTAATTACTGAATTATTAATTTAATTAACTGATTGTTCAATTTGTGTGTATTCTTAGGACAAAGTCCTAGTCATTCGGTAACAAATTATAACATTTTCGAAAATTTTAAATACCATCTCTCACCTAACAGGCAATCCTAAAAAAAGAATATAAGACTCTACAGATTTAACATGCACGTTCTCTGTAATATATTACCACCTTTAGTCTGATTCGTAATCAGTTATGGATTATTATTACTGGTTTTCTTTTTATAAGTGCAAGAGTTTACTCTGATTCATGGTAATTTATCATTTAACTCTTTGGTTTTAAATAATAATTCTTAAAAATAAAGGATTTATAAGTATTACCGTTACCGGGTGATTCAAAATAGATGTTAAGGCAATTATTTTTTAAACCGTAAGTGATCGAAACATACTTCCAATTAGAAAAGTTCGTCAAATTAAGACTAGCTTTCAGATATGGCATTTTTTTACTAGGGGTGGTGTACATTTAAAATACGAAATTTAGTTTTTATACGGTCCCTCTTTCTTACCCTTTATATTTAGAAGAATGTTGCTTTTGTCTAAGAAAATTAGCCTCACCATGGCACGTGGTTATGCACTGAAATGGGAAAATTAATGAAACAAATCCCGTGTCTCTAAGTGAAATAGTTAGCGAGAAAATTAATTTTGAAAATGATGACTTATACCACTTTACCTACGGTGTTGGCGTCAGTTTTCAGTCAGTTTTAATATAAATTTAAAAAATAGAAATTGCGGACGAAATTCGTTTTCTTTGGTCTAAATAAACATCCAATTTTAAATAAATTATTGGTGAATTATTAGTACGGACATTTAAATATAGATGGCAGCACTACAGAACGGGCCGAATAGCCTGTAAGCTATCCGCACCGGTCGGTCCGGATAGCAACGGCCAGGAATTTTATTTTAAGAATGGCACATGAGATTAGGTTGGCAGGACATCTAGGGGAAAATAAGACTCTACAAAGAATCAGATATTCATTTTACTGGCCTAATATCAGGCAAGATGTAAAGTTATACTGTCAAAGTTGCAAAGAATGCCAATTGAGGAGAACTAGCACCTATCGGGATCATATTCCCATACAGCCTATCGTTAGGCCTGAAAATCCTTTTGAAGTCTGGAGCGTAGACTGTATAGGACCACTAGAGCCTGCATCAAGGAGAGGACATCGATATATTATTTGTGCCGTGGATTTATGTACTAAGTGGGCCGAGGCAATTCCAGTGAAAGAGATTAGTGCCAAGACAACGTGTGACGTTTTAATGAAGATTTTCACTCACGCCGGTTTTACAAAAGTGATATGCACCGACCAGGGTACAAATTTCACTTCCAAACTGACTCAATCATTTGAAAATCTATTAGGGGTAGCGCCACGTTTTTCGACACCCGGACATCCGGAAAGTACGGGGGCAGTAGAACGATGGAATAAAACTCTTAAGGAGATGATGAATAAAAACATACAAGAGTATGGGAGAGACTGGGATATATATATACCATATCTCATGTTCGTGAAATGGTTGTCCCCATCGTGAAGTGTCACACAGTAGAGCTGAAGCAAACCGCATGTATTCGGTACTAAGATACGGATAATCACTCAGACTCGAAGTAACGAATTGTTACTTTTAGGTTGATATCGTTACTCATTACTCGATCCGAATCTGTTTCGGATCGAGCAGCTTCGAACTTCGAATACAGACTTCCAGGCGAGGCGAACTAGGGGGGTAACGGGTTCCAGTAATCGAGTACTAATATCTTCTGTTTGTTACTGTATATCGGATCGCGGTTTCAAGGGGAAAATGACTTTCGAGTGTGCATTTCGGATCGACCAGGTTCGAACTTCGAATACAAGACTGCCGGAGGGAGAAAATGAATTTCGGTATTTGAGTAATAGTATGTTCCGTTCCGTTACTAGATACCGGAAGTATTATGGATTCTCGCTGTTTGAAGGGAAAAATCAGTTTCGGTATTTGAGGAGTAGTATGTTCTGGTTGCAATTCGTTTGTGCCGAGCCGAATGGTATCGTTTTGATAAGGTTTGGAAGAATCCGTATGTTTCGTTACAGTTATGGAGATGGATATACTATCTGCTGCTCTATTGATATGGGTCGTACAATGGGGGGATAGGATCCGGTGTATAGTGCGTTCTTATGCGCAGTTGAACTTTTTTTTGCAGGGGGGGAAGGGGGTGTTCTTATAATTGTAGAGGAGCAATACATATAAGAGAAGCATGTTAGTAAGGGGTGCTAATTTCGGGCTTACTAACATTTTAGTACTAAATAGTGGTGCAATCAGAATTCTTTCTTTCAGGGTGGTTCCGAAGCAGGATTGCGAACTTAACTTTTTCTTTTTTTTTAGCTAGAATCGAAATATGAGTAATAAATAACAAATTATTTAAATACACCTTTAAAAAAAATATTTTTTTATAAAGTAAACGAATTCACACATTTTTATTATTTAAAATATTATTTGGAACTAAAAAAAATATTTAGCATGGAAACCTAAACACATTTTTTAAGTAATTGTTTAAAAAATATATAAAAAATTGGGAGCTACCCGGGATTTCTATGCCCACTCCTGCGTAAGCCACTGGTATTAAAATAATTCAATAAAGTTCAGTATGTTTCTAAAATGTCGGCGTTTAGGGGGCCATCTGCCCTATTTTATGGTACATTTTATTCCATGAACTCATGGAATACGCATAGTCCGGTGCAACCATTCTTTCTGTATGAAAGGAGTGATAATTTTTGTTTAAAGAATGCTCTCATATATGCACCCACAGAAGGGGCTAACCCCTTTCATCCCAAAAGTGCAGAAATAGAACCGGAAATATCTTAAAAATAGATAATTCTCACTGAATTAAACAATTTTAATTTAAAATATGGTAATTTTTAATTTACTTCGAAAAATCGTCCAGCAAAAGAAGTTTTTGATATGAAATATGAACTCACAAATAATAAAGATATTATGCTTGTAGAGACGCAAAGTAGTTGATATCATACTGAGATCCCCTGCCCTGTGAATTTAATATATATGGCCCAATCCCTGGATCTCAGTATTCGAGAACCCGCTCCCAGAAAAAAACACGAGTCACAAGCTTTCCTTTACACTTTTTATGATAAGAGTGAACAGGTTAAACCAGCGTTCAGAATTTAAAAAAGGGGGGTTGAGAAAAAAAAGAATGGCATATGTCTTTGGAAGATTTCTATGTGTACTCAGTAATTCGGATAATTTAGCATTGTATAAAACCATAAATGTGTATAAAAACAATCTGTAAATCAGAGAAAATAAGCTGTAAATACAACTTTGTACAACTTCTCTAAAAAAAATTCTTTTGGGTTAGGTTTTGTTATGGGTTTATGTATGGGCGGCATATACCCATAACAACACTGTCCCGGATGTGTTGTTATGGGGCACATATAACACCCTATTACCGATTCTATTAGTAGTAACGAAAGTAACGAGTAACGAATACTTAGTAACGAATAGCGAACATTAAGTAACAAATACATACGGATACTCATTTTGTCGTTACTTTTACAGCACTATCACACATCACCACGGGGCTATCACCATTTCAATTGGTTCATGGGCGGTTACCACAAGGACCATTATCTTTATTGAAAAGTATTTGGACGGGAGGAAGAACTATACCAACGACCGCGTCCAGACCAATCACTAAATATACTGAAGATAGTTGAAAATATACGTAGAGCTAATGAGATCGCTTCCGAACACACCGAGAAAGCTCAAAGAGAATACGTTTCCAAGTATAACCTCCGTGCGAGAGAAAAACAGTTTGCCATTGGCGACAAAGTGTTGATATTACTCCCATCATCAACTCACAAACTTTTAAGCACTTGGATTGGACCGGCAACGGTAATTCAGATCACCAGACCACATTCGGTAAGAGTTGAATTAGAGGATGGTAGTACTAGAGATCACTATATCTTCTATAACTTCGACATCTCTTCTATAACCTCGACATCTCTTCTATAACTTCCTCAATTCTTCTATAACTTCCTTATTTATTCTGTAACCTATTACATCTACATTATTTGTTCATTCCGTTTAGTTTTTTCTTTCAGAAAAAACTGAAGAAAAATAAACGAACTAAAAGCGCCATCTACTCAGAGAAACAATGAAATTCGATCTCTGAAAGCGTTTGTGGTCATTGTGTATGTAGCGTGTACAGATATTCAATAAAGTATCCGACTATGAGCCAAATTTCCGATTTCAGTTTTGTTAATGATTAATCCCTTTTCATTAAGAACCATGCTTGAAATTGACGCAAGAAAATTTCCTTGCACCCGAATACTTTTTTTAGAGGGCGTACAAAGTTTCATGAAAAATTATCACAAAATGATCCAATGTATAAAACAATGTCTTCTGAAAAATACAAATACTATTCCAAGAGTTAAATTTTGAATAAATTGTAGGGATCGACCGATACCATATTTTCGCCGATGACCGATACCGATACTTTACCTAAAAATTCATTTTCAGAAATAGCCGATACCGATATTTTTAAGTTATGGTATCGGCCGAAACCGATACTTAACCGATACCGATACTTTACATAATTTAATGTCATTTAAACATACATCTGTATTCTGGGCAGTTTTCGTAACGAGAGTGTAGTTCTCGTTAAAATGAATAACAGCATAATGAAATTTGAGCCCAGTAGAAAGCATTAAAAAGAAAAAGCAGTGGATACATTGAAGTGTGAATTTACAGTAGTTCAAGTCGTTCTTTTCTATTCAATCATGCCGACGAATGGCCGAATTTATAAAAAGCTGAGCACTGGGAAGCGTCTTATGGCCTTATCACACGAAAGGGAAAATCCGAGCAACTTCGCGCTGGACCAACTTTTCCGACGGACTTGAAGGCGTGGTTATCTTTAAGGGTTGCTAAAGTAAACAAACTCTGTCCGACGCCAAATAGTCATCGCATCGCTGGTTTGGCGTGCAGGTTCTTATTTTACTTATCGTGCGTTGGTATATTTACATCGGATCGGCAGCAATTTCGGCAGCATCGGATGGGCAGAAATCTCTAAATCCAAAGTCCACTTGAATGCGGCCATAATTTTATTTACACGTGATTCTGACATCGAGCCAAGCTGCCAAGCTTCGAACATAGTCGCCATTGCTCAAAATTGCTTATGACGTTGCAGGAAGAAGTACTCTGATTGGCCGAAATTTCGTCCGACTCGGATTTTTTCCTTCGGAATGGAAAAAGTTGGAGTTCGCGGTCGTCAAGGTAACGGCGGAGAAAATCGGCTGGAAACTTGATTTGTAAGGAAAGTTGGTCGGATTTTTCTCAGTGTGATAGCCCTATTAGTGTGCAGGTTCGGAATTCTTTCTCCTCGCGTGGCTGTCGAGTTTTGGGCGAGTTTCTCCAGATGTTACGTGAATATGCGTTAGACTCCCTTAAAAAGTCCTCCGCCCAAGCCGCCCTCCCCTATAGGTAGATGCCCCTCATTTAGGCTTGACAGAACACAAACACGGGGGGGGGGATAAAGGGATATATTAATAAGAGAATCCATTTCCTGTGCCGACTGGTGCAAATATTTAAATCAATTTTTCTCAACATGTATTTTGTCGCTTGTTTGTTGCTATGAGCCAGATAAAAGGTTTCCAAATTAGGCCCAAAACAGCGTCATGCTTGCTCTTACTATATGCGTCTTTGTTTTTGGTTCATGCCTCGATTTTGTGCTTACAAAAGTAAATACATGAAATTTATTCAACTTCAAAGGTTGCAGGTTTTATTTAGATTTTCTTCAATTATAATTCTTTCACATATGAAAATATTTTTCAGATTTCTTAAACTGCATTAACTTGTGATAATGTATAAATTGTACAGTAATATGTAAGTACATATGTATTTACATATTGTTCATTAAATACGTATGTAAATTCTTCTCTTAAAATGCATGATAAGTTCACATTAATTAATGGTTTATTTATCTGCTCCAATTATTTAACCACTAAGGGAATTATTAAATGTTTTAGCAAGATTTCTTTTTAGTAGAACTCATATGATCATTTTTAAATTCTTTTTGAAAATCCGAATATTTTGATTCTCCGGACAGGGTTAAGTCACAATTAATCCGGATGATCCATGTATTTGATCTTTTCCGTACGAAGAATGTACGTTCCTTATATATACGTTTTGTACGTCCTTATATGTTCCTTATATATGAACAAAATACTATTCACAAGAAATATGCTTTTTACCCCAAAATGTGAAATAAACTAAATAATAATTAGTATCACTAATTATACTAATACAGATTCAATTTTTTAAATTAACAATATAAATAATTATTAGATATTGATAATTATTACACTTCTCAAAACAGAATGATACACAAATCCTACGTTCTCTCATTAATCTGATAGATAATACAATCATTAAATGTTTGATAATCCGAACTTTTGATAGTGTGTAATGTTTTAAAAATGAATCATTTAATTTCTGGACCAACTAATTAAAGTTCACGGGAGTCGCCAGTTTTCATGTCACTACCAAAAAGTTAATTTCTTTGCGAAGAAATAAATTATTTATATATATAGTTTTTGTTTATAATTTTAGTATCATTAATTTTGGGTTCGAACAGCTGCAATATGAAGAAAAATATTTTTGTTCGTTTTCAAGCTACTCCTTGGAGTGTTTAAATAAAAGATGCTTAAAAATGTCGAGATTAAATGAAGGTTAAAGAAAAATCCAAAAATGATAAACTAAATTCAATTTTCAAGTCTTAAAGAAAAGTTGCTAATTAAAGTATCCATATTTAATGAAATTGCTCTTCAGTGCTTTTGTTTTTATGATCATTCTTAACATGTTTTTCTGTGATTGATATGAACAAATTTTATTTGTTTTAATTCTAAGCTCTGAGCAGGGGCGGCGTGGCACGGTAAACAATGTCTGGGTGCCTTCCTCGAAAGGGGGGCCATTTCGAACTAAAACTGAGAAAATCTTGATCTAGAGCAGTGGTTCCCAAACTTTTTTGTCCTTCTCTTCAAAAAAATCTTCAACTAGATTTTTTTTTTTGAGACCCACTACTTCATATCGATAACCAATATAGGCTAGGCTATATAAAATAGTATAGTTTACTATGTATATATAAAATACTAAAGTTTAATTTTTCCCGAAATTTTTCGACCCACCGAAATTGCATCCCGTTATCCAACAATGGGTCGCGGCCCATAGTTTGGGAACCACTGATCTAGAGCACAAAAGGGGCGGCTTTTTTACGTTTGCAGAGAAACACCATGCAGTGGGGGGGGGGGGGTATGTCCGACAAACGTCATTCGGTCCAAATCCTATCCCGTTTGCATGCGCAGAAATACGATTCACTTCCGATAGCAGAATGCTACTTTCGGTTTCAAATATTTCCGACTGACTAATATTAAAATGTCTATATCTGAAGTTCTATAAACTAAATTGAAACAAATTCCTCAAACGTATTTCGAAGGCTGAAATATTACACTTTAACACACATATGGGCAACCGCCGGACGTGTCCCGCCACGGCTTTTGATCCGGCCAGCGGAACATTTGAAAACTCCGTATAAACCATTGAATATGCCATATAAATCCCAATTATACGGCCCGCCACTTCGCTAAAATCCGCAAGTTTGGCCCGCGACTTCGCTAACATCCTAAAGTTTGGCCCACAACTTTTCAAAGGTTACCCATATCTGCTTAACACTTTAAAGGTCGTCATCCCCTGAAATATCAAACGATGTCAAGGACGGTCTCCCCCATCAATTTTGATATCTATATCATACCCAAGTCGAATCAGATGTCCTTGCGCCAATTTTTTAAAATAAAAATTTAAAACGTGTCTCTTAAGCGCGAAATCTATATCAAGAGCTAGACTTTCTCCAACGACATCAAAAGCCTATATATACAGTAGAATCTCCCTATAACGAAGTCTCCTTACAACGAATTTCTCCCTATAACGAAATTTTTCATGGAAACGTAACTTTGATGCTTAAATAGCACTATAAACATTCTCCATATAACGAAGAGCTTATCTTCCCATAGCGAATATTTCAGATTTACCTTTGATTTTTTTCATTAGTTTTGAAGAAAATTTTAATTTTTGAACAGACCACTTAGTGGAAGAGTAACAGGTGATAAAAATGGGGGCCAGGAAAGTGAAACTGACTCCGATAATGAAGACACTTCACCAGCGCCCGATTATGACCAATATAGGCACCGGGCATTGATAGATTTGGGGGGCCCCCAATCTATGAAATTTGTTATATTTTCCGAGGTCCGAATATAATAGTAGGAGTTTGACAGTTAACCATAAAATGGTAATAGATTAGCTGCAACTTTTCTATGTATAAACGTTGCACCATCTTTTGGTGCTTAAAATGATTAATAGAATCGTGCATCGATAAAAGATCGTTTATGTAGGAAGAGTACTTGTGAAAAAATTCGGAAGGAATTATCAAATAAGTGAAAGTTGAAAAAAGTCAAACACCGAATCATAAAGACAGTCAGGCCCGTAGGTCGGGGGGTCGGAGATCTGACGGGCCATCTCCCATAATGATTAAGTTGTTCTCATCGTAAAATAGAAATAAAGTGCTTTTGCTTCACACTGATACTTTCACTTTTCTAGCTTTTCATTTAAAAAAATTAATGTTGGTATTATATACAAATAACTGTTTTTTTTTTCTTTACAAAAACAAAAGCACTTGCTGTTAAAAATGAGCTTTTTCTTCAGGGCCTGATTACCGAAAAAGATCAGAGCCAGAGCCAGTTTCGATTAGACTGATCAATGACGACTCGTTTCGCTGAAATCGTTTCCACCATCACGTCGTGAAACTTCTTAACTAGAGCCAGATTACCGCGCAGGCTAACTAGGCCTCGGTTTAGTTTTAAGTAGTTTAACTCTTTGAGGCGCAGCCCTTTCCCAATGCTGAAAAAAGGGCAGTCGTTCCCATCGCTCGACTTAACTACCAGCAAGATAGCGGACGATCGAAACGTTCAGCTGGTTGTGCCGGCACAGCCAGCTGTCGTCAAAAAAGGGTCTCTAGCTCTGTGGCACTCGATGAAAGTTTCTATCGTCTGCCATCTTGCTGGTAGTTAAGTCGAGCGATGGCAACGACTGCTTTTTTTCAGCATTGGGAATGGGTTGCGCCTCAAAGGGTTAGCATATTGTATTTTAAGCACTGCGACCCCAAAACTGCCAAATAAGTCTCAGCCCTCTCAAAACGGTTTGCGTGTGAAACGGGTAAGTATAGAACCCCTTCTAGGCCTAGGTAAGTATGACCTCGGTATGTGACGTTAGCAATACAGTGTTTAGGGCATCAGCTTTACTTATTCGAGTCGGTGCTGAATTTCACGTATTCTTCTTTCTATCTATACAAAAGAAAGTTTTCGGAAATTTAGAATCACGAGCCCCAAGAAAACCCGTGCACGGAGGAAATTCCCCCTCTCGTCAGGCCTGAAGACAGTTCAAAAAATATTCTTTTGTATTATTTAAGACTCACACACACACACACACACACAAGTAAGGACTTACGATCCATAATACTTTCTGTTTTAATCTACACAGCTCTCGATAGAGAATCGCAGTAGATTTTCACCGGGCATTATGATTATTGTTCAAATTTAATCTGCAAAATAGTAATCCCCGCAAAGATTTTTTTAAAAAAAGATAGATTTTTAGATTATTGAAATTTTAAATGTCTTTTTTATACCCCGTTTTTAAAATTTAAAAGCGATTTTTTTTTAACCCCGGGGCCCAAGGGGAAAAGGCCTTTTTTGGCCATCGCTCAAAATTAAAACTCCCGGGGAAAGATAGGGGGGGGAAAGGGGGGGAATCAAAAAAAAAACTTTTTCGCGGCTTTTTGGCCGGGCACAGCCGTTTGTCTTTTCCAAAAAAGGGTCTCTAGTTTCCTTTTGGGAAACGGGGAAAAAAACTTTTTCGATGGGCCCGGGGCTTTTCTTGCGGGTTTAGTTTTTGTCGGGGGGCAAGGGGAAAAACGAAGGGGCCCTTTTTTTTTTCCAAAAAGAAAATTTGGTTTAAAAGGGGGGTTTGGCCCCCTAAAAAAAAGGGTTTGGGAACAAAAAATACCATAAAAGAATATTATGGGCCTGAAAAGGGACAATGGCAGTCACCTGCCTCCATTTTAAAAACAAAAAAAAAAAAGGCGGCTCATTTTTCTCTTTCCGGTTTTTTTTCTAGAAATGGGCTTTTTTAATTCCTTAAGTGGGTTGGAGGAAAAAACCAAGAAGCCAAAACCTTAGAAGGTTTATTAACTATTGCAAGATAATTGAAGCTTTACTTGTTGGCCACAATAATATCCGTGTTTTATTTTTCCAGGGAACTATTTTCATTATAACCTTAAAAATAGGACTATCTTTTGCAAATTTTCTTAAAAGTTGGGCTGTTCTCGTTGTATATTGAAAAAAGTTTTTAATTTAGGTTTCAGAAAAGGGTAATGGTTCTGGGAAACACATTCTATACAAAAATAAATCATTTAATGCCTAATAACCGTAAAAATTATCATAAATATATTTCGGGAAAGTAAAAGCTTGCTAAAAGTATTAAAAACCCCCGGGATATTTTCCAACAACCACAAAAACAACTTAAGTTGTTAATAAAAATTGGTTATACGCGAGGGGGGAGGGCGGAAACGGGGACTTTACCCCAAAAAAATTTTGGTTGTGAGAAGCGGGAAGCTTTAACGATTCACCCCATTTAGAAAAGGAACCAGATATCTGGATAAGCTATTACACTCGCTGACTTCCAAACAAAACCACGTTAAAACTGTAAAGCTCATGAACATATCATAAAAACCAATTTAGATAAAAAAAAAAAAAAAGCAGTCAAAAAAAAATGGCTATATTTGCTTTTAATTACCAAGGGTTTAAATTTCCCATAGTATAAAAACTATTTGTAATACAGCACATGCAAAAAAGAAAAAATTTACTGAATATAAAAAACCCACATTTTTATTGTTAAAATTTTTTTATATAGGGGGCTCGGCAAATTGAGAATATTCTGCAAGCAAGGGGTTTTCCCCAATTCTCGAAAATTAACCAGGGAAATCTGAATGCTGTCAACGTTTTAAAACTTTCCTGGGGGGGACTTGGGGCGTTCTCTAAAAAGGGTTGGACCCCATATAGGGAAAGGGGGGGTGACCTTTTACTTACTCAAACCAAATATTTGGAACAACACCCGGAAATGATTTTTTCTTGCCATTCCAAAGAAAAGGGAGGGGTTCTAGGGAAGTTTTTTCTTTTGCTTGGCGGATAGGGGAACGCTTGGGGGTACGCAGTGAAATGGCCAGGCAGCTTCAAACCCGAAATAAAAACCAAACGGAGGCAAGAAAACCGGGGAATTAACCAATTGGGAAAACACAAAAAAAATAACGTTAATCCTTATAAAATAAAGCCATTTTTCATCGGCTTGAAAAGGACATGAAGGGAGCGATTTTTTCTGCACCGGGAAACAAGAAAATAGCCTCTAGGCTTCATGAACTCCCCGGAATCAAGAGGAAAAGGTTGAAATATTTTATTGACGAAATTGAGGAAAAGGAAGAATACGTGACCTATTAAAAAAGACCCAAGTTTAGCATTTTCCATGCTGAAGACATATCATAGGGATGGATATCGAGTAGAGAAGCTGTATGGAAAAAGTGAGAAAGGACTCAATTTGGTCGAAACATGGGTTGGGAGGCTGGGGGGGACGGGGGGTCCATTAGGGGGACGGAGATCGCTGTGCTGGCCAATCTATTTCTTGGTGATGTTTGAGGATCTTTTCTTTTGGATTACTGTTTATACTTTAATTGGTACAAAAATCTCAAGAGTCAAGTGGGAAGACTCTTATTGATCTCAAATGGTGGACTGGAAACCTGGGGGAAAATAGTTTATCAGATGTTTATGGAAACATTTTCAAAGGGTTATAGGCACCGAGTTTAGGGAGTCTGCTTTGAAACTCTATTTTTATTGTACATTTCATGGATACTGTATTACTTAAATTGGGAAAATTACTCAAAGAGTCAAGTTATGAACTTCTATTGAAATTTCTGCAAAATTGGGTGGAACTGACACCTGCCTGAAAAAATAGTTTGATCAAATGTTATGGGGGACGTACGGGGTTTTTAGCCATGGAGTTTCATGGAAGGTTGCTTTGAAACTCTTAATTTTTGATGTACATTTTCAATGATGACTGTATAACTTTAATTGGAAAAAAAAATCTTCAAAGGAGGTCACAAATGTAATGAAAAACTACTATTGATTCATCCAACGGGGGGGGGACTTGACAGAACCTGAAATAGTACAATTGTTTATGGGGGGGGACGGTTTCGCGGTTTAGCATGAAGTTATTGGAGGCTCTCCTTAGCTTTTACAAAACTTCCTATTTTTTTTATGTACATTTTCATGGTGACTGTATTACTTAATTGGAAATATTTTCTTTCGAAAAAATTAAAAAACAAAAACAACTTTTTTTTTTAAACAGATAAAAAAAAAAAATTGGTTTCTTTTTTCGCGTTGTAATTTTATTTTTTTTTTTCAACAATTTTCCTCCATTTTAATTGTGTCATATTAGGTTTTTAAGTCAAAAATAAAAAAAAATCTCATGTTGGGCAAATCACGTGTACTCTCTTGGGTTTAAACGGGGTCTTTATCCATTTTAATTACCCTCCACTTTTTTAACTGACAGTTTTTTGGAGATTTTCTTCGCCAAAATTTAAAAAGGGGGGGGGAATAATCCCTTAAGCTGGGGTTTCAGGTTTGTTTCTCCGTATTGTTACAGTTCTGAATAGCACACATTTTTCGGAGACTTTTTGCTTCTTTTTCCCCACCTTTTTCATGGCTTTATTCCAAGCCTTCACTCTTTTAACTGTGGATTTTGTTTTAGTTGGTTAAAAAAACCTAATTTTTTCCCTTTTTTAAAGCACTTAGGAGGGGGTAGGCCTAGTAAATTTTCGTTTCAGTTTCCACCAAAATTTTTCTGGGTCCATCCACTGCGGGGCCTTCGGGGGGGGGGTACGGACATGGGGATTTGTTGGGGGGACCAGGTGTGTCTTGTAGCTCGCGATGTGGAAAACTGCACCAGCAGTGAAAAGATTCTTTTCAAATCCGCTGCGCAATGCCGAAAAATAAACCGCGGCTCGCGCGGGGGGGGCGCGGGTAGATTAAAAAATCCTTGAAAGTCGCACAAGGTTTGCAATTTTTTATAATTGATCTTTCCTTTTGCTGGCAAAAAATCAACTGCAAGACCAAACTGAGCTTGGTGATATCTTCCGAATTTGGCTAGGAACTAGAAAATTATAGTTAGAACATGCCTGGCGAAGATTGTAAAACAGTTTTAGTGGGCGATTTTAAGATAGATTTCAATTCCAAAGATGTGTTTCATAGAACAAGGGAGAAGTATACGGCACACTAATGAATAATGATACACATTCCAACTAAATAGAATAAGGAAAGAAAATAGGGAAGACGCATGTATTATGATACGTTTTTCGTGAATAGTTCTTTAGTGCATATTTAAAATCTGAAAGCGTTTCGGATTTTCCTACTTTTTTTTTTCTTTTAGCTGACGAAGGGTGAATATTTTTTACCTGAAACGAGAGAATTGAATATTTATAAGTACATATTTATTTTGTTATTTTACAAAATTTTGATTCTTACGTAATGAATGAAACATTCCCTGTATTCAAAATTACCAACATATACCAGACAATAACATATCTCATCACTTGAGCTATTGTCGAATTTTCTGCATTTCTCAATTCATACTTTTTTTATAGGTGGAAACTAACTTTTCTTTATTATTGATTTCACCTTGGTTTGTTGTCTATTTTTAATGTTGTAAAAATAATGTCCATTTATAAGAGCGTTTCCTTTGCTATACTTAACATATCTGCAAATTACCATACAAATGAGCTTGCAGACTGTGGTAGTTTGAAACCTTTCAAAATGCGGAATGACCTTTTTATTACCTTTTACATTTGCTGATGGAGATTACTCTGGTGTAAGGAACATATTGGTTGGGATCACAAATTGGTCCAGATTAATTTTCTCAGACAAAACTCGTTTAGAAGAATAGACGATCGTCCTGTTAAACTGTCATCTAACGATTCTTCGTCCATAATGTCGACCACACTTGGTGATACGAATCCATTTAGCGATGGTTAGAATTAAAAAAAAAAACACTGTTCGAAAACACTTGCGCAAACAAATGTGCCAATGAAACGACGACTCTCATCTCATTACCAAAATAAAGATTCTAGAATGGTATTGCGACTGCGTGTTTTTCTTCTGAAAAGCGAAGTATCGGTTGAAAAGTATCGGTGAAAATGGATGAAAGCAACAGAAACCGATACTTTCCCGATACTTTTAGAATCGAAAGAACAGATACCGATACCTAAAAAAATAGGAGGTATCGGCGCCGATACTATCGGTCGATCCCTAATAAATTGCAATATTTCAGCATGATGTTCCTTTCATACTTCTGGTTTAAATAAATATTTATAAATGAATGAAATACTTCCTTTAATTTATTAGAAATAGAATACACAATTGATATAAATATTATTCGCAAATCTAAAATAGGAAATTCGTCTCTTACTCGAATACTTTTTTTGGAGGGTGTACATGGTAATATGTTGTGTCCTCGCATAAGACCTCGAAAATATTTTCTAGTGTCGCCATGTTTTGTTTAGATTCGAGGACAAAGCTTGATTTGTCCCCAAATTACTGTTGAGAAATATGGTCGCCTTAACCGGGGCCATCGCAAACAACGGGCCTGCTTATGAGTTGCCATCCCTAAAAATGAGTTTATCATTGAGGCCTGTTTTCCCCAGTCACAGTATTCTATTTTATTATTCTAAGTATTATAAATGTTATATTATTTTATTATTTTAAAACAATTTTTTTATACTTTTGTCGTACTAAAGAACTTTAGATGTAGGAATCGTTTTGTGAATCTTGCGCCATTCTTCTGAATCTTTCGACATTTTGCTCTGAATGTAAAGGTAAGTGAACGCTTATAATGTATTTAGAAATTCTAAATATGTGTATGTAAATCATGTTTGGTGAATAATTACTCATGTGTTATTTATAAATAAATTATTTTAATCAGAAATCGTATTACTTGAGTAGTTTTTATTCTTGTAAATAAGCATGACGTTGTGATACTATTTAGACAATTTAATTTTGCCAATTGAAAATGTTATTTATCAGTTATATATGCCTTGATTATGTGATTAAGACTTACATCTGGTACAGTGCAGAAATACAGTAAATTATAAATTATTGATTTTTGCCCGTTTATACAGAAACTTCAAATGTAGTTAATATTTTGTACAAGCGTTCATTATGCTTGCTCAATTCCTAAGTTCGATTGAGAAAGCGACAAAAGAATAATATATACTACATGAAATGTCTTTATTAAAGAATAATTAATTCAGGGATCGCGCTATAGAGCGTATTTTATCAATTTTCTCCAATATACAGGATATCCCGAAAACACTGAAATGCGCTTTAATACATCATTTGTTAAAGATTAATCTTGAATTGTTTAAAATAACGTAGGAAATACGACTACGTTCATGAAATATTCATTATAAAAATGTCTTTCTCATTTGTGTATTTAGTTATTTTAAAGTATATTAAATATCCACTTGTGAAACTAAAATAAGCAATCGTGAATCATGAGAGTAAGCGCTACTTTGTTTTTCCTTCAAATTATATGCATCTATTTTCTTAATGTCAATATGTATCATAGCAAACAAATTAATCATGAGTTCGTACTTGAATTAGTAACACAATTACTACTTAAAACTACATTAAATAACGTTTGAAAGCACTGGGAAGCTTAAGAAATGCCTGATGTATACGTGAAGACTCGAGCATCCGTAGGCCTCTTTGGATGGCTCATCAAAATACACGCGCAGGCCCGTTACTAATTGCGAAGGCCCCGGTCTAGGGGTAGCGCGCTCATCTCGGAGTCAGTAGCAGTACGCTCAGGTTCGGGCCCTTGGGAGGAAGAATTTTTCTTTTTTTTCAGATAAAATGAAATTTAGCATAGAAAAAACGAAAATATAATAAACAGAACGGACATTTTTTGAAAATTTTGCTGCCATTCGTTTATTTTTTATTAACAAATATATTTTAAACAGTTTATCGGTTTCTTTTCGTTATTTCATCGGAGTCATCGGGAAACGATGATCGGCTTTATGGCCCCCGAGCGGACATTTTGTACCAGTTGCCGATGAAATTTCCCCTTTTTTGGATGAAAAGCCGTGATCGGCCATTGCTCCTTCTCCTCGGATTTAACTCACCCGCCTCTCATCGACCGATGGATTATTGCTACTAGGGGCTTTCCCATGATGCATTGCGAGTTTTTCTCTGTACTCCACTTTAACCAACGCCTCCTAGAGAGGAATACCGCGGTGCTTACTTGTGACATCACACCGAGTAGGTAAAGCAAAGCGTTTCCATTGGGCTTTTCCTCTGTCCCGCGGCGCGGGAGAGAGGAGAAACCCAATGGAAACGCTTTGTTTTACCTAGTCGGTGTGACGTCACAAGTAAGCGCCACGGCTTTCCTCTCTAGGGGGCGTTGCTTTAACCCGGGATTTTCCATTTTCACATGTAAACGGGCCTTAAGTTTCGCTCTCCAGGAATGAAGCAGTTTCATTGGCCGATCCAAATGTGGATTTTGTACAAGCACAGGCTGGTCTTTGCTTCTTTCGCTTCCCTTCTTTCTTTTGCTGCATTTGTAAACGGCAAACCAGTTACACTCGTGCAACGGGTTTCCATTCGTATAGGCTGGCTAAGGTGATCAGATTTTTGAACATAGAATCGGGGACATGTCCCCGATTTTGAAATAAAGCTGGGGACCTTATGAATGTTGATTAATTAACAGTAATTTAATTAAATTACATGAATTAATTAACAGTAATTTAATTAAAAAACGATGCAATAATTAAAAATTGTCCCCAATTTCTTCTTTACATTTTGGGGACAATTTGAAAAATGTTCTGAAATTGGGGTCATATGGTCACAAAGAAACGCATATTCACAATACCCACATGCATATTCACAATACCCACATGCATATTCACAATACCCACATAGTGTTTTAAATGAATGCTCCTGATTGGTTAAACAAATCGCAAGTGGTATGACTAGCTAGCACTGAACAAACGCAACGCATTTCGCAGGTTTGCGTGGGAAAACCATAGATATAGGAATAACTAGATCACGCATCCGTATGCTAGTAAGAGGTTTTTCTTGTTGCCAAAAATCTTCGGTGGCATCGCCCATGATAGTGGCAGAAAGCAGTGTCTTGATCATGGTTTATGGTTATTTTCGCCACTAGTCCAGCATCTTATTTATTTATTTATTTTTAATTAACTTTAAACATCATCATGCCCAAGTCGTGCTGTGCGTATAATTGCACCAACAGGTTTAGGAAAGGATCTGGAATATCCTTTCACAGGTAATAAATGCTTGAAATTGGTGGTATTGAAAATCAAATATCAATTGATGTTCAATAACAGTAGTATTTTTAAATTTCCTATTTACCTATGCTTTCCGTTCACTTTGTGAAGTAATTGAAGGAGATATTGCACATCCTTCTTGAATTAAAGTAGACATTGCTTAATTCATGTTTCTATATAAATATAATCGTAAAACATTTGACCGTACGATATATATATATATATATATATATAATATATATACTTATTTTTAAATTGTATACTTGGCACTTAAACTATAAAAAATGAGATAAATAAAGCATCGTAATTTACTTTTTACGAATAATTATTAATCATATTTTACAGGAAATGATTAATTTTTCTATCATTTTTCAAAAATAACTCTTGAATTGGGGATATTGAATTTATCTTATTTATTCTAACTAGATTTTCCACATTTGAGCATTTTTTAACGACTTTTAAAATTACTAGTTTTAATATTAAATTCATTTTTTTTTAGTTCAACGTGATTGTTTGTTTAAGTCTTTATTTATGTTTCTTTATACTTTTGTTTAAGTAAGCTTTATTAAGTTAGTGTTTTATGGTAAGTATTTTAACTTTTTTTTTTAAATAAGCATATCAGCTCTGTAGTGTTGTATCATTCCACAGTTTAATTAAAAAAAAAAAAACCTGGCTGGTGACGCAATTTTTAATATTAACTGAAATTCTATTAAATCAGTGCTTTAATTGAATGTACGTTTAAGTTTACACATCCCTGTCTGAACAAACAATAGTACACTATAAAATGTATTTTTAAAAAGCCATAAAACAGTTAAGTTATGCCAAGCAAAGTTATCATGGGAGGATTATTTCTGATGCTTTTTGTGCAATGTTGTGCACAAAAAGTGCACATGCTTTGTGCAATGCTTCGATGCTGCAAACTGTCATTTTACTTAATTTTTCTAGATGACTTTCTGATTTTAATAACTTTCTGATTGTTTAGGTTTCCACTATCTAATAAAGAATTGACAAATAAATGGATTTCTGCTGTAAAAAGAGATAATTTTGTTCCTAATATACATACATTTATTTGTTCAGAACACTTCAGTGCTGAATGTTTTGAATCAAATCATAATCGGAAGTTGCTAAAAGATGATGTAGTTCCAACTATCTTTAATTTTCCAAAGCATTTGAAAAAGGTAAGTTCTAAACGAGGTACTTATTAGGGAGGGATAATGGGAATGGGATATTGTCCCCACCCCACCCCCTCTCAAAAGAAAAGAAAGAAAAAAAACAGCAAAAGCTTTTAAAAAGTTTTTATTGTACACAGTAATTAATATAATGCCTTTATATGTATATTTCATGCCTTAGAAATTGATAATATACACCCTCTAAAAAAAGTATTCGAGCAAGAGATTAAATTTCCTACGTTGGTTTTGTATATTAAAAATTATTTATCATAGAATATGAATTAGCCTATGTATAAATATGAATTTCCGTAATTCTGTCAAGTTGTGCGTTTTTCAAAAACTCAATTTTATTCGCAAATCTAAAATATAGGAAATTTCTCTCTTGCACGAATACTTTTTTTGGAGGGTGTACTTAATTTCAGAATGCATATTGTTGTAAAAACGAAAATAAAGATAATCGTTATTTTTTTTAATTGCCTTTGAATTTTTTTCTTCCTTTCCATATTTTGTTTCCACATACACAAAATAAGACTCATAGTACATCTATTTTGATATATAGCTATAATTAGTATTTAAATTTAAAAAATCCAATTATTAAATTTTGTTAAATTGACATTCATGTGTTAAATTCAATTATAATTATGTATTGACAGATTTGGCAGAATTGTTTTAATGATATGTTTGTATTTTAATTACTTCTTCAGGCTTGATTGGAGTTGAACTAGGTTTATAATCAGACATTTTATATTTATTTGACAATCTTCGAATCTAACATTAGATAATTGTTAGATAAAGACTCTTTATCTAACAAGTAAACTAGTAGAATTAATAAAAAACGTGTTACTATGTACTACATTTTATTATGTTCTTTCTTTGTGAACATGATTCTTTCAGAATATATTTCATTTTATAAAGAAAAAACATCCATTTCAAATCTTATACTAGTTATGCATTTTACTGTGTACATACTGTGTTACATATTTTCATGGTTAAGTAAATAATGAATGCCATCTTAAATTTAAAGAAACATTAAACAACTGCTAAACCATTAACAAATTTTAGTAAACTGTTTCTAAATGTAGGTATTTTAGAAAAGTAGTGACTAGGCCAACCCCTGCTTACACAAATTCAATGAAATATATTTTTTTTTTAAATTCTGTATCCTGTTTCTTTAAATATTCATTTAAAAAAAACAAAAGATACATAAACAATTTTATTTCATAGAAGTAGATTAACTTGATATTTAAAATAAAGTGATTTCAATCAAATAATATTTTTAAAAATCAATTGATTTAAATAAATGCAACTCTGTTATATACATTAAAATATTCTTTTACAGAGAAAGTTTTTTTTATTTACTTTTAGGAACAAAAACCAAGACCTCCACCTAAACCACGAAATTTACATTATAACATTATTACATTATAACATATTAGAATATAACATTATAACTTTTTGGAAATCGGTTTCTTTTTAAGATATAAAAGACGTGTAAAAAATACATTTTGGACTCCCACTTCAAAAGGGCAAAAGGAATAAAATTTCCTAAGTATAGCCTTTTTGCTTTAAAAAAAAAAAAAAAAAGTAGAAGCAGGCGTATTTGAATCTCAAGAACGTTAGAAATATATTTACGAGGGAAAGAAAGATCCAAACTCAATCACCAAACTATGTCACAATATTATGATTTTCTTAAAATGTAACACGAAGGACAATCCCCCCCCCCTTGATATGAACGTAGTTTTCTTTTACGAGATCTATGACACCTCGGTCTTTTACAGTAGTACTTCCAATACACAATTGATACTTTATTTCAGTTCACATCTTTGTTCAGAAAAAGTTTTTTGTTTTCCTTGTGTGCAAAAATAAACATTTAATTGATTATTTTAATGTGTTATATTTTTAGACCATCTAACAGCAAAAATAAACTAAAAATAGCTAGCAAAATATCATAACAAAATGTTTTTTCGTTGAATTTGGTTCTGAATGCGTATTCTCAATGCTTTAACGAATCATCAATTCTGTATTTAAATGCAAATTAATGCTGTTGCATAGCAGTCGTAAGCAGCGACGTTTTCGTCTTTCTGCCACTATCGTGTCGTCTGCTCAGGAAGTGCACTGGCAACAAGTTTTCTCCCTTGTGCGCAATCTAGTTCACTATTCCTATATCTATGGGGAAAACTGGGGAACAAGTTTGTTGTTTACGAAAGCACCCTAGCACTAGAGGTTGGTGATTGGAGGGATTCGTTCACTAAAAAACTCAATTGAAAATTTATTATAGAATGGCAACAATAGACAAAAGTTTGTTTACGTTTTCTAACCAAAAGTGGATAAAGCTCTATAAAAGATTTGTGGGTAGGATTGGTTCTTTGACTTAGTATTCGTTAGGGATTTTTTAAAATCAAATGAAACATATTTAATAAGTAATTATATTAAAACTTATATTTTATTGTATTTTTAGCTGTAGTTAATATCGATATCATTTTCAATAATGTCAATGCTTTGTTAGATTAGGTATAAAAAAAAATCACTTAACAACCTAGTTATTTGACTCCTCTCAAAGGATCATGTAAATTCATGAAAATTAATAATTCAAAATTCTCGACAAATTCTAATGTTTGTTTCACATTCTTTGGTGTTGCTTCAATCCTGGCTCCCTTAGCGGTGTTTGAAATTTTGTTGGCGAAACTTAGTTCCAGGTGTTGCAGTTTGCAGCAAAGAAATCGACCGGATTAGTATGAGTCTTCAACAACTGATAATGGCGAAATGGAAATTTCAGCTTTTAAAGCCTTTATAAAAAATCTTAAGTCGTGAGTAATTAGCAAATATTACAGCTCGCATTTCCTTAAAATAATTAGGATTCGTTGATTTAAACCTCCTCATTTTTAAATCGATGACCTAAATTCAAAGTTCTATTAATAACATTTAACTCTTAACTATTCATTTGACGTGGAAATTATGTAAAGCAAAATTTTAAAAATTGGTTTATTTAAATGTGGTAAGGAATGTAATGCATGCACTTTAAGTCACTTTGGTAGAGTTTAGGTATTTATATGCCATTCATGATGACTTTTTACTTTGGCAGTTTACATGCACATGTAATTGATACCTAATCATTTTTCAATAAGTTTGCTGGTACTTATGTATTATCCCGGCGGTCATTCCCGCCAAGCTATTTTTTTGTCAAATGTGTTGGTAAACTGATGCCAACCGTATTCCAAACCTTCAATAATTTCATGTTTTCTGCATTTATCTTGACAAAAAATTGCTCGTCTTGGCAGACCGCCAGTATAGTACGTAAGTACTAGTTTGCCAACAGAACGGTGGTGTATATTTTTCTTCTAGAAACTTCCATATTGGCATTTAGGCATATACAGCTCAGTGGTGTAATGGTTAGCACATTGCCCTGCCGTCCCACAGATCCGAGGTTCGAATCTGAGGCTGGGCAAGGTCAACTCAGCCAGACTTTGTGCGATTACACGATCAACTGTAATCGATTACAAGAAATGATATGGATTACGATTACGATTACTAACAATTTCCAAAAAGATTATGACTAGTGAATATTAATTTAGTAAAATAACAGTAATCTTGATGTTAAAGAAATCAAATATCAAAAGAATTCTATAATAATGCAATTTTATCATAGCATTTCTGTAAAATTTGTAAAATATTATTTTAGTCATCGATTACAGTCGATTGTAATCGGCACGAAGTCTGAACTCAGCCTTTCATTCCTTGAGTGGGTTAATAAAATGAGGACCAAGCTTGCTTGGGGTCCAACCAGTGGCGTAACGAGGTTTATTGGTGCCTGGTGCGGAGCTTAGTTTGCCGCCCCCAACATTTTAAAATTTCAGTGTTAGAAGAAGGCGACGCTAATTTTTCTTAGTAACATGACTGTGCTGAATGGGGGAAAAGCAGGGTGCAAATTGACGGGGGGGGGGGGGGGGGAGCATGCCGGGGATCGTCCCCGGCTGAAGAATGTAATATCCCTGCCTAGAGAAATATTAATTGATCCCTGCCAGGGATAGTATTTATACCCTGCTGAAGAAATGTTAAACTGGTGATTGAAGATTTGGGACTGAAGTCAAAATGAAAATAGTATATTATCATTTGTTACTAAACTCTAAGGCGACTGCCTTAAAATTTCGTCTGTTTTCTAAGCTAAAAACCCTCAAGGGTGACTTCCAATACAGGTACATTGTATGTAGCTTGTGTATCAGTGATTCCATAGAACAATCTATGACTTTTGTTTGAATATAAGTCAGTTCCCACACATGTCAGCGACTGCATTTACACCTTGCTTCCCACCTTTTTCTTTTCAAGTGTCCCCCCCCTGGAGAATGTTTTCTTTCAAATGTCCCCCCTGGAGAAAATGTTCAGTTCGCACCCTGGGGAAAAGGTGTTATGATCTTTTTTCTTTTTAAGTATTATCCCCAGTGGCATACAGTTCTATCTTGGACAATGAATGCAAGAAGATTAAACAGGGTTCCCACTGGTCAGGGAAAACCTGGAAAAGTCAGGGAAAATTGCAAATTTTGGTCGAAAACCTGGAAAGTCATGTAATTTGACTGGAAAATCAATGTTTGTAAACAAACAACGTTTAACCTTACTTTGGGAGGCTAAAAATATTAAAGAACATATGCAAAGTTGACGTCAGAAGCATAAAAAATAGTCGGGATTTTTATCACATGATGGTCTGGAAAAACCTGGAAAAGTCAGGGAATTTTTTTTCAGAAATTGTGTGGGAACATCTGCCGTTTATGAATAAGAATGATATATTGGAGCATTTCATCCAGTTGTTATTTTGTTAAGGCCAAAGTACACTAGGGCTGTCTGCTAAAGGGAGGACTACCTTAAGCAGAGGACTTGTTAAGGCATTCTCTTGTGTAATCACATCTAGAGAAAGCTGCCCAAAACTCCTGACTGCTTAATCGACAGCTGCACTATAGGTCTAATAACTCGCCCTAAACTTTTATACTACCTCAATCATCTAACAGTAAAGCACAAAAATGTTGAATTGTATTTGAACTTGCTTTGAAGATGTTCTAATAAAACACAAAGGATCAAGTTGACTGGTTTTTTTTTTAAAGAATATCCGCATATAAGTGGCTGCACCTTTCACACTTTGCACTATGGAAGGGAGTTTAATGTTAAGTTGCTGCATAATAATATCTTTCATTTCTCAGAGGGATCAGCGATCAGTTTTGTGGATTTCAAGTACATTTTGAAAAATGCACCTTAATCTTTAAGAAGACTGTATCCGTGTACTGTCTTAACAATGACCTTTGATATCAATATTGACAGAGATTAATTTCTTTAAAGAATGGGATTTCAGTAACTGTTTAATTTAATCCTGTTAAGCTAAGTTTCTTAAATATATGCAATTCTGATTATAAAAATACCACTTTTCATGGGGCAGGTTTGAATAGAAATATTTAAATTTTTTAAAGCTTTGCAACACATTTAATTTCTTTTTTAAAAAAACTTTAATTTTTACCTTATACGATATGGAAATAAACTATTTTTCTCATATAGTATTTAAAATGCAACATAATTAGAATGATCAAAACATCATTCACCAATCATGTACATATAATTATACAGTGTCTAATTAAACACAGTGTAGTTAAAAGAAAAAACTGTTTATAGGAATTTCCCATGATTAAAATTGTTGAATTCCAAGCGTAACAGAGGGAAATCGCATATAAGTATTTTACTCTTATGTGAACTAAGAAAAAAATTCTACAATTATATGTTACTTTAAGGAGCAATGTTTAGTTAAATGACTTGAAATATTAAAAAAAACTTGGTACTCTAATGATAAATTAATATAATGGTATGTAACAGAGGGGACAAATAAAATCCTTCATTTTTGAATTGAACTGTAATTCATGTCAAATTCTGTGATTTGGAACTACCTAAAAATGTTTGTATGTATTTTTTTTAAAATCAACACATTTCAAGGTAAAACAATTTACCATGGGATTGTAGGCCCGCTGTGGGCTGTTGCATCGCTGTTTGTCTTTATAATAGGCATGCGCCTAAGACCCTGTGATTTTGCAGTTGTTTTACATTATTAATGTAATGATAAATTAGTATAAATTATAGCATGAAAAATTCAAAATGTGCATTTCCCATTTCCATGTTGGACTATATTCCATATCCGATGCTGTTTACATATCGATGATTGTTTACATGTTTCATTTGGTGATCGTTCTGGCACCGTCGTGGGCGATGCACAGCAGGAGTGAAGTAACCTGCCGGTGGTATTTTTGACTGGCAACCATATAAAAACGTGAATCGTCAGTTTGGGAATTTGAAATTGTTTCATGTTATGGATGGAAGGGAATGAAATATGTTATGTTATTGTATGAAAAGAAAGTGTGTGTGTGTGTGTGTTAGAAATAGGGTGTAAATATAAAGCTAAATAAAAGAAAGCATGTTGGTTTTACGTTATCGGCTGGTGTGTGTGTTTGTTAGAAATGTAGTGTCAATATAAAACTAAATAAAAGAAAGCATGCTGGTTTTACGTTGTAAGCCGGTGGGTGTTAGGGACATTTCTGAGCGGTTAATTAAAAAAAATATAGGTAAGTGCTTTCTTTTAAACAAATCTTTGCAATATTTAAGGTTTTTAATGTGAATTTTAAATTGAAATTTGATTTTTTTATGTTTTCTTAAAAGGGCTATTTATGTGCTATTCTAATCATACTGACTTTATATGAAGTGTACCGTAATTTCCGGCTTATAATCCGCAGCGATAGATAATCCGCAGGTGCTTTTTTTCAAGTAGAAAAAAAATATTTCTTTAGATAATCTGCAGCGGTAGATTATCCGCTGATAGTATGGCGATGCTTTGACCGAAATTGGTAATTATTTTCTATGTATAGTAAAACCACAGTATTACTATTAGAATCGGCTTACTGTAAAACATTTCCTACTAAAAATCTATTGTTATGAATGAGAATTATCAAACATACTTTGACGGTCATTTTTCGATTTAAATCACAATTGATACACAATTTTTAAGCTAGGCATTCTACCTGTAAGCCCTAAGAACTGTATTATGAAATCAATCAAATATAAGAAAGCGAATATTTCTTTCGGAACAAACAAAACAAAATGTATGGTAGCATGCAGAATACTTATCGCATATTTTGTAACATCGTAATTATTTAGTCAAGTGACATTATTATAAGAAAAACAAAATTGAATTGAGACCTACCGCTTAATATTTACAAGTAATTAAAAAAAGAAACTAAAAATTGGAATCATCTGAATCTGGAAAACCCAAAAGCAAATCATCATTCAATTCCCAGGAGTTATCAGAATCGTCGTTCAGTTCAGTGGTCGATTCAAAATTTTCTTCTAACAGTCCACATTTTAAAAATGCATTTTTATAGTACAAACAGAGATTTCATCCCATGCAGTTTTTACCCAGTGGGCTACGTCTGCATACGATACACCTCGCAATTTTCCACTCTTCGTATACTCATGAACGTCCTCTCCCATCCATTTTCCCCATGAGTTTCTTATCTTTGATTTGAAAGACTTGTTGATGCCAACATCCAGGGGTTGCAGTATTTTTGTTAGTCCTCCCGGTATCACTGAAAGGATTGCGCCTGATGTTCTGCAGGCCACTTTAACATCGTCTTTCAGATGAGCCTTCATCGAATCCAAAATCAATAGCGCACGAGATTTAAATAGAGAAAAACCTCCTTTTTTTCCAAACCGAATCGAGCCAGGAGATCATAATGTCCTGGTTCATCCAACCTTTCTCATTGCATCTTATTTCTATTCCATGGGGAAAATTTTCTTTAGGAATGGTTTTCGTTTGAAGATAACCATCGGGGACAATTTTTCTCCACTTGCAGAACAGGTTAATACTACAGTGAACGAATTTTTTCATTTCCAGTAGTATTTATTGCAACGGACAAAGTCCCAGCAGTGTCGACATTTCTGTTTTGGGGAGAATCAAAGCACACGGGAACTTCATCCATGTTAAATATTTCTGCAGAACTGAATTTCTTTTCTGCAATTACTTCTTTGGTGTAAAGTAAAATCTCATCTTTTTTCATCTCCCAGTCAGTCGGCAGTTTCTGTCCAACAGTGGTGCGATTCCGTACAGAAAGCTTTTTTTTTTGTCATGAACCGGTAGCACCACGTGGGGCCACCATCGAAACCTCTAATCTGCATTTCTTCAGCAATTAATTTAGCCTTAATTCTTATTTTAACTGTAGATACAGGATTCCCTTTTCTTCTTTCTTCTGTAATCCAGCGATGTAACACATCTTCTAATTCAGGCCATTTTGGCTGGCTAAACCAAAAACTTTTACATTTTTTGTTCCTCGGATTTTCTTACTTCTCTTTAGATTTTCTCCATAAGCGAACGTTTGATTCATCGACTTGAAATAGTCGTCCAGCCTCCCTATTTCCAAATTCTCCAGCTTTACTGATTACTTTCAGTTTAAAATCAGCTGAATAGCTAATGCGTTTTTTCGACATTTCTACAACTTTCGTATTAGTCTAAGAGCCAGCGACCGCCAGACCTTCGTCATAGTATAAAAGCTGAAACTTTCTCTGCGCATACCCCCCAACAGAGGTAGGAACAATCGGCCACTATAAAGTTTGAATGACCGTGGCTTTGGCAGGTAACAGGTGGCAAAGGTGTATAAAGTTACAGAATATTTTCGTCATTTCATAAAGCTTAATTTTTTTATATGTTCTTCTTCGCAATACTAGAAATCACTTTATCCCTTGCCAGACACTTTTCCATCGTGGCAAACCCCAGCCAGACAATCTCAGTCATGGAAAAATGTTGTGTTCGTAAACTCCCGCGACGATGTACGTCAAGCTGTTACAAAGTGTCAAGCACATTTTATACTGCTACTTCTGAACTTTCTTACGATGCTGCAGCGCGTTTGCAATAGAATTACGTTTTCTATGACTTTGAGATTGTCTGGCGGGGGTTTGCCACGATGGAAAAGTGTCTGGCAAGGGATAAAATGATTTCTAGTACTGCGAAGAAGAACATATAAAAAAAATAAGCTTTATGAAAGGACGAAAATTTTCTGCAATTTTATACACCTTTGCCACCTGTTACCTGCCAAAGCCACGATCATCCAAACTTCATAGTGGCCGATTGTTCCTACCTCTATTGGGGAATATACGCAGAGAAAGTTTCAGCTTTTATACTATGACGAAGGTCAGGTCTGGCAGACATGGGCTCTTGCTCTATATGAATCTTTTAAGCGATGATCGTCACGTACCTTAATATGAAGTAGTGATGCCAATTTTTTTGACGAAATTTCCCCATTTCACAGACTATTCATTTAGAGCGGAGAGACCAATCCGAGGTCGTTTCAGGAAGCTATGACGTATGACCCTCAAAGGTCCCTGTTTTTCCCCAATCTTCAAGAAATCTACTGAACGACTGCAGTGGCATCTAGTGTCATGTAATTGATTAACAGACTTAAATCTTTTTCAGACTAAATATACTGGAAAAAAAGAAATGAACTTTTATTTTGTTTTTATAAATAAAGTTTTTTATTGTAAAATCTGAAGGCTTCAGAAAAAATTTCAGTAGATAGTACGCAGCGATGCATAATACGCACTGGATAAATTTTCATCTTTTTTAGTAGATAATCCGCGGATTATAAGCCGGAAATTACGGTACAACTAGGTTGTTTAATCCGCCAATGTTTTTTTTGAGTTGAAAACGGGCCAGTGTTTATCCAGCTTACATTAGCTGTACAACTAGGTTGCTTAATCCACTGTAGTTTTTTTTAGTTAAAAACGGTTCACTGTTTGCTTATTTTAAATTGCCTGTTACTGAATTTGCAGACATTTTTTTTGGTTAAATATGGACAGTGTATTTTGTTTTAATGTTTTTGTTAGTAGAATATATGTGCAATTTTAATGCGTTAAAATACTTTGCTGATCGTTCAAAATGGTTGGCGACTGTCGCTGGGGCTTGGTAACTGCCAAGCTCCAGCGACTGTCGCCGTGTTCACATGGGGTGCACACTGTTATGTATGATTTTACCGCCATGTTTAAAAAGTTCACAGAAATCCTGTGGATTTGTTTTTCTTGTATGAATAGGGGAAGGGGCGTTTGTCATATCTGGAACTGACCTTGGAAAACTATTCATGCAAACTTTGAACATTTTTCCTTTTTCTTTTAACATCTTTTTTACATTTTTGCATATTAAGAAGACAAAGTGATAGGTTCAAATAACATGTTGAAATCAATTCTTAGTTTTGGACATAAATCCTTATTTCTAAATGTACAAGTCTTGTTGAGAATATTTTTAACAATTCCTAATAGCCATGCAACATGTGGAAGGTCATTTTCAGTGCTTCAGTCTATAAAAAATTACTTGCAAATTCTCTTTCATGCTTATTCTCACTTGCTATTTTAAACATCTAAAATGAAGATGGATTTTAATCAAAATATTTAATAAAAGGAAATGCTTGTTTTTTAGTGTGTGTGCCAATATAACTCACCATCCAACCAGCATAGTCCAATTAGGGTATGGTAACCTTCTATTAGAGCTGAAGCAAACCGCATGTATTCGGTACTAAGATACGGATAATCACTCAGACTCGAAGTAACGAATTGTTACTTTTCGGTTGATATCGTTACTCGATCTGAAGCTGTTTCGGATCGAGCAGCTTCGAACTTCGAATACAGACTGCCAGGCGAGGCGAACTAGGGGGGAATTAAGCAGGAAATACAGGATCAAGCTTTCATCAATTAAAAGAAACAGAAGTAGTCCCAATTTATGATAGAATTAACAAACTGTTCTTGGAAAGACGGTCCTAACCCATAAGTTACCAAGATAATTTGTCTTTTACCCTCCCGTCATGATTAATGAGCCCCCATTTTTCCCTCCTTATACAAACACATCGCTTGATGCTTTTGCGGTCCCAAAAATGCATTGCAGTTCTTTTCGGTTTCCAGTCTGACAATTAGAGAGGAAGGGTAAAAAAAAAGGACACGAAAAAAAAAATTGATTCTTTTGGTGAATTTTCCGGACCCCTTACCCAATTTCCCAGTTTTTTCCAGACTTTCCGGACCCATTTTCCAATTTCCCGGCTTTTTCCAGACTTTCTGGATTTTCCGGAGCGGTAGACACCCTGTATCTGCTATCTGCATACATTTGCTACCTAGAGGATTTTTTAAACAAAACTAATTGCTAGCAACTTGATTAACCCTTTGAGGTGCAACCCTTTCCCAATGCTGAAAAAAGGGCAGCCGTTGCCATCGCTCAACTTAACTACCAGCAAGATGGCGGACGATTGAAACGTTCATCGCATGCCACAGATCTAGAGACCCTTTTTGACGACAGCTGGCTGTGCGGCACAGCCAGCTTGCTGGTAGTTAAGTCGAGCGATGACTGCCCTTTTTTCAGCATTGGGCAATCGATCCAGCTGTTCTCGCATTCTTCCCTTTTTCAGCAGATGTCGGTGCTGTTAAAAAGAATCGTGACCATTTTTTTACGGGAAATGACGTGCTAAAAAGTAAAGGATTCTTGTGGAGCTCTGTCACCCGCCACTATTTTTATAGAAATCTAATCTATTCTTCGTGACTGGCAACAGTCAAAACGTCAGAGTTTGGTGTTCCCAGAGCGGGATCACTGCGCGTTAAAGGGCTAAATCAACAGGCATGCAAAATGTAAAACAAGTGTTAAACTGGCATGCGAGAGCCTGAGAGCAGCGAGGGGGGAAAAATATTGCATTCTTCCATATTTTCTAATAGGGTCATTCCACGTCAAATCAAACAAAAAACTGGAAAAAGGTCACCACACCAACTTAGATTTTCCTCAAATTTTATATAGAGGATTTATAGGCTAAGACATCAACAAATCTCAATTTTGGAGGTTCTACGATCATTAATTACCGAGAAATTAATTATGCAAATTTTTAAGTTTTCTGCAAGATGCACCAACTTTTTTCTCAATTCCTTAAATAATTCCTTACCTGTAAAAGTTACTGAAGTGAAAATTTGTTTCTAGGAGTAACTTTTTACGCTGATTCCAAAAATGTTATCGAAATTTGCGTATCTTCTATAGTTTATGCATGAGCACTGCATTTTCTAAAAAACATCATGAATTTTTTTCGGCATGTCTGATCACAGACACATGTTTTAAATTTTTATATGTTGTTAAGATGGAATAATACTACATCTCAAAATAATTTCATCTTGGCTTTCTGCTCAGGAGCAGAGAAAAAAAATTGTATGCATGTACCTATATATGAGGATTTTCATATGCAATATTTATACTGAAGATGAGAAAATTCAGAAGCGTTAGTCAATTTTCCTATGTCTTTTAAATTGATATCTGAAGTTTAACTACTACTCCAGGCATTTTCATAAACTAGAAAATACATAAAAGTGCTTGCATCGATAAACGTAAAACAAACAAACAACAAAAAATGCATGTCACACACAGTGTTAAATTAAAAAAAATTCTAAAGTTAAAATTTTGAATTACTTTTAATTTAACCCTGTTGTTTTTGGCAATCATCCATCAGTCAATAAATCTTTGGAATTCTGTATGATATTGAACTCAAAAGAAAGAACAATGTTTAATAAAACATATTATGTGTATATATATATTAGGTCTACCGGAAAGTTCCATCCGTTTTCCGTATGTCAATATTTTGCCTAGCCAAAACTACTGAAGCTAATAACACGAAATTTAGCACGACTGGGATTTTATAGCGTAGGCGCTGGATTAGAGAGTATTTTCCAAATTAGTAATTTATGGAGGATAAAGGCCCAAAATGTTCTTTTCACATATTCTGCGGGATCTCAAAGAAGAAAAGAGATATCGATAAAATTCTTTCTGTAAAATACACAACACTCAAGAATGCCTATAAATCGATTTCAGAACATTTCGAATATAATCCTCCTAGGAGTATAGGAGGATTATATTCGAAATGGAGGATTATATTCCCTCGTAGGAGGATATAATCCTCCTAGACGTAAAAGTTTGCCGTGAATAACTAGTTACATGACATTTATTCTGCAATATATCGCCTAATGTGCAATTTGACAATGTGCCTGACATTGTTATGCTAGTTGTTGTAACAATAAAAATTTAATACAGTATACAGTAAAACCTAAATCAAATTGCTGTATCCACAAAACTAGCCAAAGCACAATTTTGTTCGCATTCTGTTAAAGGTAAATAAGTATTGTAACTTACAGGAATTCAATTCTTTCAATAAACTTTGTTCCTTCTATTGACTTGAATGTCATACAGAATTCCAAAGATTTATTGGTTGATGGCTGATTGCCAAAAATAACAGGGTTAAATTAAAAGTAATTCAAAATTTTAACTTTAGAATTTTTTTTAATTTAACACTGTGTGTGACATGCATTTTTTGTTGTTTGTTTGTTTTACGTTTTTCGATGCAAGCACTTTTATGTATTTTCTAGTTTATGAAAATGCCTGGAGTAGTAGTTAAACTTCAGATATCAATTTAAAAGACATAGGAAAATTGACTAACGCTTCTGAATTTTCTCATCTTCAGTATAAATATTGCATATGAAAATCCTCATATATAGGTACATGCATACAATTTTTTTTCTCTGCTCCTGAGCAGAAAGCCAAGATGAAATTATTTTGAGATGTAGTATTATTCCATCTTAACAACATATAAAAATTTAAAACATGTGTCTGTGATCAGACATGCCGAAAAAAATTCATGATGTTTTTTAGCAAATGCAGTGCTCATGCATAAACTATAGAAGATACGAAAATTTCGATAACATTTTTGAAATCAGGGTAAAAAGTTACTCCTAGAAACAAATTTTCACTTCAGTAATTTTTACAGGTAAGGAGTTATTTAAGGAATTGAGAAAAAAGTTGACGCATCTTGCAGAAAACTTAAAAATTTGCATAATTAATTTCTCGTTAATTAATTATCGTAGAACCTTCAAAATTGAGATTTGTTGATGTCTTAGCCTATAAATCATCTATATAAAATTTGAGAAAAATCCGAGTTGGTGTGGTGCCCTGGACTGTTCGATCTGACGTGGAATGACCCAATATTAGAAGAGGAATTTTTTTCATGACCTTAAAAAAGAATCCGCACACAATACTCTTAAGAAAATAATCTGCACTCTCTAAAAAAAATCTGCTACGCACGTCTCGCGTCTCACATTTTCTGCTACAAGGGTTATTGCTGTTGACCCCCTATAGCTTTGAACACAACCCTTGCAGTTCCAAATCAAAACTTTTTTCATCAATCAGGGGTATAGAAGGTAGTGCTGTAAAAGTAACGACAAAATGAGTATCCGTATGTATTTATTACTTAGATGTTCGCTATTCGTTACTAAGTATTCGTTACTCGTTACTTTCGTTACTACTAATAGAATCGGTAATAGGGTGTTATATAGTGCCCCATAACAACACATCCGGGACAGTGTTGTTATGGGTATATGCCGCCCATACATAAACCCATAACAAAACCTAACCAAAAAGAATTTTTTTTAGCGAAGTTGTACAAAGTTGTATTTATAGCTTATTTTCTCTGATTTACAGATTGTTTTTATACACATTTATGGTTTTATACAATGCTAAATTATCCGAATTACTGAGTGCACATAGAAATCTTCCAAAGACATATGCCATTCTTTTTTTTTCTCAACCCCCCCCCCTTTTTTAATTCTGAACGCTGGTTTAACCTGTTCATTCTTATCATAAAAAGTGTAAAGCAAAGCTTGTGACTCGTGTTTTTTCTGGGAGCGGGTTCTCGAATACTGAGATCCAGGGATTGAGCCACATATATAAAATTCACAGGGCAGGGGATCTCAGTATGATATCAACTACTTTGAGTCTCTACAAGCATAATATCTTTATTATTTGTGAGTTCTTATTTCATATCAAAAACTTCTTTTGCTGGACCATTTTTCGAAGTAAATTAAAAATTACCATATTTTAAATTAAAATTGTTTAATTCAGTGAGAATTATCTATTTTTAAGATATTTCCAGTTCTATTTCTGCACTTTTGGGATGAAAGGGGTTAGCCCCTTCTGTGGGTGCATATAAGAGAGCATTCTTTAAACAAAAATTATTACTCCTTTCATACAGAAAGAATGGTTGCACCGGTTTATGCGTATTCCATGAGTTCATGGAATAAAATGTACCATAAAATAGGGCAGATGGCCCCCTAAACGCCGACATTTTAGAAACATACTGAACTTTATTGAATTATTTTAATACCAGTGGCTTACGCAGGAGTGGGCAAAGAAATCCTGGGTCGCTCCCAATTTTTTATATATTTTTTAAACAATTACTTAAAAAATGTGTTTAGGTTTCCATGCTAAATATTTTTTTTTAGTTCCAAATAATATTTTAAATAATAAAAATGTGTGAATTTGTTTACTTTATAAAAATATATTTTTTTAAAAGGTGTATTTAAATAATTTGTTATTTATTACTCATATTTCGATTCTAGCTAAAAAAAAAAGAAAAAGTTAAGTTCGAAATCCTGCTTCGGAACCACCCTGAAAGAAAGAATTCTGATTGCACCACTATTTAGTACTAAAATGTTAGAAAGCCGAAATTAGCACCCCTTACTAACATGCTTCTCTTATATGTATTGCTCCTCTACAATTATAAGAACACCCCCTTCCTCCACTAAAATGTTAGAAAGCCCGAAATTAGCACCCCTTACTAACATGCTTCTCTTATATGTATTGCTCCTCTACTATTATAAGAACACCCACTCCTTCAAGAAGTTGTACAAAATATGCAAATATAAATACAAGGAGAGGGCATTGTGCAATTCCCCAAAGTAAAATGCATTGGTCAGGAATTTTTTTTGCGGGACCTCCCAAAAATTCAGGAAAAAGTCAGGAAATTGACTTTCAGAAATTTGGTAGACACCCTGAGATACAAAAGGGATATTTTGGGTTCTCTGTTAATTGTTTATCGAAATGGCTGCACAGCTGAATAAAGTTGCACGCTTAGAATGCAAGAACTCAATGTTATCTAAGAATTTGAAAACACATCACTTGCGGTTTCATGAGGGGGGGGGGAATGCGATATAAATCGGTTTCCAATCGAAATTGTTAAAGGCTGTTCATGAGCTTTCAAAGGAAATACCTGTATTTATTAAGTTTTTTACACACACACTTTCAAATTCCAGTATCAGAAGCTTCCTGTGAAAGTTGGGGATCGGTCATTGAGAAAGTGAGCAAAATGCGATTAAGATGTACAGATGACAATAATGAACAAGCTGTTGAAACTGTTGATCACAGAGTGTGTATATTTCTAAATGGCCCTCCATCTGGTTATGCAGGAACAGGGACCAGAAAATTTTTGAAAGCTGCATTAATTTCCATGTTTGCAGTCTCTTATTACAAACATTTTGCTAGAGTCAGTATGAACAAAATTATGGACAACAAGTGATATACATATATATATATATATATATATATATATATATATATATATATATAAATTAAGTCAATTCTTACTTAAGTTAACAAAGTTTTATTTTGGTTACTTTTTATTAAATTTAATTAATTACATTTAATTAATGAATTAACATTTGAAAAAACTATTTGAATTTGAGTGGATGAATAAAAAGTATTTTATTAACGACTGAAATTTTAAATAAGATATAAAATTTATATGGGGAGAGTGTAAACAAATAGTAGGAATTGAAAAAAAAAATTCAACATTCTACAGTTAAAAATTTTAAGAGTTATACGAAATGTGAAATAATTTTTGGTTCCAAATTTGGTCATATTTCGGAAAAACTTGCCAAGGTCGACGACAAATGGCGAGGTTTTGGGCATGGACCAAATGACTGACTATTGCCAAATTTGGCGATATTTTGGCAAAACTCGCCAAGGTCAATTACAAATGGCGAGATTTTGGGCATGGACCAAACAATGACAGACTACAGATGTAATATATTGAAGATGACCATAGACATTAATGTATTGAAATTCTTTTGGGTGGTCCTGTAAATAAACTCTGCAGTAGATTGGAACCAAAAATCAAAATGTGCAACTAGATGTCAGAGGCCTACGCCTCTGTACGTAGCGAGAGCATCGTGATTGGTAGGGGAGAGCTGTAAAATATGCCAACTCAAAATTTGGAAATTTTTGAAAAGTAACCCAGAGTCAATTCATTTTTTTCCATCATTTTTTAAAAATAACCCTTTGAGTGTCTTTTGATAAAGCGCTAAAATAAATCTTTAAATAACCGAAATAAAATATATTAAACTGTGAACTGAACCATGTTTAATGGTTGCAAATACATGTTTCTGTCCTGAAAATAACAATATCGTAGCCAGGCGCATTAAAACAAAACCATCGTCATTTTAATAAATCAGAAAGTCTATATTATATCCATTCAAACACATTTTATAGAATAAAAATTCGACAAATGTTACAGAAAATGCAAGTAATAATAATTAAACTAGCAAAATGGCTCCATTATTTGCTTAAATTAAGTGTAACCCAAATTAAAAAAAATTACAATTTACATTTACATAACTATCGATCGGTCTCAATGTTCTGGTTATTTGAATATATAGATAAACTTTTTTGCCTTTTATACAGAATTATACATAACTATATTAAAAAATAATTTTCTCAGTAATCTTGTGAAAATTTAATTTCGCATTAAAGGGGTGTTTTGCGAAATTAAATTTTCACAAGTAAACTACAGTCAAATTAAATATGTACATTAAAATAATTAATTCAATAAAAAATGTATGTAAACACAAAATTTATAAAAACGTGAAGTTTTATAAATTTTTTTGGACAGCAGTAAATGTGTCTCTGTTTTAAAATCATTTTTCATGATTTTAACATTGAACTCTCACTTCCTTTTTCTAACCGATATTTTAATACTGATTTTAGTTCTTAGAGTCTACCAAATTTTAAGTTTTTGCATTTTACATAGAATCATACATAAATATTTTAAATATATAGATTTAAAAAACTAATTAAACAAAAAAGTATTTAAACACAAAATTTATAAAAGAAATTAAGTTTTAAAAATTTCTAGAATGGTAGTAAATGTGTGTTTTAAAATCCTTTTTTTTTTAAAAATAAACTTAATATTGAACTCAAAACTTACTAACGCAATCCTATTCTTACCGATTTTTCAACACTGATTTTAGATTTTACAGTCTTTCAAATTTTATTTTTATTTTTTGGATTTTTTACAGAATTACTCATAAATATTTTTAAACATAACATTCACAGTAATCTTTCATATAGTACATGAAATGAAAACATTCTTGGGATGCAAAATTAAATTTTCACAAGTAAACTACTATCAAATTAAAGATGTAGAGTTAAACAAAAAACTAATTCAATTAAAATGTATATAAATACAAAATTTTAAAAGTAATGAAAATTTTAATATTTCTGGAATAGCAGTAAATGTGGCTTGTATTATAAAATTGTGTTTTTCATAAGCTTAAAAGTAATCTCAAACTTACACTTCCGTATTCTTACAGATTTTTCAACATTGATTTTAGATTTTACAGCCTACCAAACTTTAATTTTTTGCATTTTGTACAAAATTATACATGGATATTTTAAAATATAATTTTCAGCTTTATATACTACATAAAATGAAACATCGTTGGAAATCAAAATTAAATTTTTACAAGTAAACTACAAAAAAAATTACATGTAGGTTAAAAAAAAAAACACTATTTCCATGAAAAATATATGTTAACACAAAATTAATAAAATAAGTGAAGTTTTAAAATTTTCAAGAACAGCCGTAAATGTGTCTGTGTTTTAAAATTATTATATATTAGTTTTTTACAGTCTACAAATTTTAAGGCTTCAAAACCTGCCGATGTGTCAAGCTCCCCCCTTTCCTTGGAAAAGAAATTGCGTCCATTAAAAATAAACATTATTTAAATGTACATTTTATTTTAGTAATTTTTTAAAAAGAATACTGAATGATAAATACTAAAGAAAATGACTAAATCTTAATTTTCCGCCCAAATGCTTTTTTACTAAAAAATTTAACTCACTAAAAGAAAAAATAATAAAATTGCATAACTTACACTTTTAATTCAAATAGTTATGGGCATTGGGCATTTGTTAATGTAACTGGATTTATACAGACTTTTTCATTTTAAACTTATTCTTCTTTGTTTCAGCATCGACCAGCGATTTACAATACCGTCTAAGTCAAGTTTAAATTATCCATTCCATCAGTAATTAATTAAATCATCCATTCCATCAGTATCTGCATTAATTTCCGCAAGTCTTCTTGTTGTACTTTCTGTTATTGAAATGCAATCAATAATATTCAAATTAGGGGTTTCCAAAATTTCTGATAATACTTTTACCTTGTAAATTATGGTTTACATAAAAAATAGTCTTACAATAAAATCAAATGTTTTCATCTTTTTGTAAAGACCATACGCTTTTGTTTTTGTAGCAGAACCGACACCAGTTTGAGATGACATTTCTTCCAATAAATCTAAAATAAGTTCAAATGATGACAAACAGATTAATGCATTTTCAACCTCGGAAATTTTATTTTGCAACTGTCTAAATCTTTTTGCACTTGAAGTAAAAAATATATATAATGCTTCAAGAGTATCAAACATATCTCTTATTATTATGCTAATATTGCAACTATGTTCCAGAGCCGTATTGATTCGATGATCCTGGCAAGGGATGTTTGAAACAGGATGACCGACAATTTCTGATACTTTTTGTTGCACTCCTTTAAATTTTCCAGACATTGAACTGGCTAAGTCATATGACTGGAAAATCATGCCATATCTATTAATTCCCCCTTTTTTTTTGCAGAATGTCACAAATTTGTTTGGCTATTCCTTCACCTGTCTTACTTGTGCAATCTGCAACTCCATTCAAAAGCTATGAAGTTAATTAAGATTTTTGGGAATTAATGGAGATAAATCAAGATTTTGAGGAGGGCCCAGTATGCTCAATGCATTGGATGTGATTTATCTTTCTAGATTTTGTTTGTTGATATTAATATTTTTTAATCGATGACCTTTGCTATCAAAAATAATTTTGATTGAGTACTCTTGTCTTAAACTACATTAATAATTGCCCTCTTTCTGCTCACCAAGTGGTCCCTATGAGTTCGTAAAAACAAGCGCCGCCCGTGCTGTGGATATCACTTGAAAGAGGTGTAAATTAAACGAATTTTTTATCACATTATTTATATAGCAGCAGTATTTTTTAACTCAACTAGTTTAGCTCCGTGGTAAACTTGTGATTAGGACGTTTTACTGGTAACCTGTAAATTCAAAATTTCTGTTAAACTAGGCAGTCAAAATCAGATAAATTTTCTCTTTTCGTTAAGATGATGAAAAACTTCAAGAAATCGATTTTCTGTGACTTGTGAAAAATTAATTATAGTTTGTCCTTTTTGGAGTATATTTTCTGCTGCATTTCTTTTAAAGTATATGAGAAAGGAGAAAAATTGAGCTCATTTCCTTAAACATCTGGATAAAATCTGCAGAAAGGTGGCAGTGACAGTTCAAAATAATTATCGGCGGAACTGCCGACTGTGTGCGGGATAATTTAGTAGCCTGGAGGCCTGGGCACCCACTGGACATGTAAATGTTTTTCGGGAATGACGAACAAAGCAATGCAAAGGTCCCGGGACTGGCACAAAAACACCTGCATTCATTAACAGCCAAGTATGGAAGAGGAGTTGTATGGGGGTAGGGGGGGGTTGCTTTGTGATGGTACAGTGCCAAGTGGGAAAGAGGATGGGAGGAAGAGCGTCGGAGTCTTCTGGATCGAAACATGCCCACTGCATGTTTCTATCCAGAAGAGAAAATAATAATTAAAAAATATAGTAATAAAAATAATAAGATTATGAAATTAATGTATCCTAAATACATTTTTTCTCACCTGAAATACAATTTTTCCCAAGTGACGAGTGAGATTTTGCCAACTCGTATAAATTTTGGGAGGGGATACTCCCCTCCTCTCCCCCCCCCCTTAGCGACGCCTCTGCTAGATGTTACAGCAATCTTATATATGAAATTTCAACAATACATACACACGTACAAAAGTTGCCAAGCTTGGCGACTTTTGGCATAATTCTTGAGGGAGGCACGTGACCGTGGTCGGACCTTTACCTAACTAAATGGTAGGACGGTATTGCATTTGAAATGGATGAATGTTCCTAAAACTGCCATTGACCGTAAAGGCAAATACCCATGAGAAATTTTTTTGGCAAGTTTATTTATTTGCCAAGAATTTACAGAGACTTTTTTCCTTTTAGACTTGACTCGGTATAATTGTCTCTGTGCCTTTCTATTTCATTTTAACATTGTTGACTCTCCTGTATGTTCTCTTTGTGTAAGTGGCAAGGACATGACGGCTTAGCGTTTGAACGAGTGCCCTGCACCTGTCCAAAGGCTAAGCTAATCTTCTTTTTCTACTGAAGTCTGAAATATTGGAGAGTCTGTGGTCTAATGGTCTAGTGGCCAAATCAGTGAAATTTCATAAATAAATAAAAATGTTTATTTTAAATTCATTTTTGAGAGTGTAGCCATACTTTTTTATACCCTGTTCATTATTTAGTATTAAAATCACGTGTTTATCTCTTCTAGATATGAACAGTAGACCAACTAAGAATGAAATCTTGAAAAAAAGAGGGCTTGTTCCAGAGTATATTGAAGCTGACTTGAATGATTTAGAAGATTATGTCAGTTATGATCGTAAAAACTGTTCCTCCGTTATTTTTCAATATTTTTCTAGGCAGAAGAATGTGTACACTTATGCTTTAGACTTAATGTTCTACTCCAGAGACTTTTTCAGGGGAAAACAGTGCTCATTGGCTCAGCTAGTAATAGAATCATTGAAAGAATGGTGTGCCAGGCATGATACATCTGGCCTTCTAACTTTAGATGTGAAATTGCTAGCCATAAACAGGGTTTTGCAGCAGAGCAATGGTAGTTTTGTTCATTTGGTGTGTGATACGTTTAAAATAAGAGAAAGTTACGATTATTTTAGATCTGAAATCAAAAGAATATTGAAAGAAAAGAGATTCAAAGAAGTATGTAGTTTTAAATATGCCTCTTTTATAATATTATTTAATGTAAATGTCCTTTCTTTACTTTCATTGCAATTAAAAGTTCTACTCACTGTATTGTAAATTTCTATTTGAGTGTGACATTCTGACAATTTTAAAAAAAAAAATATCGTATCTGCGAAATTTGACACTGTTTGTCAATTTGAAAAATGTAAAGCAGTCTAAATTCGGCATTTTAGAACAACAAACTCAACTTTTTATGTAAATTACATGCTTAAAGTTTAAAAATTTTCTATCAGTGATCTTTTTCAAAAAAAGGCATGCTTTTTTAAAAATAAAATAAAAAATATTATGGAATTGGTTACAAAAATAAAAAGTGGATCAGTTCATGAAGTTTGAAATATTAGTTTTAAACCATGAACAAATGTTGGGAATGATCATATAGATTTTCTAATTGTTCTTCTGCATCAGATTTTATTTTTAAAAATTGCTTAAGCTTTGTAAAATGGTATACCATTTTTTAATGAAATATTATAAAAGAATACTTTATTGAATAAATAAATATTAAATGAAGAAACATATAAGTTATAGCTTTACTGTTTTTAGCTTCAAAAGACATATTGTATTACACCATGATCTTAATACTGATATGCTATACTTTATAACATTCTTGAGTAATATGAAATCAGGGTTGTCATAGTATTCTAATTAACAATATTTTAAAATACAATAGATTAATAGATTCATTTGTAAATTCCTAGCTATTTGAAAACTTGAACATTTTCTACTTCAGTATTTAATTTCTATTATCTACATTTTCTGTTTCTCCTCTCAGGCATATTATCTAATAACTGCGATAAATGCGGGAAGAGATTTTACTCTTGAAGAGGTAAGCATCTGGTATACTACAACCTTTAATTTATTTTCTTTTTTCCTCCCATTTTTTTCTATTTCATTTTTGATTTTGTCTGTTTGTTTGTACAGAAACTTTAGAAACATTTTTATCAACTGATTTGCTTGTTTTTAGGCTACTTAAAATAGGAAATGTACTTATAATTAGGGATGTTGCCAAGGAGTGGATCACATGGGGCACTTGGGTTCCTTCCAAAATTTGGATTTTTGTTATTTGGGTCTCAATGATGAAGCCTTTTGTGAAAAGTTACCTTTCCCGCCTTTTGGGCCATTTCTGAAAGTGTTTATGGCTAGGTGCCTGCTTATGAATGTGTAACACAATTATTAATGTTAAGTTTTCAAAATTATTAGGTTGGGAAGTGAAGGCTGAGCCTCAAACCCTTTACAATAAACCCATCCCCTATAAAATGGCAGGTATGTACTGTGTTATAGGAATCCGTGTAATATGGGGCTTGAGCTGCACTCCACCTGGAGTGCGAATGTGTGGTATCATCGCTGCAAAACTTATTTGTACTCCTTAGAAACACAATGATGTTTCTTGTTGCCATTCAAAAGTTAATATTAATTACAAGAGCTAAAGCATAATAAAATCAGAACATTTGTCTCATTTTACCATGCTGTATGAGTCTCTTTTAATGTATTATATGAAAACAATCGCAGACTTTCTGCTGTGTTCTACAAATCCGTGTTGTATATGGACCCATGTTACACTCACATGCGTATAAAGTAAATAGGACAGCAGAATATTTGAAAGGTGCTCAAAGAATTGGGGGATGCATTTTGAGCCTTATTAGCCATTTCACTTATATGCTCATAAACATATTGTGCTGTGCACCTTGCCAGATCCAGAGAGGGTATGCATGTGTGCAGTGGTACATGCGGCCTGCACAGTTTAGGCTTTCTAGATTCAGATATATTTACAAGAGAAATCAGACACGAAAAAAAGTGTACTCCCCTCTCCCTCCTGAATTTTTTTACTGAATTTGTCTCTGGCTATGCATGAAAAACTTTTAAGGGCCAGTTGAAAATATTTAGAATTCTCTGTTACATGGATAGTAAAACTTTTAAATATTTGATGTATATTTGTGAAATTTTAATGTCCTATTTCAGGGATTTCCCTGGCCTTTTTAAAATTTTTGCCTAATTTGATTTAGCCAAACTAATTTTATTTTTGCGATTTGCGACGTTGGCAATTGGCAGCTCCACCCCTGCATTTAATAAAAATAAAATAATAATAGTAATAATTGTGTACAAAAATAGATTATTTAAGCCAATGCAAAACTTTTTAAGGCCGATTCCAGTAATTCCATTTAATAATGATAAATAAAATGTGTTATAACATGTTAAGGTATTTACGTATTATCCTGGCGGTCCACCAAGGTGAACGATTTTTTGCCAAGATTAAATGCCATTCACATGAAATTATTGATGGTTCGGAATACGATTGGCAACAGTTTGCCGGCACATTTTCTGAAAAAATAATTTTGTCAGGAATAGCCGCCAGGATAATACATAAGTACCCACATTAATCCTCCATTACTTTTAAGTTCATCTAAAATCAAATAAAAGCAGTTAAAATCTGATAAAGTCAGAATGAAAGCAAAAAACTTTGTATTTATCCACATACATAGATATAGTGCAGTATGTTTCAGGGACACCTTCAGCTGTTAAAGATTCCAACTTCCATTTAGACAGTAGTGGCAGAACTCTCTCTTATTGTTTTATTTATTTTAATTATTCTGTGTGTTAGTAGTTATGTGCAAATAAAGCATTTGTTTCTGTTTTTTTTTATCAATGCATTTTCCACAATTTATCTACCTTGTTTGTGTAATGTTTTAGATCAGCTGTGTATATTTGAATCTAGTCATCCATATTAATTCACAAAAATGCCTTTCCAGTTTGTTTTTCCTGTTTTCTTCCTCGATAAGGAATCTTGGGTAAAGCATTACTTAGAAAGGTATCCTGATCTCCAGGATGAATTTGTGCAAAAATTGGATAGCATCTGCCAAAATGCTATGGACATACAAGAATTTGTTAGGTAATGTTATGGTTCGCTATTTTCACCCCATTTTTTTAATCATAGTTTTTATGTTTCATATGTTAAATTATACATACATATATATTAAAAACTTACTTTTCTAGATGTCTTCCTTATGATAATTTGCCTGTTCGTAAGCATGTTTATGATCCTTCACGTCTTCAGAAGTTGCTTGCTAATTACATAGATCATTTTAACATTGATAGTAGTAAGTTTTTCTTTCTTTCTTTCTTTTTAAATTTTTAGTCATAAATACACCAGTTTTTGTCATAAATACCTCAGTTTATGTCATACAGTTAGGTCACTAAATGTAGGGTGTTCACCAGCCCCTAAAAAGGCAACTTTTGTTACTGAATTAAAGACAAGGCTATTAAGGATACTTTTTTTGGTTAAAAGTGCCATTTGCATACTATTTTAAATTATTTCATTGTATTTTAATTATATTCATATATTTCAATTATATTCTTTACATTTTAAGTGTTATTTGTTCATAAAAGTAAAATTTTATCATATCACAGCCTCCCCTGGATGTATCACACCCTTAGCTATATCACATATTTTTCTTGTCTCCTGACAAACGTGATATAGTATTGGGTCTGCTGTACCATCCTTGCAAAAACAAAGCATAGATTTTTGTATAGTGTGTTTTCGGAAAATCTTAACATAGTATAAAATGAAGTCGCTTCTGCTCGATGTTCGCTTAGATCTTTTAAACTACTCAACGGATTTTAATGCAGTTTCCAGCAATAGATAGAGTGATTCAAGAGGAAGGTTTATATGTATAATACATTGCGGTACGACAATAATATGCACATGTGCCGAAGAAAAAGACAATATTTACGCCTTCGCAATAAGGTTTTCAGGTTAAACCACACGAATTTGTATATAATTGTAATAAGCGGTTTTATTTCACGTGATCAGATTATCAAATCTGTAATTTAAAGAGTCACGTGACTCACCATCTACATATGCAAGTGTTTATATCCGATAAAAGTAGATCAGTTTAAAACATGAAAATAACTACTTTTCTTTCAATAATTTAAGTTAAATTTCACGAGAGAAACTGACGTCATTTTAATGATGTCATGACTTAAAAAAATGCATTAGATAATAAAATTTGCTTTACGAGTGAAATAACAAACTTCCATCAACTAATCAAATACCCCAGAAGGGTTCCGGTGCTGGCAATTTGATGTCAGGCATTGCATAATTCGAAGAGATCACGTGCGTCTATCAGTGTTCTCCAGACCGTAAAATAAAAATAAAAGGTACTTTACAGCGCGATGCTGTTCAATATGACCAAAACATCTTTGATGAAGCTTTATTTGAATTGAACAAAGTAGTGCAATTACTTTCGAGTAAATCTCTCAAGGATTTTGATCTGCCGATGCCAACTAATATACTAATTCATATTTAACCAGTGCCGAATACACAAGAGAAATATCATACGATCAATCGAGACAAATACAAGTTGTAGCTCAAGATGAACCTCGCTTGAACATTGATTAAAAAAAAAAAAAAAGTATTCACTGCGTTACTATCATCAATTGATAAGAATGAAGGGAAATTATTTTTCCTTGATACTGCAGGAGACACAGGGAAAACATTTTTAATCAATTTGCTTTTGGCGAAAGTCAGATCTACTGGTAAAATAGCATTAGCCGTGGCATCATCTAGCTACATTTTTACAAGGAGGCCGAACTGCACATGCGACATTCAAACTCCTGCTAAAGATTGCTGTTAATGATACTAACACTGTCTCTAGCATTTCTAAACAAAGCAGTGCGGGGAAATTGATGCGTGATTGCTCATTAATAGTTTGGGACGAAGCCACCATGCCGAACAAGACTTCCGTGGAAGCAATGGCTAGAACAATGCGCGATTTGCGCACCAAAAACTCACCAATTGGTGGATGTACAATTTTGTTCTCAGGTGACTTTCGTCAAATTCTACCAGTTGTGACTAGAGGTACAAGTGCTGATGAAATAAATGCCTCATTAAAAAGATCTTACCTCTGGACACACGTCATTAAACTGGAACTTAAAACAAATATGAGAGTTTCGTTGTCTTCACGTGAGAATAGGCTTTTTTCAGAGATCTTGCTCAAAGTTGGCAATGCAGATCTAACACAAAATAATGGAAGGATTAACCTAGACAATCAAAACATTTGTGTTTTTATAAATAACATTCAAGAATTTTTCAACAGTGTCTATCCCGATATTGGTAACATAAGTTGTAAGACTGATACAAGAGACTATGGTTCAAAGAAGGAGCGATCCTGTCACCTGCTAACGAACAGGTAGATAAGGTGAATAACCTGATTCTTTCAAAGATTAATGCACCGACGAAAATATACTACTCGGTCGACACTGTATTTGATGTTGAAGATGATATTCATTTTCTCACAGAATTCCTAATTCTTTGAACCCGTCTGGACTCTCTCCACATAAACTGGTGTTGAAAGTAGGTTGTCCTGTTATTTTATTAAGGAACCTTAATCCGCCTAAATTATGTAACAGTATGCGATTATTAATAAAGTCCCTTAAAACTTTCATAGTAGAGTGCACAATACTTACCAGATGTTGTACTGGAGAAGATGTTTTACTTCCCCGGATTCCTCTTATACCATCGGATTTATCATTTCAGTTTAAGCGCCTGCAATTTCCAGAAAAGCTATCATTTGCGATGACCATTAATAAGTCACAGGCTCAAACATTCAACGTTGGAGGCTTAGATTTGAGCGTTGAGTGTTTCTCACACGGCCAGTTATATGTCGCGCTCTTGAGAATAAACTCTAAAGAAAACATGTTTGTACTATCTCATGAAAAATAAGCTGTAAATATTGCATACAAACATATCCTGTAGTATAGACTAATCATATTATTAATCACTCCACACTGCCCCACGTTAGTATATACATTGCACCCGTGCGAATTGCCCCGCATTGGCGTGTCACTAGTAATTCTATAAGTCTAAATCCTATTTTTAAAAGTCCAATAGGTTTTTCAAACCAGTGTGGGTTATCTGAGTCCTACAATACAGGGTTGGCATGGTTTAAACCAAATGTTTTTTTTTTCTAAAAAAAAATGAATACTACAGATAGAATAAGTTATAATATATTTTAAAATTATCCTTAAAAGTATCAACAATAAGTTTTTATACAAGTCTAAATCTGAGATACCTTAATGTTTTATCATTATTAAAATTATTAATTGAACTTAAATTATTGACTGCATTTTTAATTTGTTTCTAAAATAGAGGTTTTGTGTTTGAACAACTTATCACCGTTATTACTGACGAATCTAAAAGCAATATTCCATGTAAAATGTGGTAAACAATTACTATTGTATTACATTATATATTAAGTTAAAAAAATAGTATCGCTAAATAAATATTAAAATTTAATGATTTCAATGTACACACAAGTAAAGCAACAATTGTTAATTTACTTTGTTTTAATATTTTCAGAAGGAATATTAATTGTTATTTGAACATTTTACAAATAATTTTGTTTATAAATATGTATACATGTAATTATAAAAGGATTTTTTTTTCAGAAAAAAAAAACCTTGTTTAAACAAACAAACAAACAACAGTTTAAACCAAAAAATGCATATTTTTGGTTATATATATATATATATATATATATTACACCCTGCTATAATATAAATGTATGTGAAATTAATATTATAAATCACTGCTTTGTGTATACTATATTTTTACATTTTATTTCAGAACTGTGCAAAAATTTATACCATATTCGTTGCAGTAATGCTATGAACTATCTCATCCGGAAACGTTATAAAGAAGTAAGCCTCTAAAATAATGCAAAGCCTTCCTGAAAATATAAATTTCTGTTTTTTTAGTGAATTTTATATATTTTAAAATGCAGGGATGTTAATTCTGTGCCGATTGCGCCGAGCTGCACCGAAACACAAGTTCTTGCGCCGAACTGCGCTTTTAGCTGATTTTTGCGCCGGTCTGCGCCGAATACGTCATTTTGACTCTTTCAGGATGGCCGAAACACAAATATTGTGCCAAACTGCGCTTTTAGCCGATTTTTGTGCTGGTCTGCGCCGAATACGTCATTTTGACTCTTTGTTAAATTTTTGCCACGCTCATTTATCTTTTAAAGCGTGTATGGAAAGCTAGTTAGCAGTAAAGCAAGATTCAAACTGTGTACGAAAGCTGCATTCCGAAGCCATTCTACCCGCCCCGGATCGGACCAGTCGGGCTTTGTTAGTCACCTCAATCAGGGCCGGCCAGATAGGCAAACAAGTAATCATCGCAACGGGCACCGTTTTTTGTTTATGAAGGGGCACGATTTCCAACTTAAAATCATAAAAGCAATTTTGAAAAAAGTAAAAGGGACGTCTTTTTCTACGTTTGCAGGGTGGAGTGGGTGTCATGTACCGCAGGGCCGCCCCTGATCTAAACCAGACCGTTCCGTAAAGAAAACAGTATATTACGGTGATGTCTCAGCCTCTAAAAAATCACGGATTATGACCCGGCCCGTAGCAAGAATGAAAATTGAAAGCATGACCGGTTTAGAAATCAGAATCTAGGCTGTCTGAATTAATAGAATATTTCATTTCAAAATAATCCGGAAATCCGCTGCCAGTGGTGTAGTCGCGGGGGGTAGAGATCTGTGCAGGCCCAGGCTTTTGCAACACGATTCATTCAAGGCACGGGCTGACCTCAGCATTTTCTAGAATGGACTGGAACAAGCGTATACTCTTAAAGACGGTCCTCTGCGCTTGCAAAATCGAGCCTTTCCGGAAATTTTTGCTCTCCTAAAATTTGGACAAGACCAAACGATTGGCTTGTGATTCCTCCCCCCCCCTCCTTAAATCATGATTAATATACGAGCTGGACCGGGTCTGAATTTTTTATTTTGATTAAATCCCGGGCCGGGCTAGACATTTTTGGCCCGTGAAGATCATGAGCGGGGAGATGCCGTCTCACTACTTTTTCATTTGAGCTTATGTCAGCAAAAGTAAGCGTTCTTCACTTTTTATCTGGATGCATGATTTTTGAGTCTTCAGTTGCGAGTGTTCCTAAAACTTTTTTCTTAAAACTACACCACTGTTTTTCTTTTTGTGTGTGTGCAGGCTCTACGAGAGGGGGCAGACGGGGCGACGCCCCTGGGCCCGTGTTCAGCCAAAGGGCGTCCGCAAATTTTTCAGAATGTGTTACGAATTTCATTTATAGATCCGTAATTAAAATCTTTATTTTAAAATAGACTTAATTTTGAATAAATAATTCTAGAATGATATAAACGGCAGAAATGTTAATTCTACCATTTAAATATTAGTATTTTTATAACCTTCGAACATGCATTAAAAGTACCATTGCAAATAAGAAATACTTCCCTCCCACTCTCTTTCCATTTAGCATTTATATGAAAACCATTAAAAAGAGCACTTTCACACACACACACACAAAAATTCCTTCTGTCCATGTAAATCCATGTATTGTTTTTACCAAGTTGCTGATAGCATAGCCTGTATACACCCTTTTTTTTTCCCAGAGCTTTCCTAAAGTGCTTTCAAATAGTGTTTTGCTTTTAGCAAATGGTGTTTGCTTTTCTTGTATGCATTTATTGTGTTCCTAAATCTTCAATTTTATGCTCCAAAATCATGTTAATTCTGATCTCGAATCTTAGTTTTCCTCTCGGAAACTATTTTTTTGTGCTCCCGAGGTGCTCCCAAATGGAATTTTTCTGCTCCCAAATAGAATTTTTCTGCTCCCGAATGGAATTTTTCTGCTCCCGAGGTGCTCCCAAATAGAATTTTTCTGCTCCCAAATGGAATTTTTCTGCTCCCGAGGTGCTCCCAAATGAAATTTTTTCTGCTCCCGGGGTGCTCCCAAATCGAGTGTTGGAGTTAACATCCCTGAAAATGTCTAATTAGTGCAGTTGCTCTAAATTTAAATTTGACAATTCCATGTTAGATATTAGGTTTCTGAATTATTATTATTATTATTATTATTTCTTAATTTTTTATTGATGTATTAAGAAAATTAAAAATTCATTCTAATTTAGACTGTAATAAATTTTTCATTAGTACTGACTTCCAATGGTTACAATCTTTCATCTGCATTAACTAAAGTCTGTATTAAATGATGTAAACATTTCAGTGGTGTGAAAATGAATCTTTCTGTTAAATTTATACAGTTTTTAAAGAAAACTTGAATTGATTGCAATAGTGCAAAAGGAACTTTTACTGTAGTAATCAGGGGTCTGTCCAGACCAAAATTGGGTCCGAGAACAGACCTTTCGCAAATTTGATAAGATAAAAATGGATCCTTCACACACACACACACACACACAAAAAAAAAATCGAAAAAACGGACCCTTCATATTATTCAGTTTTACCAAAACGACCCTTTCATAAAAATAACTGTTGCACCTTTCATTTGAATTTATTATCATTTAATGTTCCTCTAAATTAAACAGCATTATCTAAAAGCATTTCACTTTCCTCTATATATTCTATTATGCTCTGTGAAATTTTTTTTTTTTTTTTTTTTTTTTAGTCAGTCGCTTTTTTTTTTTCAGTCAAAAATACGCCAGAGTGCAATAACTATAGACCAGTTTCCCTTGTCTGCACTCTCTGCAAGCTCATGGAACGGGTAATACACCACAGATTTACGAACTGTCTCATCGAACACAGTAAACTACATTTTTATCAAACAGTATATCCAAGCCAATCGTAGTACTGCCGACCAGCTCTTCTATCTGTGCCAGTCGATTATAGATGGTTTTCATGAAAAGCCTCACAGGGGAAACATTAGCAGTGTTCCTGGACCTTTCTGCAGCATTTGACGATGTCTTGTGTCAAAAACTGGTACACATTATTCAAGGTGCCGGAACCAATGGCAATGCGTTATTGGGGATGAATGATTTTCTTAGTGGATGAAAACTCTCTGTTAGGTTTAATGGAACACTCTCAGAATCTCACAGGCTGTGGGCTGGGCTTCCTCAAGTCCCCTTCTCTTCCTTATTTTTATGAACACCATCCATCCCCATGTTCATCATAACCCTAAAATCGCATGCTTCGCTGAAAGTATTGCTATGTGGCACTCACACAAAGACATTACAGTGTTGGAAAAGGCTTTAAACACAACCTTGATAGGTATTGCTGCATGGGCAGAAAATCTTAAATTAACCATCAACGCAGACAAAACAAACTACTGCATCTTCTCTACTGATAGAGATGACACTGGAGCAGTTTTAATGGTAATGTCAAAATCAAGTACTCTCAAATCAAAAAGGTTGACCTACCTATCTATTTTGGAGTAACCTTAGATCCTGAACTTCGCTTTACAAAGCACATGGAAGAAACTACAAACATAGCTCTTAGAAAACTTAATAGTCTTAGAAAACTGTATGGAACTACATGGGACTCAAGACCTCAAACTGTAAAAAGCACTTGCTGAACTGTTATTATTCCTGTGCTCGAATATGCTGCCCCTATTTGGACTCCAGCCTCTACCTCTGTTATGCAAAAACTAAATTCAGTTCAATACAAAGCTTCCAAAATTATTATAGATGCAGTCTCATCAACTAATAATGAAAAGGCCGAACAGGAATGTGGTTTGCCTCCCTAGAAAGTAAGTGCAACCTCACCACCATCAAGTTCACTAATAAACTACGCTGTAACAGTATGGACCATATCTTTACTGGGGTTTTCAATAAGTGGAAAGATTCAACCAGACTCAAACAATCCTCGACTCTCCAGCTTGATAGAGATATCAGGAAACACGTCAATTTGGAACATTCTTCCTTAGTTTTTCTTCAAGAGTCCCCCATTCCAAGAGAACCACTAGGATTGGTCTGAATTTGTTGCAACCTAGTTTTTAAACAAAAGACCCTCCAGCTCTCAGACAGAAAGAACTTCAAACCATAGGAACGCTGTCTCAAGGAAATTATGTAGTTGCCTACACCGATGGTTCCTTAGACAAATCGCTCAACAAAGGAGGCGCTGGAACTCTCATCCTCTTCCCTGATGTCAGAACTTACAAACACAAAATTAATGCAGGTCTAATTGCCTCTAACTTCACTAGTGAGCTAGGGACCCTGGACCCTGTCCCATGGTTTGAGAACTCGAAAACTGAAATACTTATAAAAGCCTAAATGACCAGGGATTGACAAAAGTTGTAAAATGCTAGAAGCCAGCAAAAAATTTTAGCAGCCACATATATCTTGAAATACATTGATGGAAAAAACAAAACAAAACTAGTCGCCAAGAGATATTTTTTAGTCTCCTGGGCGACCAGGTATTCCAGGCAACCCTGTATATGACAAAGTTTGGCTTACTCATATAGCTAAACTTTGAATTTCTCAAGATGAACTTTCAAGCACGTATGGCCACACCCCTTGAAAATTTTTTGAAACATTACTTCCTTCCTCTTCCTCTCTAAGGTGTCAAATGGTCAAAAATGTGCAGAATTCTAAATTCTGTTTTATTTTTTATCTCGATACCTTGACAGAGAAGTTACTGCTTATATTACGGCCTGAGAGTGCAGAAACTATTGTTGATTAGTGTCAGTGTCATTGAGTAGCTAAGATTTTATGCTGAAAGTTCAACCAAAAATCCAAAAAAGAAATACTTTTTTGAACATTAAAATTAACCACAAATCCCTAATTTTCTCCATGTCATTTGTTTACAGATTTTGAGGTGGCTGTAGCCTCATCAGCCAACCACTGGCTATGCCTCTGGCATGCAACTTTATAAGGGTTTAAAACTCATTAAAAGTCAATTCTAAAATTTTTAAAGTATCACATTTTTTTTTTAATGTACCCATTTTTTAATGCACATTTATTTTTTTCAAATGTACTCTTATAAAAATTCAAATCAATCAGTCAATTAGTGTGGACCTATATATAACCCATTAAAACAAACAAAACTTTTATGTAAAATATTTTTTAATAGTAAGTATAGTAAAATATACTCAATATTTTTGGAGCTATGCCTTAAGTTTGATATTTCTTTTCAATTTAATGTGGGCATTTTTTAACTCGAGTCCTATCTGTTGAAAATTAATGAAAATTTGGATTTTGGATTTTTTTGACTAGCTGAACTTGCATATCAAATAGTACAGGGGAAGATGAAAAGGCCCCCCAAGGGTTCACTGTTGCATTTTTAAAAATGAAATTTGAAACTTCTCCTTTAAAGGAAAAAGAAAAACAGAGTTTGGTAGCTGGGAAATTTTACAATCCCAGAGGACAGGAAGTAGCACAGAGCTGTTATCCTTGTCTTTTCTGCACCCCCCCCTCCCCTATGTTTTGTAATTTTTATGATTTCCCTTAACTTTGCAATACTTCAAGTGTCTACCAGCCAGCCCATTTTAATTCACATTTATAGTGGATAATAATTGCCTGTCATTACCACTATCTTTCCCTCTTCTCCTCAGTATAAAACCTCAACCCCCCCTCACCCCAAAAAAAACCCCCACCCGTATTTATAATACTAATTACAAAGTAAAGGTTACACACATTTGTACAAACTGTAAATAATTATCTTAACCAAAATTAAAAATATTTCAAGAGAATTTATGTAACCTGCAGTACATTGTTAGAATATATATACTCTAAAATAGAGGTAGGGCTCTACACAAATTTCTTTGCCCCTCACCCCCCCGTATTTATTTGTATACCTATACTTTTCCCCCCAGGTTTTTGCTGTATGCCACTGTTTTAGAGAATTGTGGAGAATATTTACTGAAGTAAAATTACCACTTATGTATGTTGAACCCAGGAATGTGCCAGCTGCTCCAATTGTTCCAAATTGTGCCAAATCAATCATGATGTGTCAAGTTGCTACAAAAAGATCATTTTTGGACATTTTTGCTCCAAATTCAGCAACACTGCTACATTTTTAATTTTTCCACATGCGTTGAAAATGTTTGTAAATCTCCCGAATTTTTACAAAAATCATCACACAGTCTAAGCATTCTAATTTCAATCTTTCTCTATCGATCTCTAAAATGAATATTTTTTCTTTGGCATCTCTTTGTTTAACTCCTATGCCTTAAGAGTAAAAATTGACCCTTGTTTTAAATTTAATTTTATATAAATTGGTAATTTTTTGTTACCAAATTTTTTATAAGCTGCTGATGGTAGTTAACCCATTTGTGCCCAGATAGTTTCGGTGACTTTCTTCGAATTTTGCTAATACCAGCAATAATAGATAAATTTCTGATGTGTCAACTTCATGAACAAGGGATGATTTGTTTTAAAATCATTATGTATAAAAATTGAAATGTCAACATCATACTGGATCATGTTGAAATATTTTGTGAGTTGAGGTTCAAGACTTGTGAATAAAGGCTAAGAAATATAAATAACGTTTTCGAATGATAGCGAAAATGCTGTCCAAAAAAGGGACGCTAAGCATAAATGGAATAATATAGTTTAGTAAATATTGTATTTTTGATTTAAAATAGATATTTTGTATAGCAGTGTATAAAATAACTGAATTTTTATTTATTTCATAAGTTTCTGACTCTCCTTCCTCTTCACCCCCCCCCTTTCCCCACGCAAAAAAAAAAAAAACTGGTTTTTGTTAAAAGCTAAGATTTTTTTAAGAATCCCCTTAATTTTCATTTTTTAGATTGGCATTCTTTAAAGATTTTTCCTTTCCCTCTAAACATAAATTTTGTATTTCAAAACTGACATTCTTGTGCTCCTAAAGTGACTTTTTTGTGCTCCAAATTGTTCCAGAAATCTGTTTTTTCTTGCTCCAAATTGCTCCAGAAATGTCTTTTTTCTAGCTCCACTAATTGCTCCAAAATTTAATTTCAGCTGGCACATCCCTGTGAACCTACACCAAAAACATTTTGGTTTTGTTGTGCTCTACATTTGATGAGATATGTGGTTTTGGTGGATATTTAAATCATAAAGTGAAGCATTTCTGATAAAAATATATTTATATTTATATATTTATTTATTTATTAGTGCTAAATTTTAGTTCTTTGGAGATATATGTTGTAAAATTTATTCTTTGAAACAGCTGTAAAATCATTCTTAATTCTGTTACCACAATTTAACATCTTTTATTATTATTTTTACTAGGAATCTATTGGCAGAGAAGCATTTGAAGAAATAATCGAAGTATGCATTGGTTAATCTTTCTTCTTGTTTCTCTCTAATGTGCTTTTATGAATTTGCTTTTAATATAGATCTCTCCTTTTCTTTTCCTCAGGCCATATTGGCAGATAATCATATCCTCCAAAAAGAAATTCTGACAAAACTAGTTTGGTCTGGTGATAGTAACACTGCAATGAAGTTTGCCAGGGATTTTCAGATTAACAGGAATGAGTGGCCTGAAGTTCTTCAATCTACATCATTTTACGATTCGTAAGATTTTACTTATCTAAAATTTCAAAGATATCTATTTTCAACTCTATTTTATTTCCGAGAATAAAAAATTTGAATCATTTATGTGATGAAATTAGCTCTCACAAGACAAGTGAAAATTATGTCATACGGAAATCACAATATCAGGCTTTGAAAAGAAAATTGTTATTTTAATTCATTTAAAATAGTTTTTCTAGATTACCCAATTCTTTTTTTCACAAATAAAATTTCTTCACCTGCATGAAACACTGATACAAGGGGGATGTTTCCAGCAAAACTTAATCTTTCATTTGCAAAAAGATTTTGCATGTTTGTAGCATGTTTGTAGTTGATTTTGGGCCTTATAATAATCTTTCCAAATGTATTTTTCTTTTAATATAACTTGATAATGATGTCAAATGATTTAATATGTATACAATACAAATTGTATAAGAAAATGTTAAGTAAAATAAGTTTGTTTTAACTTTAAATAATTTAAAAATAACAAATAAGACACAGAATTTCTTTTTTTATAATTTGAAGAAAATGATTTTAAATGACCATTTGAATTAATAATTATAGTGTGTACATAATAAATTGTACATCTAAAAATATAAATTTACAAGAACTTTTAAATAAAATTTAAATTTATATCAATTAAAAGTTATAACATAGAGCAACTAATATGTACGTGTTTTACTTTTTTTTTTGAAGAAGAAATCAGTAATTGAACTCTGGTGTAGTTTTGGACACTGAAAAAGTGCATTCTCTAAACGATTGATGTTTTTCTGATGCTTAGTGATTTTTTTTTTGAAAACCAAAATAATGGAAATGAAGTGTTCTGAGTGCTTCTGCAGCCTGTTTTATTGTAGGTGTTTTGGGAGGAACGTCAGTGCTGTCCTGATCTGAAGAGCAGTGAGCATCTTCATCATCTGCTTTCACTAACCCATTTATCATATCCTCCTCTGTTATTTCTACTGTTCACTGGCATCTGTCTTAGTATAATCACAAAAATTAATTACATGCAATAATGATAACTGTTGTGATAGTTCTTGAAGCATACTGTCACACTCACTGTCTATATCTTCATCGCAAGGAAAGTCAATTAGATTTTCTTCAGGATCAATGAATTTTTTAAAACCAGCTTAATGAAAACAGTGTTTGATGGTTTCTTTGGAAACCTCTTGCCTCGCAGCTTCTGCGGTTCAAACTGTGATAAGCAGGTTGAAATGGAATGGTGTATTATTTTCATGGTTGAACAAAATTTGTTGAATAAGTTTTTTTCTATGATTTTTTTTTAAAACTATGGTTTACACTTTGATCCATATGCTCAAGTTCTGAAGTCGCATTAGATGGCAGATATTCAATATTTACAGCCTTTAAACTTTTAACTTCTTTAGTGTGAGCAGTGCAGTTGTCAGCGATTAATAAAATTTTTTGGTTCTGCTGATTTATTTTCTTATTTAGAGCTCAAATCCACTCTTCAAAGAGCGTGCTAGTCATCCATTCTTTCTTATTAGATCTGTATATGATGGGTAATGATTTCAATCCCTTGGAACAGTGCGGACACTGCGAATTCCCAATTACTAATAATGGTAATTTTTTATTACCCAACATATTTCCTCCAAGAAGTACTGTAGCCCTTCATTTTGCACATTTAACTCCTTTGCATGCTTCATCTTTAACCTTTTGAGGCGCAACCCTTTCCCAATGCTGAAAAAAGGGCAGCCGTGGCCATTGCTCAACTTAACTACCAGCAAGATGGCGGACGATCGAAACGTTCATCGTGTGCCACAGATCTAGAGACCCTTTTTTGATGCAGCTGGCTGTGCGCGCATCGATTGTCTGCCATCTTGCTGGTAGTTAAGTCGAGCGATGGCAACGTCTGCCCTTTTTCAGCATGGGGCAATCTATCCAGCTGTTCTCGCATTCTTCCATTCAGCAGATGTCAGTGCTGTTAAAAATAATCATGACCATTTTTTTACGGGAAATGATGTGCTAAAAAGTAAAGGATTCTCGTGGAGCTGTGTCACCCGCAATTATTTTTATAGAAATCCAATCTATTCTTCTTGACTGGCAACAGTCAAAACGTCAGAGTTTGGTGTTCCCAGAGCGGGATCACTGCTTGTTAAAGGGTTAAAAACCTATGATTGGTCAGGTAAAAGTTTGTAGAAAAGTGCAGTTTCATCTACATTAAAAACATCATCCTCATTGCAATTCGCCAGCAGTTTTTTCTTCGTTTCTTCCTTAAATAATTTTACTGTGTCCTTATTCACAGATGAACTCTAACCACATATTTTATTTAACTTAATTTCATGTCAGATTTTAAAGTTTTGAAGCCAACCATCTGATCCTTTGAATGTCTCATTCGGATGAAGCTTTTCGAAGAATACAGTAGCTTCCTCTTTTTTTTAAGTCATTTCCATCTACAGGAATATTTTTTGCACGCATGCTCTTTAGCCAGTCTAACAGTCCTTTTTCCAGAGGAGGGAAATTTCCCTTCTCTGATTCTCATTCTATCCGGCGTAGCATTTTCAATGGAATGCCTTTTTTTTTTTTTTTTTTTAATATTGTGAATAGTGTACTTTTAGGTATTCCAAATTTTTTTGCAATTGCAGATTTGGAAGACGTTTCTCATCAATACATTGTAAAAACTTTATTTTTGTGTCGATGGACAATGCACACAACGTTTTAGGACTAAGGGTGGCATACTTAACAAACACACACACAAAAAAATAAGCAGGCAAAGAAAAAAGAATCAAGAGCATGAATATGCATCAAATGACATCAGACAGGATTGACTCCTTTCATTCACACATCTTTGAGTCAGTGAGGTGAAAATACTCCATTTGTAAAAGCGGGATGTCTATCTTTTTGCATTCTGTATTGTCCAAGGTATATTGCAGCCAGTACGTTGGACACGCAACTGCTGGGCCAAAACCTAGCTCTCACAAGAGATTTTTTTTTTTTTCTACTGATAAGAACGAAAGCCAGGAAAATAAAGAACTATTTTTACACCAAGGTCAACATTTTTTTCCTTCCTCGCTGAACTCGAAGCTCGGAAATCGCTACAAGCAGTGGCGGATTATTGAAAGTTTGTCGGTGGGGGCGGTTTGTTAGAAGGTTGACATATACATACATTTTATGGAAGTAAAATAGGATCTTTTACATTAATTTCTTTTTTCTTGGGGGGGGGGGCGTCTCTCTGCCCCTCAGCCCCTTTAATCCGCCCTTGGCTACAAGTCAAGGTTTAAGATACGGTTGCATTTTTCTCATAATGCAAAAGACGTGTCAGAATGCTAAAATGAAATGAATGGGTTTTCGCTTTTTCGAAAGTATTCAAAGAAACTTTAGAACTAAAATATTGTAGAGAAACAGGGATAAAAGTAAAAATTTCCTGTTATGGAATGGTTATAGAACGGTTGTAGGGATAATATTTTATTTTAAACATTGAATTCAAATGTATAACATATATGTCTATGATTTTGAAGACCACTATAAAAACAATAGAGGAAAAGGAGATCAGCCACTGTGTCCCAGAGAGAAAAATGGAATTATCCTTTTAACATTTTGCTGAAACTTTTTTTCCTTATTTTACCTTTTTTGCTAAAGAATTTTTGTTCGCAGCTTAAACCCTGCTACAAGTCCTGTCCAGTTCAAATTGTAAAATGGGTTGTTATATTAAGAGTCTTAGTCCTTTCATGTTTGTTATAATGCAAGTCGGCTGTACTGTAAAAGAGTAGTTGATTTAGGAAATGAACCTCTGATATAAATGTAGTTAAGTTATTTTTCCTTTTTTAGTCATTCAAGGTTATGAATTTTCATGTATTTTCATTATTTCCTTCTCGTAACTATATTAATTTCTCAAACTTTTAAAAATGATGTACTTAAAGTTGAGAGAGTGGTTAATTCTCTGAAAGAGATTTCAAGTATCAAAATAAAATTTACAGAATAAAAATGCCTTAATTTAAATTTGAGTTTTGATGTTCTACAAAAGTGAAATTCTATGGCAATTTTTATCCATGTTTTTTGAGCCTAAAAATCAAACTGTTTAAAAATATGCATAACTTTACATGTTATTAAGTTTTCAGGTATATTCTTTAAACTAATACGCGTAAGTATACTATATTTCAACTATTGCAAAAATATACTGCAGGCATTTTCATGAATAATGCAATAAGAACAACAACAACAAAAAGCTTCACTTCTCGTGTAAGCATTTTGCAGTTTCATATCATAAAAATATTGAATTCTAAAAAAATGATCCACCAGAATTTTTTCTTGAAATTTAAATGGTTAAAAAGAACTCCTTTTTAAATTTAAACTTGAAATAGAAATACCAGAACAGTTTTGTGCAGTATGTAAAGTAAAATTCATAAAGATATGAGGAATTAAAAACAGTTGCAAAAAAATATGAATATATTTATGGAACAGTTAGTTTGAACAATTAGTTCTCTGTTTTTTGCTTTGTGATCACAAAACTTTGTATAAAATATTTTTAGTTTTTAGTACCATTAATAAAGCTGTATTTCTACTTCATTTAGTCATGTGAAGAATAATTGCAGAAGTTCCAAATAAAAGAAACTAAAAAGTTTCAAATTTGAAATTGGCAGCATTGCAAACAACAGCATACAAAAGTAGCATTTAGAACTATTGTTGGTTATTAAATTCAAAAATTGCTTTTGTAGTTATTATATATGTAGGGCTCTATCGAGCCGCATGAAAAACTATCATCCTGCAGATTATTAAATCCACTCATTAGAGGGATAAGGCTTAGGTCTAGGGGATTTTGGGTTCATGAAAGTCTTAAAGAAAGAGGAAGCACTTTTTAACAAACTTACACTTATTTATTATTTAAAGGATTAATTTACATTAAAAGATGGAAATAGAAGTGGGTTGGATCAGGAAATAAAATTTAGTTATTTAGTTTCTGGTTAAATATGAGGTTAAAATGATTTAAGGAGAAAAGATTTTAATTTACATTTTATTTCGCATGAGTGGCTGCTATGGCTAAAGTCTCTTAAAGGAGAGCATAAATTTTTGTCTCATTTGTCTGTCAGACGAAAACCCTCTGCGTTTTCTGGCTAACTAAGCAGTAGTTTTTTTTTTGTATGTGGACTTTTAGCAACAGCGGGACCCACAGTGCAATCTGTTGCTTTTTGGACCCACTTGTACATATTTGTTCTTGAGATTGAAAATTTTACTACATTATAGGCCAACAGGACAAAATTCTACATATACATATTTATTGATTTCTTTGAAATTTTTTACATCTGGTACCATAGCATCTGGTTAAGTTCATTAATTTTAATTACTTTCTAATCTATTTTCAGTATCTCCATCAGTGCATATTTTTCTTGTTTAAAATGCATGTTCCCGGATGCTCTACCTGTAATGTACAAATTTTAAAGCCTTCTTAATAAATGTGTTTTAATAGGTGTTTAAAATTATAATTGATATTTTATTTTTACTAATAATGCTTATTTTTTATTGGTAGTGAATCAAAATCGGATACACCTACAGAATTTTCCAACTATCTGAAGCTACGACTTGACAGATCTGATATTATTTTTGTTGATACACCTGAAAAATTTATCGAAGCAATTGATGATATATCTGAGGTTGGTTTGAATTTGTTTGCTATCTATTATAAATTTTCCTCATTTATTATCATTATAGTGCATTTTAGATTTTCTGTGTAGGATTTCCACTTTCTTGGGTCAAGGGATAAAACATCACTGATCCATTGAAGAAAATTTAAAAAGCATTTTTGTTGCTTTTTTATGCATATCTCAGATATGTAGCCCAAGAGGGAAAATTAGGGGTCTATTTTCTTACTGCTACTTCTCCTCACTAAAAAAAAAAAAAAAAAAAAAAAAAAAAAAATTCATTTATTTTATTTGACGAGAAACTGTCAAAGGCAATGTGATCCCATGGGATACTTAAAGATTCCTATCTCTCATTCTAACTATCTGATTTACTTGCAAGAAAAAGAAAATTAAAGTAATGGACTCATTGAATACTAATTTTTTTTTTACTAAATTAAATCCTAGAAGAGCTGATCACCTGGAAAATTTGTAACAATACCTATATTTGTATGTATTTTTGTGGATATCTAGAATGCAATCTATTTATGAAGGTATAATAATTTAAGTGATTTTTTTTTTTTTTTTCACACAAGGTCTAAGCCTTTTATATGCTCAATAATGCATTTTGACAATTTTACATCAATAAAGTTTAAAAAAAAAAGTCTAATATGACATGTCCCATTACTTTTGGAAGCTGTATATTTAATCAAGATTTCATTTCAGAAATGGGATATTTTGTTGAATGTAATTAAAAGCTGTTGGTCAGTCATTTTCTCAATTTTGAGTGTTGAATATTTTTTTTTCTTAGTTTTTAGTTACTTTTATTTAATTTTTTTGTAAACTCGAATGGTAAATTATGAAATATGAAAAAAACTATTTAGGTAACTATATTTGGTACTTGGCAACTATTTTCAGCCATCCATGATTGTGTTAGCCCTTCAATAGCTTTCACTTGTGTTTGGATTGCCATAAACATAACATTGAGAAAATTCTGACAATTTTTATAAATGTCTTGCCCTTCTTTGTAATCGAATAACTAATTAAAGCATTGCAAATTTCTGACATCATTAATGCGTTAGTGTTTTTATAAATTATATTTGTTCACACTTTTTTTATTTTTTATTTTATTTAGAACTACAATGTTGTTGGAATTGATGCTGAATGGAGGCCTAATTTGGGAATAACAAAAGAAAAGTAAATTTTGCATTATTTAAAGCTTTTATTGATTTTTTAAAAAATAATTTCTGTACTTAGTTTTCATATTATATTTGGCTTAGCTATCTTAGTTAATATTATTAAAATCAATCATATTCTAACATTGTGTGTATTTTGTATGTTAGATTGTAAGATGAACATTAAATTATGTGAAAGAAATTATCGATTTGTAGCATAGTTCATTTGCTGTGTTATTTCTTAACTGTACTTATTGAACTCTATTATTTTATTACTTTTAACCTTTTCTAGCACAAGCATTTTTAATCACATTTTTCAGTATTTCTGTTTCCTGCAAGTGATAGTTAAATTTCTGACATCAATTTAATGAAACATCAATAGCTTTTCTGCAAAATATCTGTCACATTAGTGAAAAATGTGCATAACTTTTGGTCACCTTTATCATTTCATGCAAATCTCATTCATTTGGTGGATAGACATAACAAAATTGACTATAGATTCTGAATTTTTGAAATCAACAGCTTAACTGTCACAATTATGTGGTTAAAATGTCTAGCCATTGAGCTTGAAAGGGTTAATAAAATGAAACCTTCTTATCTCTGGGAAAACTGCTTGAAGTTCTAGGAATCATCCTAAAACTGATATGTATCTGTTTATTGACCAAGGAAATGGTTAACCCTTTGCACTCAAGGTGCCTCCCAGTCACCACTTGTTGAAATCTGGTAACTTGAGAGGTGCCTCTCACTCAACACTCAGATTGATGTGGTAACTTTGTTTATTTACGAGGGCTGTCTGAGAAGTTTTTGACCAAACAAAGAAAAAAGATTTTTTCTCTCCAAATTCAATTTCATTTTTCTACATAGTGTCCTTGTAAGTCTATACATTTCTCTCAGTGATGCTCCCATTCTTTTAATCTGTCTAAATAGTACTTAGAGTCTTTCTCTGCAAAATAGTTGTTGACATAGTTTATGGCCTCCTCATTAGATGAAAATCTCTGTCCTCCAAGAGCAACTTTTTGTTAGGAAACAAAAAGAAGTCACTGGGGGCAAGATCTGGTGAATAAGGAAGGTGTTCAAGCAGTTCAAACTCTAATTCATAGATTTTAGCCATGGCAACTGCTGAAGTATGAGCTGGAGCATTGTCTTGGCGAAACAAAATTTTCATTTTTTGCAAATGTGGCCGTTTTTCCATAATTTCTGCCTTTAACTTGTTGAGTAAGGATGCGTAGTATTCTCCTGTAATGGTTTTCCCTTTTTCTAGGTAGTCGATTAAGACAACTGCATGGCTATCCCAGAAAACAGTTGCCATCACTTTCCCAGCTGAAGGAGCACTCTTTGCCTTTTTTGGAGCTGATTCCCCTTTTGCAGTCCACTGTTTTGACTGCATTTTTGTTTCTGGGGTATAATGATGAATCCATGTCTCATCTACGGTAATTAATCGTTGCCAAAATTCTGATGTATTGCATCTAAACTGCATCAGAGAAGTGTTGCAAATGTTCATTCGAACTCATTTCTGGTCCAAAGTGAGCAAACGCGGCACCCAACGTGCAGCCAGCTTTCTCATACCTAATTCTTGATTGAGAATATAACAGACATTTTCATAGCTTCTGCTATCTCCTTAACTTTTATTCGACGATCGTCCAGCATCATTTGATGAATTTGAGCGATGTTATTGTCTGTGGTTGCAGTTTTTGGCCTTCCCGAACGTTCATCATCACGCAAGCTGGTATGGCCGCGTTTGAATTCAGCTGCCCAAAATTTAACTGTAGTAAATGATGGTGCAGAATCTCCGTACACAGAATCTAACTCAACTTTAATCTGTGTAGGTGTATTACCTTTCAAAAACAAGTACCTGATAACAGCTCGATACTCAATTTTTTCCATTTTCATACAAACAATCACATCGACTCACTTAAATGAATGTCGAACAACAACTGCAAGTCCAAAATGGCTGAAATTTTGCTCTGTATTATCAAACCATACGCAAATATGTTCCCCAACTTTTATGGACAAGTGCTGCCATCTACATGTTGAGGTCGGAAATTTTTCAGACAGCCCTCGTAGGCTTGCCTTAAGCAATACTGCTTCATGAGTTTGTCTGTAGCCTTTATGTATCTTATGTGTAGAATGACACCAAGGATACATTTAAGGGGGTTCCAGGGGTTCTCCCCGCCCGAAATTTTCAATTTTGTTACTAAACTGATATAGTCTTTTTTAGAAAATTTCAGCCTTTTTTACCGTTTGGACCCCCCCCCCCCAAATTGTTTTTCTGGATACGTGTCTGAATGTCACTACTTTAAAACGACTATAGTAATTTTTTCAAATAAGTTTGTTGCCATGGGTCAGGTTCTATCTCACATTGTTCAAACACTACGGCAGGGGTGTGTTTTGGGTCCGTTAACGGACCCTTCGCAAAATATTTTATACTAAAAAGAGCTTTCACAAAATATTCTATCTTAAAACTGGCCCTTCACGATATTTTACATTTGGAAATCGTACCTTTCACAAAATTCTTCCTCTGGTAAACTGCCGCCCTTTAAAAAATATGTGTTTCTATAATTTAATACTTGCAAATAAAATGAATCTTTCCAACATAAATTGAAGTGTAAACAATGCCTCGCTGATTTTCACATGTATAGTTTTTTTAAAAAATAGTACTTTCTATAAAATATCTTAAAATAGAACTTTAATTTAATACTAAATTGAATTTGTTTAAATTTGTTTATTTTATAATAATTCACGAAAACAAGACCCTGTTTTCACAAACACTAGATCCTGGCTAGAAAAACCTGATTGAACACTAATTTCAGATTAACAAAATTATGAGTAAAATTTTCATAATTTCACAAAAACAGAACCCTGTCTGAAAAGTCTGAACAGACTCCTGAACAGTCAACAGTCCCGACAATAAGAAAAATATTTCAAAGTTCCTGATACCTATAAGCATGGAGTACAATAAACAAATCAGTTCAAGCAAAGATGAGTTCTATTTTTTTGTGGATGATGAATGAAATTATGTCTATGCAAGAGCATTTCTGGAAGCATGCAATTAAATGGGAAGTTCTATGTTGTTTTTATTAGAATCAAGAGGGATTGTAGGGTTTGTTCACAATGAACCAAGCCTGGTGAAAGGCATATTACTGTAACACTTGTCCCAACAATCCAAGAATGCGTTTAGAAGGTTGCTTTATAAAATATCATAAAAGCAAAATGTAGAATTTAATGTTTAACAAATGTCCTTCTTTGAAGTATGAAGATCTGTGAAATGATAAGTTTAAAGCATTAAATTGTGTCTGAAATCATTTTAATCTGACTAAAAAATTCATGAGATAAGTAGGTGCAGTCTGTCTTGGGCAACTTGTCTAGAGTTCCTTTTTCACTCCAGGGGGAAAAAAGGCCCAAGAGAATGCAAAGGGTTAATTAATGAATAAACTGCTACACCTATTACAAGAACTAGAATTAGAAATGTTGTTAATTAGAAAATTGGCTTAAACAACATTTAGTGATCTTCCCATTTTGAGTGTGTCATGTCTGAGAATGTTTTTACTCAACAGAATGTTAATTATTCCATTGAAAATATACAATTCCTGTGAAATTTTACGACTGTTCGTATTAAATGAATAAATAAATATTTGCAATAATTTAAAATTAATATCTTAAATTAAACATTATAAACAATGTCTCATATTCATTAGCCATCATTTTTAAATTGTTAGATTGAAAAATTCTATATTTCAGAAATCCGAAATTTGTAAATGGTATAATAAATAAATTTATTGCCTTTAAGTATTTTCCAGCTAGTGAGTCATAAGTAAATAACTTTAAATTGTTTCCTATTGAAGGTCACTCAGATAAACTGCATGATAAATATCTTAAGAGTACTTAATAAGATCATATCACAAATCTCTATATGGAAACAATTCTAAAGGTCTCACTCTTTGCTCTTGCTGTCCAAAAATCTATTAAGATTTCCAGGAAGTCAGTATTTAAGACCTGGTGCCCAATTTTGGCACCAATTTTTGTTTCTTGGGACTTTGGCTTAAGCTTGGCCTAAGCTGCGTAAAATTATTTTTTGCGTCAATAAAATATTTATTTAAAGTTTAACTTGCTGATTCTTTATTAAGATAGCTATTATAAAGTCTGCATAATATTATACTGTCTGCATGTCCTCATGTTTGTACATTGGAATTCACCTGCCGTTGCTGAAACCATGGATCGCGCTAGACTTCAAAATCTGCGAGTCTTGTTGACTCGCAGTCAATAAAAGTGAGAGTCAATTTTTGAAAACTGCGAGTCAAAGTCAAAAAACTAATTTTTTTTAATTTTTTAAATATACTCTATAACAAAAAAATCGACGCACCAAGAAACAATTATCCGATTGCTTTGAAATTTCGTATGCATGAATGTTTTGAACAGATATGCAAATGATTCAAATTTGGTGTCCAATGAATGAATAGTTTGATCTCTAGCGCATTGGAACTGCGCATCCAGTAGAGGTATATAAGGAACAGTTCTTCAATGGTTGTTAAAACTTTCGGTTTGATTGTGATTCAGATGACCTTTCAACAACTTAAAAAAGGCCTCGCTGCAGGATTCGTGCTCATTACGAGCAACTGTCAGAGTTTGACAGAGGTCGTATCATTGGATTGAAAGAGGCCGGTTGGACTAATCGGAGAATCGCTCGTCATTTGAGTCGAAGCGATGCGACGATTCGAAGATGCTGGCAAGGATGGGTGGAAAATGGCAGAGTGCAGCGTCAGGATGGTAGCGGTCGACCTAGGGCTGCAACAGATCGTGAGGACAGAGTGATGGTCCGATCAGCTGTCACAGCGCCTTCTTCATCTCTATCAACCATCAGACGCTCAACCCAAACAAAAGTGTCCATCATGACCATTCACAGACTGTTGAGAGAGCGAAATGTATGCTCGTGCCGACCGTTACGCCACCTGCCACTCACGCCTGCACACTGCCGAGCCAGATGACAGTGGTGCAGGGCTCGATCAGGTTGGAATGATGCCGACTCGGGACGTATAGTCTTTAGCGACGAATCCCGCTTCCAACTGTGTCCTGACGAAAATCGAAGACGTGTTTGAAGACGCACAGGGCAGAGGGGGGATCCTGCTTTCACTATTGCACGTCACACCGGCCCTCAACAAGACATTATGGTCTGGGATGCCATTTCCTTTGACAACCAGACCCCTTTGGTCATCATTAGAGGTACACGTACTGCACAGCGGTACGTGGACGACATCCTAAGACCTGTTTTGCTACCGTTCCTTTTGCAGTGCCCTGGGCTGGTTTTTCAGCAGGACAATGCCAGACCACATACGGCTCGTGTTGCTCTAAACTGTCTGCAAGCTTGTCAAATTCTTCCTTGGCCTGCCAGATCGCCAGATCTCTCTCCCATTGAGCATGTCTGGGATATGATGGGAAGGCGATTGCATCTGGCACGGACTGTTGATGACCTCGTTCGACAATTGGAGCGAATTTGGCAGGAAATACCGCAGGAGACCATCCGGGAGCTTTATCAGTCTATGCCACGCCGTGTGGCAGCTTGTATCCAGGCTAGTGGCGGGTCAACACCTTATTGAACTTGTTACTGTAACTCTGAAATAAATTATTCAATTGTTCAAATTTTAATCATTTACTATTCTGTACATTGTCTTCCTATCCACCACTTTTCGTCTCAATCGGACACCTCCTTCTTGGTGCATCGATTTATTTGTTATAGAGTGTATAAGAAAGAGAAAATAAAGACGTTCCTTTTTTTCTCAGGTAATTATTGATTTTCACCTAGATATTGATTTCTCCACTATGCACGATTAATATAAACTAGATTGCAGACATTTTTTTGAAATAATTGCAGCAGATATGATTGCAGCATAATTTTTTGAAATACAAATGTTAAAACAGTAATGAAAAATCGACAGAAAAAGAAGTGAATAAAAAAATTATAAATTCGTGCATAAAATGCACATTTCCACTTACCTTTTATCCCCCCCATACACAATGAAATTTCAAAGTCCTGTTAATTACTTAAGTATAATTAAATCAAATTTAGCATTTTTAATAAAATATTTTACAAATACTACATAGCATTAAAGTATGAATATTTTATTCTTTATCTGCACATTTTCTCTGCTTTACATTTTCAAAATATTTAATGCTTTCTTCAAGAGGAAATTCTGTTAAGGTGTGGTATTTAAACTTAAGAGTCATCAAATTAGACAGATTTTCATCTTTCAATGCAGTTCTGTAGCAGTTTTTAATCCTGTTTTGGATGCTAAATGCTCGTTCACAAGAAGCACTGTTAAGCGGAATTATGAGAGCACAGCTGGCTAATGTAGAAAATTTCTGAAAGAGATCTAGAAAAATCCAGAAAACGAGAGAGCAAACGTCGTTATTATGTCCGTTTGAAATTTTGCGAGTCAAATTTGGCTCGCAGTTTCAAAAAGTGAGAGTCAATTAAAAAAAAAAAAAATTGATTTACGCATAAAATGCGAGTACGCGCGAGCCCTGGCTGAAACAAAATCATTGTTCTATCCTAAATTTTTGTGTATCATCTTCAGATCTACCAGAAGCTGCACAATTGTGTTTTAGTTTTAAAAAAAAATTATTTAACAATCACCCTATTCAAAGTTTTATATCCCATCAACTTTTAAGTTGAGAGAATTTATGATATTGCAGGAAAAATAAAATATTGTATTATAATTTTTTAAAATTATACTACATACATATATTTAGATAAATATCCTGGGTGGTGAAAAAAAAAGAAAAGCGAAAAAGTCTATGCATTTTTCTTTTGCTCCTCAAATTTTGTCTCCTTTTTCACTTTTCACTCCTCAGGGCCAACTCACCTTTTTGGTTTTGTATGATCAGGCAGGGTCAATTATTATAAGACTCTAAGTCTGCAGTTACAAAAATTTGAAAGTACGTAATAAACTATACAATGCATACAGTGGCATAAATAAATGGAAAGAACACATGAACACTTACTGTAAAATTTTGAGGCTACAAAAATACAATATATAAAAGTAACGTGCTAAGCACTTATAAATAAAAGTTTAGAATTTTGTCCTCTGAAAAAAAAAAAAAAAAAAAAAAAAAAAAAAAAAAAAAAAGATTTCGCAATAAAAATGAAACAGGAATTTTTATATGATTAGTATAAAAATTTCTGCTGCATTTTCCACTGGAGTCTGATGTGTTAATTTTAAATTGATCTCATTCTAAAAATATTCATGCTCTTCAGAAGTAGATTAAATGTTTGTTTGCAAGTATCTAATTTTAGATTTATGTATACATCTGTGATGTGGACAGAGACTGTTCAGAAACTCACTTTGAGCACTAAGCTGGAGCAATTAGGCCAGCTGGCCACCACTTGTTGATACTGCAGTCTGGATGAGGCTTCATGATAATCCTTGGTGAGACACTAGGGTAGCCATAATCCTTGTTGCTGTATGGCTGTTGCAAAGTATTGAATAAATACTACTTGTTTAGGCAAACAAATTTTATTTTAGCAGGATGTAATGCAAGTCTCTGTAGCAATTGATAGCATGAAAACCCCCCTCCAATCACATGGTTCAAAAAAGGTGCATTTACTGGGTATTAAAATGCCCTGGTCTCAGTCCCTGGAAATTCTTTAGAGCTCTGGCAACTATGAGACAAGTTAACAAGAGGAAATATATTGATTGCCTTTTAATTAAATTTAGACCCCCAAGACAAATCTTTTGTTTGAAAACAAAACTACCCCCCTATAAACAATGCGAAACCCACTCATACCCCTATAGAATTTTGAAGTGAGTTAAAAAATTTGAATTTGAGAGGATATTTATTTTTATATGTTTCACATATACACATATACGTGTATATATATATAAATGTGTGTGTGTGTGTGTGCTGCATATATAATAAACAATGACTTGTGATGTTTTTCAGGGAAAGATATAGTCATACTATATTATGAAGAAAAAACAACAGACTCATTCATGCTTACACCAACACTTTCTTTCATTTCTTTTATATTTACCATTCAGACATACCCTAAAGATGAACACTGTGATTAGGTCACTACCTGAAAACTATAGAAAAATGTTCCTGCCTGACTTATCTCTTGTCTTGAGTGGCACTTTTTAAAACTTGCTGCTTGAGACTTAAGGCTATGTATAATCTCTTTTTTTTGCTAAAGGGACATGTTATCTTGAAAAAAATATTAAAGAGACTAGTGATCACAAAGTGATCTGAAATGGAAAAAGGATTTTAAATTATGTTAAGTGAACTGAAAGAAACCTTATTGTTGTGTTATACAATGTAACGTATAAATATGCAAATAATTTTAAATTGTTCATCTGCTCAGTACTATCTTTCTCAACATTTCTGTATATTGGATTTATTTATCTGTGAATGATTTTTCTTATTTTATTTTAATTTTTCAGTTTATCCCTGTACCAAATAGCTGTGTGGGATACAGTTTATCTCATTGATGTTCTTAACTTGAAAAAGCATCCAAGTCAAAAGTTTTGGCATCATATTATTGAAAAACTACTCAATAATAAAAACATTCTGAAACTAGGTATATGAATTAGTTGAATTTTTAATGTCTTTTATAGTATTTTTGTTGAATGTTTTCTATTACTTCTTAGTCTTCTTTACTCTGCTATAATTGAGTTTGATACTATTACATGTATGGAGGGTGGGGAAAAAAATCTGCACTTCTCTTCAAAGCTTCCGGAATATTTTTCATGTATCTAAAAATTGTGAGAGTAAAATAGTGTACACAAATATAGTCCTAGAAAGTGATTGACATTTAAGACATGGTTTCTCATGGATCCCTTTTACATTATACAAATTAAAAACATGTTTTATTAATTATTGTATTTTTAAAAATCTCAATTTGTTTAAATTGTAATCTGAATGTATCATTTTTAATGTGATATTGGTCAATTCCACAGTAACTCATGGTACATTTTTAAAAAAATCACACGAACATGGCATAATAATAAAAAGTTCTTTTTTTTTTTAAATTCATGCTGATCACAAATTGTTTTCTTTTTTTCAACAAATCCTTAAAAATTTATAACATTAATTTTTTTGAAATATTAATTAAAATTGCTTAGTAACCCATGCTACCAAAAAAAGACATTTAAGTCTCATGGGTGGAAAAGTCAAAGTTGTATTTCTGCTAAAATTCTACTATTAAGTGCTATAATTTTTATGAGAGTTTGTATGTACCTCTTATCACAAAACATCATTTAGGAAATTGGTTATTCAATTAAGTGTATGGTAATTCATGCTACGCAACTGGGCAACTCATGTCACACCATAGATGTCTGACTTTGAAGTGTTGCCATTCTGATGTATTTTGTGTAAGAAACTCTTACACAAAATAAACTGTTGCCAACACCGCTACAACTATTCGGAATAATTTCTCACACAATTTATTGAAAAATAAAAATACTTTTTTTAATGGTCATGTGTGTCCATGTTCATATGGAATTGCGCTGTTGTCTTTTTATTTTCTTTCATATTTTGACTTTTATTTCTTTATACTATTGCATTAAAAAAAAAAAATATCTTATTTGTCTAGAATGCAAGTGGTGCACTTTCAAAAAAAGAATTTATTCTCCAAAAATATGATTTTGTGTAAGTGATTGATAAAACAGTTATGTTCTAAACAAATTTGTTTTGTTAATTAATTTTCATCTTTGTAGGATATAGTATTTGAAGTTTTTCGTTTTAGTGTAGCACTATGCAGGTTTAATACTGTGAGCCAAGAAGGCTACCTCTGCCCAGGAAGGGCATTACTTTTATTTTTAGCAGCTTTTGATCTTTAAGGAAAGTTTATTTTAGCATGATCTTATACAGTATTTCAAGCAGTTATAAAGTTATCAATTATAAGGATGTGGATTCAAAGAAATTGCATACTTTTTATCAATATCTCCCGGCATCCTACAAATCAAAGTGTCAACCTCCTATTCAACTTAATTTGCAGATTGAGCTGCTGCCATGATCTCCTTTTTGTTTTTGAATGAAGAATTAGTAAGATAAATGATTTCTTAAATTACATCAATTCACTTACCTAGTCATTTTATATCTGCTATTGTTTTTTTGTTAAATAAAAATAATGTTTGTTATAAATTTAAAGTCTGGTTATTTGAAGTCTTTAAAGCAATTTTTTTCAGCATTGCAAATTTAAAATTATAGGTATCCGGGAATGATCAGCAAACGCTACCACTGCAAGTTATTATGACTCTGATAAATTAAAATAAAAATTATGGTGATAGAAATTTTTTTTTACTTAAACCCTAATGGGTATCTCAGAACCCTTTTTCAGTTCAACAGTTCTAAACAAATTTGTTTTGTTAATTAATTTTCATCTTTGTAGGATATGGTATCAAGCATGACTTGGAGCATCTTTTAACTCTCTGCTCAGGAAAAAAAATGGATATGTCAAAGTTTCCTGGAATAGTAGATTTTTGTGAACTTTTTCAAAAGGTTTGTGTTTATTTTGATCAAATATTCATACTTTAACTTGTTATATGTATGTATATCTATTGGAACAACTGCATGTGTATGTTATATGCATGTATATAGTACCTTGGCACAAAAGTGTCATGATGGAAAAAGAGGTCTTTGTTGAAAATGCATGTAGAAATGGTTCCCAACTGCTCTTGGAATTTATATTCTATTGCAGACTGCAGCTGTCATCTTGAATCTTGTAAACTTGAATCTTTGCAGTTTAGATAAATTTTGTGATACATATTATTATTATTATTATTATTATTAATATCTGTAGATGGTAATAAAACAAAATATGACAGTAACAAGAGTACTTTAAAAAATCCCATTGTTTAAAAGAAAAAACAATTAAAAACTTTGTAAAGAAAGCAGTTGTTTTTGGATAAGTAGCTTTTATGGCGTTTTTCACAAAAGTTTTTAATTGTTGTTGCAAAGAATTTTAAGACACTGTTGTTAATTCAGGACTATATGAAAAAGAAAGCTGACTGGTAACATTAAATAAAAAGGTACAGAATGTTATGGTATTGATTACAATTTTGGGGAGATTAAATCTAAAAAGACACAATATATAAATTTTTATATGGAAAAAAAATATATATACAAAAGCATTTCCGATCATTAAAATGCGCCCCATACATTAGGGTGTAGTTCGAAGAAACAAAATCTCCCTGATGGTCTAGATACACAAATTAAAATAAACTGATTGCACCAGAGGCTCAAAAAAATTCACAATTATTCTTTCTGGGGTAGACTACCCATAATAATAAATGAAACAACGACATCTTTTGTAGAACTTTTACAAAAAATTGTGCAAGATGGAACTGTATAGCAAAAATTTTCGAAGAGTCACACATCCTGCTAAATTTTCAATTTTTAAGAATTTTGTATTTGTATCAAAACCACATGATTTTTTTTTAACTAACCGTTAATGAAGTGATGTACAAAATTTCAGCCTTTTATCTTAAAATTATTGGAGATATGAAAATAAATATATGGTGAGACTTAAACCACTTTTCAATGACTCTCAAAGGAAGAAAAAAAATCACATTTCAGGGCTCATGTACAGATTACGAAAGAAAAACAATGATTGCATGAACACATAGCACTTTTGCTATTGTTGGTATTGCATATCCCTTGACCAATTTTGTTTAAACATGTCTGCCCCTTTTTATGATGAAAGGTTGAAATGTTTTTAATTGCTTCAACCTGTCTGCTGTGTGGATGGTGGGACTTTTCTGTGATTGAAGAAAAGTGGAACATTTGTACCATTCAAAATGATTGTCTTCTATTTATCTGTGTTATTTTACAATTTTTGTTAGCACTTTCTCTGTCGATTATTGCTGCCTGGCATGGGTCTGTGAATGCCCTGTCGTGATCCGGTCTAGAGCAAGCACAATGCTGGGCCGCATTAGGGCATTCAAAGTCCCACACTGTCAAGCAGTGATAAACACAATGATGGGACAAAGAAAATAAAAAACTTTGTAAAAAACACACATAAGATGTTACAGGTAAGTTGATACGTACGTTTCGGCCAAAAGTTGTTTTGGCCTTTCTCAGTCAAAGCCCTTTAACATACGCAGCAGAAGGAACTTTCCTTCTGCTGCTTATGTCGAAGGGCTTTGACTGAGGAAGGCCAAAACAACTTTTGGCCGAAACATACGTATCAACTTACCTGTAACATCTTGTGTTTTTTACAATGATGGGACTTCTGTTGTCCCATCTTTGCCATAGAGGTGCAACAGGTTTATTATTTGTTTTGAAAAGTATTTAATAGTTGGTGTTTTGTGCATGATTTATGTTTTTTGTATAGTGTATGTTAAAAATTTTTGCTTAAATTTTTCTTCTTTTTCCCCCATGAAAGATTAGAGTGTCCTATCCAGAAGTGATGGATACCATTGAAGAGACTCGGGACCCTGATTCTTCAGACTATCTGGCTTTAAAAGGGCTAAGTCAGCTTTGTTACACTGTCCTAGGAAAACCTTTGAACAAAGATGACCAATTTTCTGACTGGGAGCGCCGTCCATTAAGAGAAGGCCAGATAATTTATGCAGGTATGATGCCATGTGTTTTTAAGGATGTATGTCGAAGAAACAAAATCTGCCTCACTGTCTTGGTACACAAATTAAAATACAGTGAAACTCCTCTAATGCCCACCCCTATTCCACAGCTACCTCTCAAAATGGACAAAGTTTTCAAGTACAGAATCGAAAGAACCCAGGAATAACATATAAATGTTACCCTTATTTGGCAACCGCCTCTCACCCTGGTCAACAGATAGTCTCAAAGCATCAAAAATGTAACGGCTGTCTTCTCCTAAAACTGATGCTAAAAAGCCTAAACCATGTTTCTGCATTTTGTCAGATTTCAATGGACAATAGACACTGAGACCGGAAAAAAATCTGTTGCTCTCTCCATTATGTGTGTGTGTGTGTGGGGGGGGGGGCAGGGTTTGCAGTTTAATGCAGTAATATTTTGTCGGTGGATCCTGGCATGTCATTAAAAAGTCGTAAAATTGACTAGAACAATGCCTTCTTACTCCCTGTAATAACATCAGCGGTGGGCTTTAGTTAACGAATGCTACCGCTGACTGTGTCATGCATTTTTCACTAGTAAAACAAAAATTTCTCCCCAACCTTTTATCATTTATGGTTCTCGGTGGGGATCCCAGACCAGAAGGCTAACCAGGTGTTTATTTTCAAACATGGATGTTGCTGCATTCTGCTCTAATAGTACAGAGCTACTAGAGAGAATTTACATAATGTAGAAAATGAACTAGTAAAGAAAAAATATCTGTAGTAAAGCAAAAGATAATCAGTTAATACTTCATATGATGTGCATATATTTTGTAGTAGCATTAAAATAAATGTGTAGGCTACAATGTGAAATAATTTTTGTTGTATGGAAGATGATGAAATATGCATAGAAATTTTTAATATTTCATACTATAAATATAGTACATGTTTCACTTTTAATGTATTGGGTATATGAAGATGTTCATCCTTGTAATTTTTAAGTTTTATGTAAGCACCCCTATTCTACAGCCACCCCTCAAAATGACCAATTTTCTAGAAAAACTTATGTTGGATGCCTTAGAGAAGTTTGATTGTAAATTAATTGCACCAGAAACTTAAAGAATAATTTTGGTTTATTCTATATAAGCTGCATTACACAGTGGGAAAATAAATAAATAAATAAATAAATTCGAGCCTTTTATGAAATTTTCAGAAAAATTTTTAATAATGGAATGGCATAACAAAATTTTTCAAAGTGTGACACATTCTGCAAATTTTTGACTTTTAGAAATTTTTCTAAAGGTTTTGTAACAAATATAGTTTTATCTATTTCAGTGTATAGTACAACTTTTAAAGAGAAATTCTAAAAATTTGAAATGCTTGACATTATTCATTTTTTCTTGTTATGTACGTTATGTACCAAAATCGCCTGATTTTTTTTTCTCCAAAATATACCATTAATCCCTGACATAAAAAAACTAATATTCTAAATTTGAAGCATTTTGTCTGTCTGTGACTCTAGCTCCGAAAAAGGTAATTCAATTTAATGCATCTTTTACTTAATATAAAGTAAAAGAAATATTGTAATCATGAAAAATTTCACTATTCAGATTTTGATGAAAAAATAGATATTGACCATCCCTAAATTTATTTTTATCCCTAAATTATTATTTAAGTTTCTGTATGATGTCTTTGTGTAAGTATGATGATTAATTTTGTCCAAGTGTGATTTTCCTTATTTGCTTGTAGTTAAGGTAAAGCTACAGGAGGACTATCTGCTTAATGTCATGTGCAAGGGGATTTTGTCTTGGGTGAAAGACGTTTTTAAATGTTTTAATGTATATTCGTGTTATATGTGGGGAAAAATCACTCAAGATTCCAAACCATTAGATCAGCAGCCACATGGTAGGCCAGAACCCTTGACCTTCATATTTCGATCATCTACATGTGTTCAGTGTCTTCAACTTGGTAATTTGTTGAGTGGTTTACTTCAATGAAGTTCATAAATCTTAAGATAAATTCCTCTATCATTATTATGTTTGATATAATCATGTGTGTAAGGAAGTAACAGTTGATAATGTGTTTTGTTCTGCGTTTTGTGCATAGTTTTCTTTTTCTTTTTTCTTCTGATTTGCACTTTCATGTCTGCTTATCAGCAATGTCACTGCCTGTGAAAGTGTTGAAGTTTTGGATTTCCTTATTAAAATTTAATATCAATGAAATCGAAACGATATAAATAGCAGGAATTCCTTAGTGAAATGAACATACATTCCTACTGTTACTCTCTAGATTAATTAAAACTAAACAGTGGCACAACAGCCCACATGGGTTAAAAGTTTGTGCTGCTCATGCATGTCCACACGACCATGGGCTCTGGGGCATGAAAACATATGCCCAGCCAGACTCTAGGTGTTTAGTCCCCAAGCAAGCTTACTTCTCATTTTATCAATCCACTCAAGTGATGAAAGGCTCAGTTAGTTGGCCCATCCATGTAATCAAATCGTGAACCTGTGGCATGGCAGAGTTGGGCAGTATTGCTAATACATGTGCGGTAGATTCCCTCTTAACCAAGGGTTGCCAAGCACAGTAAGCAAGGTAACTTTTCCTTTCTGATCTTAAAAGCCATGTGTGGCGCCCCCTCCCCCTCCAAAAAAATAAAAGTAAAAGTATTTTTTTTTTTTCAGTCATGCTAAGCCTATGCTCCCCTCCCCTTCCCATAGATTGTTTAAAAGTATTTACTGCTAATTTAGGAAGCTTACGATTTCTATTTTCAAATAATAGTAGTGCCCAATTTAATGTAAAACAAATCAGTATTTTAATTTATAAAAACGAATTTTATAAAAGAAATAAATGAAATTTTTGTTTTTAAAGATTTGAATGTTGTGTGATAGCTCTTGCTGTTCTTTTTATTACTTTTGAAATTTATTACATTGAGATTTATTTTCAAAGCATTCAGTATTTCCTGAGCATGCCAATTAGTTGAGCGTTTACTGTAATAATAGTATGAGAGGACTTTTGTTCAATATTTTAAAATCAAGCAAAATTATGTTTATGTCCAAAATTCAATACTCTTTCAGTTTTTATCCCGTTTATGCCTGTTCATTGGTCTGTTATCTGCATTTGTACTTGCCTGTGGTTTGGTAGCTGTGCTTTGCAACCAGATAGGCATTGCAAGCATTTTTTGCTAACTTTAACACGTTATACTTTAAAAATTATTTCAACCTAAAAAATGACTTTTTTTTTTAACATTTAAAAGCTGCGAATTTAAAGAGCATAAGTGTAAGTCATGTCTCAGAATTAATTCACTAAAGATTGCAATTTTGCAATTTTTCAATTGCTATTTTCACTATTTACATTCACTTGTTAACATGGTTTATAGAATTGCAATATATTGATCTTCTACCGTACTCTAAAACAATGATGCGATTAGGTTTCAAAACTGGAGAATAAAATAATTAGAAACAAAGATGTTATTCAATCATAATTAAACATGGAAATGGTCATGGATGATAGCAAAGAAAGTTTTGATTTGTAATTACAAATGGAAAATATAAAATATTTTAGATTCATGCAAATAAAATCTCTATCACAAATTTCATAATTCTAAAAAATGTGTAAATTTCATTATAACTGAATATTTACTATATGATTTTTTTTTTTAATGGAAGTCCTTTATTTGTGTGTGTGGGGGGGGAGAATTTGTAAAAGTGAATCTCTTTGTAACAAGATTTTAATGCAATTAGTACTCTTAAATTAGTGTACAAAACACAGAAGTGTGATTATTGAATGATAATAGTCTCTAATAATGCTTTCTGAGAATTTTTAGTTGATATTTTTTCTTTCGTTCTTTGTCAATAAATTATTTAATTTTTGATAGTTTGGTATAAAGTACTAAATGGCTACATTTTCTAGTTTAAAACTATATATAAACTGAATACACTTAAAAAAAAAATTATTTGAAAGACAAAAATGTTACTGTTTAAAAATTGGCATATAAAAATTTTGCTGTTACTAATTAAAATAAAATGAATGAGTTTTTTCCTTAATATTTCAATAGAGTTGAATTCTTTATATATTTAATTGCAATTATTACACTTTTTATTCTAGCCTTGGATGCATACTGCTTACTTTTGGTGTATGAGAGACTTTTCCATGTTCTCCAAGATATGGGTTTAAATTTTGATGAAGTAATTGAAAAATCCTTTTCTACAAGCATGAAAAAAAATGTGAAAAACAAAAAAGAAATGCAAGAAATTATCAAAGTAGAGGTAAACATTTGCTTCCAATAGTTTTATTTTGTTACATTAGTAAAATAAGTTTAGCCCTATCAAAATTTTTATGTAAGTATTTTTAATCAAATGAAATTTAATGAGAGGAAAAATAGAACAGGTAATGTCAAGAAACACTTTTTTTAATCACTTCTTTTCAGAAATCAATAAACACTGAACAGCAAACAGATTCTGGGTTTTCAATATTAGTTTGGGTTTAGAATAGTGATTAGACTTCAAAGTATGTCTTTTGTTTTATTTACATTGGCATAAAAACATACTTAGAAACTAGTTGACTATGTGTTTTAAAAAAGCATGCCTTGTGTGTTTATTAAAATGACTGTTTCATTGGAATGTTTTGGAAAGTGCATGAAAGGTTCTCTACTATCTTAACAGCATGTTTTGAACATTACTGCTCAAATGTTTCTACTTGTAACAGTAACACAATGATATTCATAATTTTTTATGCTGCTCATTCAAAAATTTCTCTGTCTTCAAAATATTTGGGGTAATGGCTGGATGCAGTTCATCATTAAAACAGTCTGAAGACACCATGTTGGTAAAATGCAATGGAAGCTGTGTATGGCATCTGAATTGCATATTTCCTTCCCCATGTAATGCCAAAACAGTATTTCTTCTTCTTTTGAATGTATGTATGACATCTGGCAGCAGTATGTTTGCTTTGTGAGGATTTTGTATCAAGAAAAAAAAAATTAATACAATTTTTAATGTAAAATTAACTTTGCAGCCAAGTACTGCAAGAAAGTTTTCTTTAAATATTTCCTTGAGAGTGTGTGATTCTCAAAAAAGGATTACAGATCTGTATGCTCTCAAAGTTCCCCAGTTTTACATCTATTAAACTTTATTAACAAATTGGGGCTTAAAACCAAAGGTTTGTGTATTTTTTTATGTAGATAAATTACATGCATCCATGTATTTCTTTTATACTTTCAGATTTTCAGAAAATATCCAAAAAAAAATTAAAGTGCCAGAGCTCTGAATTGTTTGTTATTTGTGAAGATAATAACTGACAGTGCAATGATTCCAACAAAGAATACTTGATGGAAAAGCAAATACAAAACATTTTTTTTTTTTTTTTTTTGTAAACATCATATTTAAACCATGTCGAGAATTCAGAGACTATTGCTGTCTTTTGTAACTTTTGTTGCTGCTTCAACTTTTAAATTTTCATTATTATAATGATTTTCTTCCTTCCTTTTCTTCATTATTATAATGATTTTACTTTCTTCTATAAGCTTCCTGGCATACTTTGTGATGCACAAGGAGCTTTGTGTGTTTCCTTAATAATAATAAAAGCTTTGAATTGTATTTTTATTGACACTAGTGTCCTATGTCTTCAAACCTCTAAAAAGAGCACTGTTTAGTAATACTGTGTTCCAAGATTTTTATTCGGTAAAATCTTGTTACAAAAAATTTTAGTTTTAAAGATATTGTAGATTAATGAATAAAATATGTTTCATTTAAGATATTTGGATTACAAATATCAAAATCAATAAAAGAAAAAAAAACCAAATTAGTCAATCTTTATTGCTGTATATTTTGAATCGGTCATTTTAAAAACCACTTAAATCACATCTTATCAGGAATTCATAAAAACAATATACAACATACAAATATGTGGATTTTCATAGACTTGCTTCGATTTATCACAGTGATTAGGCTTCACAGTAAGTTAAACTATGATTATTTTATAAATATAATTCATCCTAATTTAAATTTTTAATTTATGAACATTCATGTAAAAAATGCTGAAAGTATACTTAAAAATATATAGGATTGTGCTTGGGAAAGTCATGCTATGTGTGATTAATGAAATAATGAACTTGTTTAATCTCCTCTAGATGCATGCAGTAGAATCTCCCTATAACAAAGTCTACCAACAAATTTCTCCCTATAACAAAATTTGAATTGGAATGTAACTCTAAGGCTTAAATAACATTAAAAGTAATACCCATATAACAAAGAGCTTGTCTCCCTATAACAATTTTTTACAGATTTATCTTTGAAATTTGTTGTCAGTTTCGAAGAAAATTTCTAATTTTTGAGCAGACCACTTAATGGAAGTATAGCAGACTGAATGTGCCAGAGGCTCGAAGAAATTCAGGATTATTCTTTATGGGGTATACTACCCATGCTAAATTTTCGATTTTTAAGAATTTTTCCTGAAAGTGTCGCAACTGATATAGATTTATCGTTTACTACGATGTAAAGTACAACTTGTGAAGAGACATTCTAAAAATTTTGAAGTGGATGACTTAATTAGTTTATTTGTATTTGTGTATCAAAACCACATGATTTGTTCGAACTACACCGTTAACTGCTTCTTATCTTACAGATAAGGCTTGATTTGCATAGGAGTTCACCGAAGCTCAGCTCCTGTACTCCTTGTTTTCAAAGTGAATTTTTGCATGTTAGGCAAAACCCAGCAGAGCTCTTGAATATTGTACTCTAGAGCCCACCAGTACATTAACTTGAAAATTTCCCCTTTTTTCAAACACACACAGATTTTAGCGGACTGACCCATCAGGATTCGTTTCACCTCAAACCAATCTGAGAGATCGCAGACCAACAGATTAGAAGGGTCTTCTACTGTGTATGGCTTTGATTTTTTCATGCTGATTTCACACTATTTTATTTCATTCCACTTTCCTGTGAAATAATGAAAGTATGTCCAATACTATTATTACATGGTAAAGATCTTTGAATTATCATTGTTTAATAGAATGTACTACAGACTCCCATATTACTGGAGGTTACAGTACCCCTGAGCACGAACATGAGATCTAAAGAATACTAGGGTTCCGGCACTTTTTTTTGCTAAAAATTAAGCCTTGCTTACAGATGAAGAGATTTTGAACTGTGCAACAGACGAAATGGAAGTCCAGGAAAGTGAAGCTCACTCCAAAAATAGAGACGTTTCGTAGTCAAGACCACATCGTACTGAAATGCTACAACCTTTTGAAACCACTAAAAGAGGTTTACAAAAAAAAAAAAAAGAAAATGTGTTTGACTCTATATTCAGTGCATTTAAAATGCGAAAACATTTTATGAAAATTTAAAATCACAGTATGCGAAGAAGTGTAAAATAATGGGATTTTTCAAATAAAATAAATGTAAGTCCACTACATATTTTATTTTCTAAATTTGTGAATTGTTTTTACTTTTGAACATTTCATTTATTCGATGAAAATTAAGAACACATAAGTTTAACAAATTCGTAGAATATACTAATTTATTTTAAATTGAAAGTCATAATTAAATACTTTTAACATCAAATTAACTAAAGGGTTTCTGACATTTGCGGAAATAACTGCGAAAATCTGTAGTCTCTGTACAACAAAATTTTCTCTATAGCAAATTTTTTAACTGGAACCAAGCAAGTTCATTATAGGGAAATTCTACTGTATATTCGTCATGTGCGTATAACCTAACAGTATAATTCTCTTTCTCATAATTTATTCTATAGAAAAAGCCTTCAAACTACAAGCAAATACCCATATCTCAGTTTAAAGTAGTTGTTGACAACATGCTTCATGGCTTGGGAAAATATCTTCGAGTATGTGGCGCTGATGTTGCTTTTCTTGACAACGATGCAGATCACATGGAAGCTGTCCAAGTAAGTATGACTTGTAGCTGTGTTTAAGTACTGTTACAGGATATCCACCAACCTGCAATTATCAGGAATCAAGGAAATATTTAGGAATTTAGTAAAAAATGGTGAAAAACCTGGAATTCAACTCAGATGATGTTTCAAAACTGCAATTTGTAAAAGAGGATCTTTTGTACCCCTTGATATATATGTATATAACATATAAAATTAAACATCCTCTCAAAAATCAAAATTTGTATTTGCTTGCTTCAAAATTCTTCAGGGCGTAGTAACTTTCGTTTTTAACAAAGGATTTGTATCGGGATCTAAATTTAATTCAAACGCAAGTAATATATCTCTCCTGTTTCCCACGGTCTGCAGTCGCCACACCTTGCAAGAATTTCCTTAGGTTAGCAGGCCCGGGCAGTTTAACAACCAATAATTGCATCTCTTTTGGCACATGTGATACTGTATAGAACACGTGATCCGAGGTTATATAAGTTGAAATGCAGCTCGGAGCATCGATTCTTCTTGACTTCACATGCCATGTAAAACTATGTGAAACCAAATAAAATTATGTCTTCATAATCCCGTAAGATCTCTCCTTTTGCTTGGCCCGACTACGAGTATTAGCAGCAGGTGGCCGGGGCTATGCCAGAGTCCCTAGCCGCCTTGCATCGCCTGAACCTGACGATCTCATGACCCTACGCAGCGCCAACCAGTATGTCCCCGTCATCTTTTATGTATAATTTTTTTTCTTTAATATCAGTCTTTTTTAGTAGTTTATTTTTCTCTTTGTGGTATTTTGAGAGATTTTTCTGATTTTAAACTCTAGTATTGTTTTCCTTCATTCACATTTACCCTCATAATTTTATTCTCAATTATTACATTTTACTTTTCCTTTAATAATAGTATTGATTTAATTATCATTAGTACTGGGCTGCCAACTTCACTGCTTTAGTTTTCTAATCATGCTCTTTTAAGCATTAATATCTGCATCAAACATTAGTTTAAAAAAGGAAAATGTGCAAAATCAGTAATTCCTGTGATTTTAACAGAATTTTATGTTATGTCTAGAGCAGGGGACCCTGTAATATTAACAAAAATTTTGTTGGACCCTGTAAGCGTTGTGCAAATCCGATACACGCTGAGTGAAACCACCAGTTTCTTCACTTTTTCTGTTACATACTACTGCAGTTTTAAGTCATTAAGTTCATTTTTAATTTTTGATGTGAAAATTTTAAATAAGTAAAATACTTTTAAAATATAATGCAATTATGAAAATAAATTTAATTACTTGTTTAAATTGAAACATTATGTTAAATTGAAACATTAACTATAGTCTGTCCATTAAAGTGTAGTCACTTAGAATGCCACTACTGAGAAAACCCTCTTACTTCTAATTAGGCATATGTGAGGATTAAGTATGAATGGGAAGAGTGTGCAAAATAGATGATGCCACAGGACAAAGCACTTCTTCAATACTCTTTAGATTTGATTCACCCTTTGATTTCATGGTAGTTAAAGATAAAAATGTTGTTAAAGACAAAAACCCCATAAAATTACTACAAGTTAAAAGAATACCAAAATTGCTAAATTTATCACCAACCCTTTCAGCAGGTCCTGCGACCAAAATTGGGGCCGTGACCCACGTTTTAAGAAACTCTGGTCTAGAGGAACATTAAGTCTGTTAATAATGTATTTCTAGTAATTAGTTAAAAACATTAAAAGCCTAAAATTTCCGTAAAAAGATTAAAACACTCACCATGAGCGCTTTCGACAGCTTAGCCCGCTGTCATCATCAGAACTGAGTTGCTTGGCTCGTTCACCGCTTCTTCTTCACTATGGCTTGCCACGATTGCTCGATCTGCGCATGTGCCATGTCGTTGACTGCTCCCTCTTGTGTCATTAATTCCAACGCTTTCGCCTTAAGCCATAATTGTGATTATTGTAATTAGCTATTTTCTTGATATTTATGAAATCTATATTTATATTTTCTTTTAAGGCTAGGCAGGATAGAGCGGTACTTTGTCTATTGTATTTTATGTCGTTTATGTGTTCTTTAATTCTATCTTTAATTTTTCTTTTTGTAACCCCAATGTAGTATCCGGGAAGGTTGGAATCTCTATATGTGAAATTTATTTTATAAATACCTGCGGTTTCTAGAGGGTTAATCTTGTCTTTATCTGACCGGATTCTTTTAAATATATTGCTATTGGGTTTAATTGGGATACGGAGGTTCATTTTACGTGCCCTGTTGGATATTTTTACAGCGAGACTGCAACAGTAGGGAATCGGATGAGTAAATGTGGATTTTTCTTTTTGTGCGTCGTTGATGATGTTTAGTTTCTTTCTTCTATTTCTGATTAGGCGGGGGATGATATTGCTAGGATAATTAGCTTCGCGCGCAAGTTGCTTTATGAATTGTATTTCTTCCTTTAGTAATTGTTGGTTGGAGCATATTTCCAGGGCTCTATTGACGTGTGAACGTAAGATTGATATTTTGTAGTTATATGTAGTTTTTGAGGAGTAATTGACTATTTTATTATTATTGGTAGGTTTACGATAAACGGTAGTTTCTATATTGTCTGGGGTGGTTCTAATTACTTTAACATCAAGGAAATTTAGGCTATTATTCTGCTCAAGTTCTATAGTAAATTGTATATTTTCATCAAGTGAGTTAAGTTCATCGAGAATATTATTTATGCTATTGTTATTTACTATTGCAAAAACATCATCAACGTAACGAAACCAGTATTTAATATGGGGGTGGAGGTTTGTATTGATTAAAGTTTCAAGGTTTTGCATTTTCCACTCTGCTATTATACCAGATATCGGGGAGCCCATAGGGATACCTTTATTCTGTTTGTAAAATTTATTATTGAATTGGAAGTAGGAGTTATTGAGGATGAGGGACAAGGCAGCTTTTAGGGTTATTGAAATATCTGTATTAAATGTGTTCTCAATTTCTTTACTTATTGTATTGTACATTTCTATTGTGTCTATGGAAGGATATAAGTTGGTGACGTCGAAGCTGACCATTTTAACGGAATCTGAGAATTCTATGTTTTTTAATTCTTTTAAAAAATCGGCAGTGGAATTTAGAGATGAGTTTGAGGAGGGGATTATTTGTTGTAATATGTTTTTTAGGTATTTTTCAAGTAGGTAGGTAGGGCCTTCACATTTACTGACTATTGGGCGGAGGGATGGGGGATTTTTATGATCTTTATATTTTCCAAATATACGTGGAGCAAAGGCAGTAGGGCTATGTAATTGTTGTGGTTTGTTATTGGGCCAGCTTCCTTTATTTATGAGTTCTTTTAGGATATTGTTAATTTTGGTGGTAGGATCCTTATTTAGTATATTGACATCTAGTTTATTGATGGTTTCTATAATTTTGGTAATGTAATCGTCTTCTAAAATAACTATTTTTCCTGTTTTGTTTGAACTAAGGCAGGTTATTGTAGGATTATCTCTCAGTTCTTTTAAACATTTTTTGTCTTCCTTGTCCCTCATATTTTTCTTTTTTAATTTAGTAAGTTCTTTTTGAGTGAAAAGATGTAGTTCCTGTTTATTGTTGTCTGGTAATGGTTCTATTGCGGTCTCATAAGCAGCTATTGTGTCTTTTAAGTTTATGTTATCGTCAAGTATGAATTTTGGTCTGAGGTTTAGAGTGTCTTCTTGGTGTTTGTTTAATTTGAAGGAGGAGAGGTTTATGAATTGAGGATCGTCAGACTTCATTATTGTTTTGTTTGTACCATATTTATTAATCCAGAAGTTGAGTTTTTTCTTGTGTGTAGTTTGTATTTTAGTTTCCGGCAGAAATATTCTGTTTTTTTGACAAGGTTTTCAAATGTATGATAATTGGTATTTGCTTTTAAACATTCTTTCATTTTTTCTATTTTAGTGTTGAGCTGGTGTATGTTGGCATATTTGCTTCTTATAAGCTTTTTTAATAATTTGTATTCAAAAATTTTCATATCAAAACGGAAGGCATTGTTTATAAGTTTATTATACAATAGATTATACACAATATTATACAATAGATTATACACAATATTATACAATAGATGGAGCCAGATGCTCCCCCCAATTTCCCATTTTTAAAAATAGATGTATTCTTTTTTTCCAAATTAAGAAAGTATTTTTTAACTTCTATTTTTAAATAAATTAGAAAAGGTATGCAGTAAAATGCTTCTTTTAGTTTACATTTGCTATTAAAAATATGCATTCGAGCTTTTTCTACACTTAGGGATTTTTTGCATGATTTTATATTTTTTTCTATTACTGTAAATAACTGAAATAAATTTACTAGACTTGCATTATTGTTATATATATATATATATATATATATATATATTTAAAGATTTCAAAGAAACAAGCATTGCTACTTTAATATTACTAGAAACTAACCTGTAAATATTCTTAACTAGATTTCCCAGAGAGATAATCGTATAGTTTTATCAGCTGGAGCACCATATCAGAGGGTAAGATTAATTTTGTTTAAATTAGTAAAAAATCTTAATATGGGTAAATTCTAACAAAATCATTAGAATTTTCACATATTAATGTTCTTTTGTTCTGGTGTTAGAAATTCTGTGATGTATTTTTTAAAAATCCACTTTGTATCTTAACTGATATCTTAATTGATTTGTAAAAAACTGTACAAATATAACATTAGTTGAAACATAAGTAGTGTAGCTTGACAAAAAATTTTAGGGCGCAGATAACATATTCAAGAGTAAGAATAAGGAAGGTTATTTTGGGGTTTGAAAAAATAAATTAATAGTAAATAAATTGCATGGCAGGGATCAAAGTAAGTCATGGCAACTACAGCAAATGGCATGAGATTAGCCCAAATAGCTGCAATGATTAATTGTTCTTGGAACAAGTTTAGCTGCAAGTATTTGAAACTTAAATGTATTTTTTCTATTTCAGGTGTATTTTAAGGTTACATGTAAAATTGCAAAATTTTCACAAAAAGAAAAAAAAAAAAAAAAAAAAAAAAAAAGTGAAGCATATCGCTTTTTGTTCTTCTCAAAGCATTATTGGTTCATTTTTTAAAAGTTAAGTGAAAAAAACTACAACTGTAATTTACCGTTATTAGGAAAAGTTTTAGATTTTTCTATGAGCTGAATATTTTTTACTGCCAGTTTATTCTTACTTGCCAGTTCATGGCTTTTTTTTTTCTTTTTCTGCCAACTTCAAAATCTTATTTTGAGCCCTGCTGTTTGGGTTTTCTAAATAAAGCCAAGTGTTAACATGTACTCCTGTGTCCACCAAATGTTATACCTTTATTCTTATCACTACATAAATCATCAAAAATGTGTGCATGAAACTTTCAATTTTAATTTTCTCAAAACTAATACTTTTGACTTCAACCTAAATATTTTTCATGGAATAAATTTACATGTGAATGAGTGTGTGAATAAAATTAAGTATTTTAGGATAAATTATATTTAATGTTTTCATAGATTTTATTTTTATGCATGCTTGATATACATTTTATTGAATCAATATTTACATTATAGATTTCTTTTAAGTAATCATATTTTAGGCTGAATTAATTTATAAGGTGAATTATTCAGTTTAAATCAAAATAATAAATTATCATTAGTGTAAAATGCAGTTTGTGTGATTACCTTTTTTAAGTCCTGAATTTTGGAACGAAAACTTATCTGTTATCTTTCACTGTCTAATAAACTATAAAATGAGTTATTTTTGAGAATTTCACTCCTCCATTTTGAGCTTGAAATATGATTTTGAAACTCTCAGAACAAAAATACTGTGAGCTTTTATAAGCTGGCAGCAAAGAACAATTCAGCCTACAGCAAAATCTTAACTTTGAGTAGTAATGGTTAAATTACAGTTCCATTTTTTTCGCTTAACTTTTAAAAAATTGAATCAGTGGTGCAATGAGAAGAATGAAAAAAATATTGTTGTTGTCAAACCAATATCTGCTCTGGGCATTTTTTTGGAGATTTTGACCATTATGACTATATTTCAAACCAAATTTTCATATAAAGAGACTTCTATGTAATTCTAAGCATTATACGAGAACTGTGGTTGCTGAAAAAAGGTAGTCACAATAGTCAAAAGTTTTAAGTCTTCAAAAAGTGCATACAGCAGATATTGCTTTGACAATGATGACATGCTTCACTTTTCTTGTGAGCATTCCACAATTTCATATGTAGCCTTGAAATACATTGGGGAGAAAAAGAAACACTCAAGTAATGAAGTTTGGAATACAGCTAAACTTGCCGTGAGTACTGTTAATCATCATGGCTACTTGGGCTAATCTCACGGCATTCATCATGGCTTATGTCGAGCCCTGCTCTATAGTCTGGTATGTGACTATGATGAAATGTTGTTTTTAAATTGAATTATTTAAGTGTTTTAAATAAGTAGCCTTGCTTATGAACACTGAATGGGTTCATTTTAGTTCATAAATTTCATAATGAGTTTTTATAACTGCGTGCAATGTATAGCTAAACACACTGTCTTGAAAGTGAGTTACTTTATTTATTTATTTCTGATGTGTGTGTGTGTGTGATTGAAAGGGTTGCTAATTTACTAACACTATTTATTTAACATGAATGATTTGTATTGGAAAACTTGAAACTGAAAACTTGCTTTTGTGTTTTTGTAAATCACTATGATATTTTAATGAAAATGAAAAGTTGTAGTTTTAATTAAATGAAGTAGTATGTATTGTCATGTGCAGGATGTGATTTATAATTTTTATCTTTAGATTTATAATTTCTTTTTGAATGTTACTGAAAAAAATAAAAGTAAATAGCTGCAATTGAGTGCAGGGATGTGCCAGCTGCTCCAATTCCTCCAAATTGTACCAAATCAATCCTGATGTGCCAATCTGCTACAAAAAGATCGCTTTTAGACATTTTTGCTCCAAATTCAGCAAAACTGCTACATTTTTTATTTTTCCATATACGTTGAAAATGTTTGAAATTAGATTTAAATTAGAATGCTTAGAATGTGGGATGATTTTTGTAAAAATTCAGGAGATTTACAATCTTCCTCTATTGATCTTAAAAACGAATATTCTTTCTTTGGCATCCCTTTGTTTAAAAACCTCCAGTGCCTTAAGAGTAAAAATTGACCTCCGTTTTAAATTTAATTTTATATAAATTGATAATTTTTTGTTACCAAATTTTTTATAAGTCACTGATAGTAGTTAACCATTTGTCCCCAGAGATTTTTGCGACTTTCTTAGATTTTGGTAATATCAGCAATAATAGATAAATTCCTGACATCAATTTCTTGAACAAGGGATGGTTTCTTTTAAAATCATTCTGTATAAAATTGAAATGTCAACAACCTACTGGGTCGCGTTAAAATATTTTGTGGAGCTGGAGTTCAATACTCGTGAATAAAGGATAGGAAAAACAATTAACAGTTTCGACTGATAGCAAAAATGACGTCCCAAAAAGGGACACTAGGCATAAGTGGGCTAATATAGTTTAGTAAATATTGTATTTTTGATTCAAAATAGATATTTTGTTTAGCAATATCTAAAATAACTGCAATTTTGATTTATTTCATCAATTTTTATAAGCTTTCTGACTCCTCCCTGTAAAAAAGCTGGCTTTTGTTATTAGCTAAAGAGTTTTTAAGAACCTCCTTAATTTTCATTTTTTAGATTGGCATTCTTTAATGACTTTTCTCTTTACCTCCAAAAATAAATTTTGTATTTCAAAATTGACATTTTTGTGCTCCAAAAGTGATTTTTTCTTGCTCCACAAATTGCTCCAAAATTTAATCTCAGCTAGCACATCCCTGTGAATGTGATATTGCATTGTATTGTAATTTCTTTTATATAATGTCTACCATGTTTGGTCTTGCATGTATTGATTTTGTATATTATGGAATTTCATGTATCAGCCTGGAAAAGCTTCTGGAAAATGTGTATTTACTTTTATTTTAACGAAACAAAAGTGTAAGAACATAATATTGAAATATCAGTTATCTGTCAAATTTTTTCTCTTATGAATTATAATAGTGCTTTTAATCTCTTCTTAGATATCTGGTTATGTACCAGAAGATATGTGTTTTTGTGTTCCAACTGGTGAAATTGCAGTACAACAAGCTTTAAGCATCCTTGAGCATTTTAATGTACAGTGTAAATCATCTGATATATTTTCACGATGCTCGGTAAGAAAAATTCTATATACATTCAATCAGTGTTGTTGCTACTGAGCTATGGTTAAATTTAATTCATTGATTTATTCTATAATTTTTTATATGTAAAACCTTCCTTAACCTTTTAAGAATGGGGTAAATTTTTGAAAACTATATAAGTTTCAACATATCAAATGTTCATTCTTTTACTGTTAAATTCAGAAACTTATCTTAAATGGAAATATTTTATGGTTTTGTGAATCCTTGATCTTTGTGAATTCAACCTTTATTGAATTGAAATCTGATTTTTGCATTAGGTTATTTTTATTTCAGAAATTTGATTAAAAACTAGGTTTCTTTTCTTTCTTTCTTTCCCCTTTTTTTTTTTTTTTTTTTTTTTTTTTTTTTAACAGCAATTACTTGTGATGTAAAGTTACTGTAGTGCAATCTCTTTATAATGAGACTAGTGTCAATTCTCTCTTTTATGATATTTTTTCACAGTTCTTACTAAATTCCTTTCAGATTAAAACTGTTTAAACAGTGATTCTATTTGTTGTGATATTTATCTTTTTACTCTCTCTCGTCTACAATATTGTTATTGAAGGATTTCATGGCGTTAGTACATTAATGTTCAACTGTTCTTTTAGGAAAAGAGCTTGTACAAAAAGTAAAATTAAAAAATATAGGAATTTCCTACTATGAAGCAACAGAAAAAAAGATTAAGATAGCTGTAAAACATCAATAAACATATCAATTGTAGCATTGTCTTTAGATCACCTGGAACAGTTCTTAAGAAGCATGCTGAAAGAATATTTTTAGTTTTGCTTGAATTTTTACACATAATTTTTGTTAAACTTTATTTTTTAATTAAAAAATCAAAATTCAGTTTATCTGAAAAATTGATCTTAAAGATGCACACTAAAATTAAAATAATATGCATTCTAAAATAATATTTTTAGTTTTGTATGATTTTTTTTATAAAAATGTTAATTTCATATGTATTTTTTTAATTTTCGAAAGCTGATATCAGTTTGGATTACCCATATTTCTGGGGTAGTATTGCTCATTTGAATGAAATTTTACTGTATTTATCTCCTTGAAAACAGAAGGGGGAATTTTGCAAAGTCAATTCCCTACAGATTCATTTGTGAACCTATTTATTAATTTTGCCACTTTTCATGAATCAAAACTGATACGTCATGTTTTTGATTAGTATAAAAGTGGATTTTTAAATTACTTGTAAAAGATTTTTTATTCTTATTCAAAATAATATTGGCACATTTCAGATGAATTGGTACTTTTTTTAAAAGATCATTAAAAAAGATTGATTTTTATTTAAGGGTTATTCTTTTTCAGAATCAAATTATTTCAGACTCAATGAAATGTAGAATATCTCTTAGCCATTCTTAGAAATGGTTAACCCATAAAACATGCAGGAAAAGCTTTTAAGCATTCATTAATTTGCAGTATTTTCCGAAAATGAAGAATGCTAATACATATAGAGCATCGCTAATTTAGTATGTAAGATTTTTTTTTTGTTTGTTTTTGTTTGTCATGATGCAAATAAGCAGTCCTTAATTATAATGAGCATATTTTATTTTTTCACAGAATGTATATGCATACACCAAAAAATAACATAACAGCACAGTCTTGAATAATAATAGTTTAAAAAGTACATTCTGTTGACAGAACAAAGCTTAGTTCGACATGTTACCTAGTGGCCAGTCAAAATCATTATAGTTTGAAAGTTGTACCAGGTGCATAGGTTTTTTATTTATAAAAGTGCTTAATACAGTGTGGTAAGAAATATCCTAAAATTTTTTGATTGTCTAACATAATAGACAATGTTTTTAAAGCTGTTCAAAATCCCTGAAAAGAAACACACCCCTTATCAAAAGAAAAGAAAAACTAACTCTTTAAAACACAATCATTTTCACATTGATGCAGAACAACTGGATACACTGCCCAGTGCTGAAAAAATTCAGCTGTTGTCACTGCTCGATTTAACTACCAGCTTTATGTTGGTTGATCAAATCAAATGACCGATTTTTCAATTTACTGCCATGGTGGTTAAACGGAGCAGTAGCAACAGCTCCATTTTTTCAGTGTTTAATCTTTGCGACTAGCAGTGAAAGTGCTAGAATAATGTGATTTCATAGCATGACCACCTCACATTAATGAGCTAAAGCAGGGTTTCTACAGACCTGGAAAGTCAGGGAAATGAGTTTTGGTCAGGGATTTGGGGAAAAAGTCAGGGAAAATTGAAGAAAGGTCAGGGAAATGCAAGAATAGTTGAATTTTGCGGCAAAATCAAGAAAATACTTCCTGTTTTAACCTAATTATAGAAATTGTTTTATTTTCATTTTCTTATTTAACCTTATAAATAATTTTAAAATGTGTGCTTTAATAACATATCTTGTTCAGTTGAAATATTCTTAATTTTATCCTAAATTATTATCAAACACGGTTTTTGTTAGAATCCAGTGATGTCAAATCATATTTTTGTGTATATTGATTTTATTATTATTATTTGTAAAAAGGGGCAAAATATATAAAAAGTTATTAATTAAAAGATGTAATATTGAAACTAGAAATGCAAAATTCGAGAAAGCACGCTAGATAAAAAGTCAGGGAAGAGCATGATAGATGTCAGGGAAGCAAAAGCTGTGAAATCTGTAGAAACCCTGTAAAGAAGTAGCTTTAGTGATTATTCTATGAAAATAGTGACTAGGTAATGGAATGGAATGCTTATCTTCATAGGTCTGCAGTGGAAATAACTTCAAGAAAGTTTCTAGGGAAGAACTGTATCCCTTATGGCATTCTGGGCTCTCAGATGCTTATGCTTTTTCCAAGCCTGAAAAGACACAGATCCTTCTTCCTGCCAAGGAGCGCTTCCTGTCGGTAGATGGGAGACTAGAGACGGGCGTACCTATTCAACTTTCTGCTCTGACTCCAAGGGTGTTCGAGACTGTCGAGCTGTTTTTCATCTGTGTTCAGTGTGGGAAGGTGTATTGGGAAGGATCGCACTACACCCGCGTGAAACAGTTCTTTTCCAAATTATTAGATGATAAGGAAGATTCCGGATTAAATGTATATCAGGTAGTTGTTCTTTTTGATTGTTTTATATCTTAGCATCAGGGTTGTTAAAAACCAGGGTTTTTTCAGAAAAAACCCAAAACACTGGGTTTTTTAAGGGTTTTATCAGGGCTTTTTCAGAAGGGATGGGGTTTCAGAATATTTGAAAAAAAAAATTGCTTATTACTAAATACAACTTAAAGCAAACTAATTGATTACAAAAATCAATTATAAATAAAAAGTGGTTAATTTAATAGTAATAATTGATTACATTTATTAATCATACATGAATAAATATATAAATAACAATAGCAACCCCAATCATGGTTTGCTCTTAGATAAATTGGCTATTAGTAATAATTTTAACAGTGATATACTAGTGCTTAATTACAACTTTTTAAACTAATGATTTTTTATGATTAAAAAATACTTATTTATTTTAATACCGATAGGCATAAAAATTTACTGTAGAAAGTTTTAATGCCTATGTGAAGTCTGATTTTTTTTTTTTTTTTGGCCTTAGGTAGTGGTGGTGTGGGAGGGAGGTAGGGATCTGTTTATAAACTTTACAAGTGGTATACTGATGTTAAGCGATGTATTTATTATCTATGTAATTAAAGTTGACATTTTGAAAAAACCCAGTTGGGTTTTTTCTCGGGTTTTTTCAAGTGGGCTTTTTCGAAAAAACCCACCCAGGTTTTTTCGGGTTGGGCAAAATCATAACAACCCTGCTTAGCATTGAAAATGTGTCTAGTTAGTACAAGCTAGAAAATGTCTTTATTTTTCTTTCCATTTATCTCTAAGGTTTCTGGATCTAATGAAGAGACACCCAAAGAAATGCCAAGTGACAAATTGGCCGCAGAAAGTGAATTAAAAGATTCAGCTGAAGTGAGGACTGTTGATACAGAAAATGTTGCTGCCAAAAGGCCTGTTATGAGCTTTGATTTAGACGATTCATCAGATGACGACATAGATGATATTATATTTTGTGGGTGATCGGGCTGTGTATTTATTTTAATTGTACATTTTGTTCATGTAAAAAATATTTTTATTATCAATAAAATAAGTTCAATCAACTTTGTTATCAAATAATTGAATTCATTGTTTTATTTTACAAGGAATTCAATTTTTCTTATTGATCAAACTAAAGTTAGCTGCAACATTATTCTTAACCTATTAAAATTTGAATTATGATTCTTCCTCAGAAAAAGAAAACCGGAGAGAACATTTTGCACCACCTAAGTAGACCTTGCAGACTCTTACAATTCAATCCCTTTGTGAATCCTAAATAATGTACACATACTCATAGGGCGTAATTTACTATGGGCAAGAGGGGGCAGTCCCCCCCCACCCTTTTATAATTAAAGAAAATTCAGATATAACCTATTTGAAAATGATGTTTTCTACAGAAAGAAACATTTTGTGTCCCCCCCCCCCCCCACACACACACATACACACAGTGTTGCATGTTGCTCTTCCAGTGCTACATGCCAGTTAACACCAATTTACATACTATGGAAATAGTATGCATGTGTTATCTTGGATTTATTTTTATTCAAACATGTCTGATGGGAAAAAAAGAAAACCAGAGTAGTAAGAATAGTAAATACAAATCTGAGAGGAAATCCCACTCACTTTGACATAGATTAGTTAAAGCTGGTAGATGGGAAGTCTTCTTAAATGTGAGAAAAATTAAATTTTTGTATCAGTTTACAAAAAGTTGTTAATGTGAGTTTAGTGTTGGCACTGTTATGGAAAGTCGAGGAAATGAAAAATGGTCAGGATAATTGTACATTTTTCTTAAAAAGTCAAGGAAAATTGAAAAAAAAAATGTAAATCAGGGGAGAAAATGTTTAATGTTATCCCATAAAAATGCCTTTATGGCAAGTGGATTTTCTATAAATAAGGATTTTTTTTTTGTTCAGGATCCATAAAGAATTTTTTCGATCAGGTCCACATACAACTCTGTGTGTAGCTCCTGATGAGTGTCACACCAATTATAAATATATCCTTTTTACAATCCATACATTATATTGCCTTTCATGAATTGGTTTAATACCATGTGGCTGGTTCACTCTTTCTCTTATTCCTGCTGGTATATTTTGGCCATTCGTTTATTTTACTTTTGCTTCTATATATTAAACATTGGCGCAGCAGCCCTCTGTAAAGCTTAGGCTTGCACTGCCCAACCATGCCTTCATGACCACAGGCTCTGAGATGCAGAAGCATATACCTTGGCCAGGTGGTCAGCCTGATGCGAAGCCCCCAACTCTCAATCAAGCTCCATCCTAATTTATCTACCCAGCCAAGGGATGACAGGCTGAGTCAACCTTGCCCAGCTCAGGAATCGAACTGTGGCATGGCCGCACAATGTGCCAACCGTTTCACCACTGGGCTTTGCTTAGCATGTAGAACAGCAGTTCTACTAGTGACGCAGCCAGCCCCAACCAACCAACCGTAAAACTTCGCAGCACTTATATATACAGCTAACTTTTCTATTTTCGAAAGTTCTCTTCTGGATCTCGGAATCCGCTCTAATTTTTTACAATTAATATATGATTTTAATCGGTGCCAAATTCGATGAGTGACGTCGCCGGTTAAGCTAGGAAAACTCGTTTTTTTTATTTAATCCAGTTCAAAGAGGGAACTATTTAACCCGCGTAAGGAAATACGGAAAATGATCTTGTTTCAAAGGCGGTAAACAAGGCAGGGAGTAGGAATACAGTGCTGTAGATCCGTGACAAGATTTGTACAAGTTACTTTATATCCTAAACCAGTTTGGTCGTAGACAGCTGGTACGATGCGCTTCCGCTCTCTGACCAGAAAACTTAGGTTCTGTACCCGATGTCACACTTTTGTGAGATGAGCTTCGTGTTACTGTCGTTTTTGTTTTATTTAATTTAAAAAAATAATAACAGATTATTATATACTTTACTTATTTTTTCTGTAATTTATTTTGCTATAATTAATAATTAAAAATAGTTAAGACTTTGAATTAAAAAAATAATTAATTTAAGTATTTTTTGGTTAAACTCCTTCCTAACTTTTTCTTTAAGTATTTTGTTTCCCTAGTACACTGCTGGCCACCCAAATTGCAACACCAAGAAAAACAAGAGATATCACAACAAAATTTATTGTGTAGATAACATGTTGACCAAGTAACAAATGATTAAATTTACAGCATTCTATGAAGCGTGGTTCCTGCCAAAATCAGTACCCAGAGTAGCCGCCGTTGTTGGAGATCACAGCTGCCACACGCCTCGGCATTGATTCAAAGAGACTTTGAATGTGTTCTTGGGGTACAGCAGACCAAGCAGCTTCCACACGTTGCCAAAGTTGATCTGGTGTGACAGCTGGGGATGAACTCTGGGTCAGTCGTTGAGCAACCATGGACCACATGTTTTCTATCGGCGAAAGATCCGGAGAGCGCGCCGGCCAGGGAAGCAATTCAATCTGGTGATTGACGAAGAACCCTTGGACAATGCGTGCCACGTGTGGCCGTGCATTATCCTGCTGAAATATGGCTGTTGGCAAGCCCTGAAGGTAAGAAAGGACAACTGGCTCCAACACCTCGGAGATGTAGCGCTGGCTGGTTAAAGTACCGGCAATGCGTACTAGAGGAGTGCGAGAGAGATATCCGATACCGCCCCATACCATAATACCCGGTGCAGGACCAGTGTGACGGTGCATAATGCAGCTGTTCAGCATCCTCTCTCCACGGTGTCTCCAGACTCGAATCCGACCGTCGTGGTGTTGCATACAGAAGCGTGACTCGTCAGTAAAGAGAATTTCATTCCATTCTGTCGTCCACATCCTTCTTTCATCGCACCATTGGCGGCGGAGACGTCTGTGGTTCCGCGTCAGAGGTAGACAAAGCAACGGACGTCTTGCGGAGGGACCATTCTGCTGTAAACGACGTCGAATGGTACGCGCAGACACTGGATGATGCGTTACAGACTGAATCTGCTGTGATATGGTTCGTGATGTGACTGAGCGGTCCGTCACTGCCATGCGTACAATCTGCCTGTCATCACGTGACGTGGTGCACTGAGGTCGATGCGGTCGATCACGTCTGTCCGTCGTACCCTCCTGCACCCAACGATCACATATCCGCATCACAGTTGTTTGGTTTCGTCCAATACGACGACCGATTTCCCTGAAAGATAACCCACAATCTCGGTATGCCACTATCCTTCCTCTGTCAAACTCGGATACTTGATCAAAAGATGATCGTTGTTTCCTACGAGGCATAATTTATCGTTTTTTTGAAAAAAAAGCAAGAAAAACACAATTGCTGTACTTGAAACCGTCGAAATCTCCAAGCCTTAAATAGCGCTTTGAGGTGGCGCCACAGGCGCGCTTGATGTGCGTCTGCGCTGAAATTCTAATCATTTGCATATCTCACCTCAGCTAATGCATGTTGTAAATTTCATATTATTTGCATGCTTCCTTCAGGGTGTTGCATTTACGATGGCCAGCAGTGTATTTTGATAGCTATTTCTAATTAAATTAAGTCTTTATTTTTCTAATATTATTAATTCTATTTGGAAAATTCAATATGTAATTAATATTTCAATGAATTTTTTTTTTCTCTTCAGAAAGCTCACATAATTAATTAATAATAATTATTTAGTATTCAAAGGAAAATAAATAGTAGTTTTACATACTAACTAGTTTTAATAATAATTATTTTACTCTTCATGTATATATAAAACTTATTGAAATTATTGAATTATAATTTTAAAACCAATATTTTTTCCAAATCTTAGGTTTTTCTCACTTTTATTTTGTATTCCTTTAAATACCAGATTTAAAATTTTGTTCAATACTTTTCAGATAGAAATTTGATTAATTAATCTAAATTTATACATGCACTATATTTTGTATTAGACATTTGAAGGCCGGAGATGGCATCTAAAACAAGATGTTGTGCCCACCCGAGCCGAGTTGATAAGATACTGAAGATGGTAGATAACTGAAGTATAAATGTCCAGGGTTCTGGTCTACCCGATGGCTGATAATCTAAAAATTCGGAGTTTTGAATGGTTTTTCTCATGATGTAATGTAAATACGCTTCAGAAGTACTAAGAAAGTCAACCGCGCAAGACCCTTATTCTTAAACTGGTAGTTTAACTAAACGTTCTCTAAAAATATGAAATTATCAACTGATAAAAAAACAAACAAACATAGTATGAAGTTAGTTTTCTAAAAAGCGACATAAAACCAATTATAAACAATAATTTTTTAAGTAATTTTCTATTTTATTAATGATTATAGTCATTAATTAATTTAATCAACAATTTTGAGATGTATCATTAACTTAGTTAAAAACTTAGTGTATCATAATATAGTTAAAAATTTAACTTAGAGATAGGTTTAAACTGAAAGCAAACATTGCATTAAAATAATAGAACGAGTAACTAGATTATCATTAATTAAGAACGAGATTATTAAATTAATAATTTTAACGAAACTTAACTTACGGTTATCGTTAAACTAAATGCAAATTAATGAATCATAATGCATTAAAACAATAGAACCAATAGTTATATATTGCTGTTGTTATTCTAGAATTACGGCCGATTATAGTTACACGTAGGCTCTAAGCCGAGACGTGGGGGTCTTTCTAAGGGGTCCTAACCCGTATTTACGCTGTTTTGGAGGAAACCACGGAAAACTCCGAACGATCAGGTCGGAGGATGCAACCTGGTTTCGAACCAGGCACCTTACGTCTCCCAGTTCAGAGCGCTATGCGCTCGGCCACTGATGGGGCCCAATAGTTATATAATTATAGTAAAAAAGTTAACTTACGTTTAGCATTAAACTGCAAATTTATCAAATAAAATCAAAGATGGTGGCAGGGATACTAATCTGTACTCGACCCAAATTATAAATAGAAAATTACTCAAAAAATTATTGATTATAATCAGTATTATGTCTCTTATTATCAAATTCTAACAAAAATATGTCAATTTTCTGTTACATGTTACAAAAAAACTTGCTGTGACTTTTTTAATCAAATACTCTGATGCTGCATGAAAACAGGTTTGTATATTAATTACATAACTTAGTGTCAAGCAAACTTCCGAAATTCACCCTTGAAACTAATTTATTATCTTCTGACCATACCCTTAAAAAATAATGATATCCCCATGCAAAAACCCTTAACTGGTTAAAAATTTGTGACACAGCATTTTACTTTATAGATCTATGAATTTTAAATATGGGTCTTAAAAATAGTGATATCAAATTTTGAGTGACGCCCTGCTGGGAATTTTAAAAGATTTGTTTTTAAATTCCATTACAGTTACTTTCGTTTTATTTTCTAAAGAAGATTTACGCATTTAAGCAATGCTTTTAATTATGAAATACACTGTTAAATATATCACACTTTCACTGAGTCTATATAATGTATTCAAATGAATTTATTTCAATAATTTAATTTATCTTTTGCTTCACGCTATCCAAAAGGGCAAGCAAAATTTTCATATACATATTGCACTTAGTTTGGTTACTATGACACTAACTAAATATTTACGTAAATTTTACTTGCCCTTTTGGACAGCGTGGCGCAAAAGATAAATTAAATTATTGAAATAAATTCATTTGTATACATTATATAGACTCAGTGAAAGAGTGATATATTTGACAGTGTATTTCATAATTAAAAGCATTGCTTAAATGCGTAAATCTTCTTTAGAAAATGAAACGAAAGTAACTGTAATGGAATTTAAAAACAAATCTTTAAAATTCCCAGCAGGGCGTCACTCAAAATTTGATATCATTATTTTTAAGACCCATATTTAAAATTCATAGATCTATAAAGTAAAATGCTGCGTCACAAATTTTTAACTAGTTAAGGGTTTTTGCATGGGGATATGTATTACATATGGATATAATGAAATTTCTGATATGGTGAATGCAAATCATTTGACTCTTCACATACATTAGAAATGTGAATAGCAGGATTGTTAAAAACCCATGTTTTTTTCTAAAAAAACCCAACCCACTGGGCTTTGGAGGTTTTATCAGGGTTTTTTTAAGGGTGGGATGGGGATTCAGAATGTTTGAAAAAGTTTTGCCAATTACTAAATGCAACTTAAAGCAATGAATTGATAACAAAACCAGTTATAGATGAAATAATGGTTAAATTAATGATAATAATTAATTACAGTTATCAATTATACATTAAAAAATGTATAAATCAATAATATGATAATAACCAATCATGGTTTTCTTTCAGCTAAATTGATTATTAGGAATAATTTTAACAATGAAATTAAAGTACTATATTAGTACTGAAAAAGAATTTTGAAACTAATGTTTTGTTATGGTTAAAAAAACCTTATTCATTTTAATTCAAAGGATTGGCATGAAAATTTTCTCTAGAAAACGTCATTCTGATTTTTTTTTATTAGATACTGGTGGTAGTGCGAGAGGTGGAGGCTGTTTGTAAACTTTACAACTTGTATACTGATATTAAGCGATGTATTAGCTATGTAATTAAGTTGAAATGTTGAAGAATCTAATTGGGTTTTTCCAAGTGAGCTTTAGCAAGAAACACCTATCGGTTTTTTTTTTGGGTTGGACAAAACCATACTAACTCTTTCCTTTTTCGGTTTTAGTGAACTATTGAATTCATTTGTAATGAAAGAAATTAAACTTAAAAAAATTCCAGAAATGGAAGAATGTGAGATTGTTTGATGCTTACCCACACAAAAGGTGTCTCTTTTGTATTCGAGTAAAAAAGATTATAAAGCACCTGCTCCGAAATACAGATGAATTGAGTAAAGTTCCGTTGACATTATGAACGGATTATGTGATGATGAACTAACAAACGCACGAAACTCTATGGTAATAAAACTGGGAAATTTTACTCGAGCTGAAGTATAAAACATATACTTGAGAATGAGGGCACGTTACAATAATGAGAGGTGCGAGGATTCTAAAAATGTAATTTAGTTTTTATATAAAATTTTGTTGGGACTGTTTTTGTTTTGGACGCCTGATAAAACTGGCGTTGGAAATGTATGATTTATGTTAGAGTAATAAAGGTTTTTTTTTTTTTTAAGTTCCATAAATTGCTTTGCTTTTTGTTGAAAGGAAGCTAAAAACCCGTACTAATTGCTAGGGTCTAGGCCAGAGGTGGCAAACCAGTGGCATGCGACACAATATTTTGGGCACGCCACTGATCAAAATGGTTTGCATTTCAATTAAAAATAACAAAGTTCACTATGAAGTATCACGATTAAACCGTCACTAAGTCAATATTATTTGACGGCACGTCTATGGCCTCATTAAACATTTCTTAAGAAAAAATGGCACGTTGATCCATATAGGTTCGCCACCCTTGGTCTAGGCTAATATACCTATGTTAAGCAGAGGGTGGGCTGGACTTTTTTATTGCATGCAATGATGCATACTAATCTTTATAAGAATAGGCTCCACCAGTGGCCGAGTGCATAGCACTCTGAACTGGGAGACGGAAGCTGACTCAGGACCCCTTAGAAAGACCCCCCATCCCCCCCATGGAGGGCACCCCACCTCTTGACCTAGATCCCATGTAGATAAATGGCTGTAATCCCGCAACACAACAATAACTTTAAAAGAATAGACTAACAAAAGCATGATACTTTTCAAAGCGGGAAAAGAAAAAAAGAGTGAATTTCGATTTTCCTTAGTTGATTCCATTTCCCATTCCCAATGCACTCAGTTTCACAGATTGAAAACCACTTAATCAGGATTAACAGTGCCGAGTCGATTGTAGCTTTTTCAAGAAAAGGAAGTGCATGTTTTGTTTTTCTCCTTTTAGTTTTCTCCTACACATCTTAATTATAATGTCTCGGTACTATATGTGAAATGTAAGCAGTGCAATGACTCAGAAATCTGAGGCAGGAAAAGATTTTAAACCGGATTTTCGTATTCCGCGGTCTAAAATTCATAAAAGGTGGCTACTTTCGTTATGATAAAAATAAAAAATTATTGGACAGTGTAATGCATATTATACAGGGTGTCCGAAAAAGGTGGTAATGGGCTTTTAATTCTTTATCTCTTAGAGATAGGTGGGCGGTGTAAATTGAAAAAAGGTCGCAAATTAGACTGTTAAGAAAAAATCCCTCTTGTTAATTTTCAAAACGTTGCACTTTTTAAATTTGTATACGACCCTCCGTACAAAATAATTCCCAATTAATAAAATGTGCCCTATACACTAATGAGGTGTCATACAAAATTTGAGAATTATACTTTAAAAAGTGTCAGAGATATGAAGATATATACATGCTGACTTAAATCACCTTTCAATATCTCTCGAAAAGAAAATCTCGCGTCTAGTGGTTGTGTGAACTCTTGAATACTCTCAGATTCGAAAAAAAAAATTAGAATATATCGTTACAGGAGTCTTCTTCTTGAAAAAGACCTGTTTTCTCTCAAAAGAGTTGTGAGAAAATATCCTAATATTTATATATAACTTTTTTGTTATGTTTTATTTTCAAAACTTAAAAAACAACCCCTGACAACTGTATTCTTTTCTCATTTTTTGTTTCTTACATTTGAAAATAGATGGCAGCACTACAGTAATTCAGTATAACCAGATTTTTTATTATTTACTGTATTTGAAACTAGATGGCAGCACTAAAGAATTTTTGCATTTTTTTTTATTTCTTTGCTGTTTAAAATTCAGGATGGGAGATAAGCAGAGACGTAGCAAGAGTTTTCAATGCCCGGGTACAACTGAAGATTTTGCACCCTCTTCTAATTTGTTAAAGTGCAATATGGAGAAACATGTCCGATGCTAGACAGCTTATGCTGGGCAAGGGCGGCTCCAGACTGAATTCTCGGAGGGGGCCATAGAACTTTTTACATAGGTCTATAAATTGTTCAAAATGCAAATTGAACGTGAGAAATCGTAAAGTATGCGAATCTAAAGCTGTAAATCAAAATTTCGGAGGGGGGCATGCCCCCCCTGCAGCCGCCCTTGTATTCGGGGGACTCAACATTTTCCAAGGGGTCTGTCAAATTTACGCACATGCATACACACATGCGTGGTTATGCCACTAGAAATGGTAGACGGGCGAAGTGTGAAGGTCCCGGGTTCGGGTCCCATCGCGCGTCCGTCAACCTAACCGTTCGGAGTTTTCCGTGGTTTTCTCCGAAACATAGCGTAAATACGGGTTAAGACCCCTTAGAAAGACCCCCACGGAGGGCACCCCACCCATAGGTCTAGAGCCCATGCGTAGCTAATCGGCCTTAATCCCACAACAACGCATACACACATGCGTGTGTGTGTGTGCGTATGCATGATTCAAAAACAAAACCTTTCTTTTTTTTTTATTATAACATTTTGAATACAAGCATTTAATAAGTGAATTGTGGTGCTATAAACTTTTCAAAAGCTGTTAAGATGATATAATTTCAAACAGTTTTTTTTTATGATTATAGCTTTTTTTTATTTCAAAAGTTATTATAATTTTTTTTTTTTTGCCACTTTTCTGGAAGTAACTTATTTTAGTCTTCACACATCGCATCAAAGATTTATACTCCAAAAGGTTTTGCTGACATTGCATATGCGAACACACGCATGTATCCAGGATGTCTCAGCCCAGGCAGTACACTAATACAGTTACGAAAGAAAACAATAACGGTTGCACAAAAGCCTAATACTTTTGCTATTATATAGTCCATCAACAACATTATTTAAACACATGAGTGAGTCTTTTTGTGACTTTTCTTTTTTTTTTTTCTATTGACTTGTGGACTTTTGATTCTAAATTACGGTTGCCACATAGATACAAAATATCGTCGTCATGGTAATTGCATATGTTTAGTGATCACCACCTTGGCGAGAGTCGGGGCGTTAAAGTAGGAATCAACCCAAGAAAGACAAACACGCCATGGATTAGGATACACATTCGAACCAATATTTAAAACGGTAAAGTATAGTTGGAATATACTTGCCGAAGATTGTAAAACAGTTTTAGTAGGCGATTTTAAGATAGATTTCGATTCCAAAGATGGGTTTTATGGAACAAGTGAGAAAAGTACGGCACACTCCTGAATAATGATACACTTTCCAACTTAATAAGGAAGAAAAATAGGGACGACGCATAAATTATGATACGCTTTTAATATATAGCACTTAAGTGCGCATTTAAAATCTGAAAGTGTTTCAGATTTTCTTCCCTTTTTTATCTTATGAATTTCGCGAACGTTATGTCGTAAATTTTTTCTTTGTATATAGTGTCCTTTTTGCTAGCCAAATTAAACATTCCGCTTGCCGTTGGAGAGTTGACGAGTTGAAATTTCGAAATTAATACTATAACTACGTACTTGTTTTTAATTGTGAACAATTACCTTCTCAAGAGACATTGGTGAAATTTAAGGGATATGCTTATTGGGGAAGAATCAGACGGAAAATACGTTACCACGGAAGAAAACCTTCAAAACTCCGCGCAGTTAGACAAAACTATGAGGAGGTTTAATTTTTAGAGGAGCTGAATTTGATCCTCCCCCACCTCTGCCATTTCTGAGCATAAGTTCGTTATTTTAGTCCCTCAGCCATCGAGGCCAAATGAAAGAGTGGAGGGGGGGGGGGTATAAGCAAAAATTGCAGACTTGTTCAATTCATTTGTTAATAGTTACTCACAATTTGACGTAAGTTTTTTTTTTCCGTTTCTCTCTCTCTCTCTCACACTGATTCATTAACTGTTAGTTTTTGTTTTTAGTCAGTTCTGAAATATAAAAAATACAGTAGAGTCGCTTATCCGACATTCCGTATTATCCGACAACGGGCGAAGCGACGTCGAATAAAATTTGTTGGACGCGGAGCCAGCTGCGGTCAAAAAAGGGTCTCTAGATCTGTGACACGCGATGAACGTTTCGATCGTCCGCCATCTTGCTGGTCGTTAAGTCGAGCGATGGCAATGGCTGCCCTTTTTTCGGAATTGGGAGAGGGTTGCGCCTCAAAGAGTTAATATTAGGAGAGAGAGCTGGGGGAATCGCGATACAGTGATACAAGAAATCAATGAACGGAGAGACATGATTAACAAATTGAGTTAATCCTCTGGAGACTGCAATTCAACACATTGAGCAATAAGAAGAGGCTACAGAAATTTACGTAATGATGCTGCAAAAATGGGAAGATTTGGCAGCGAAAAATCGCTACTCATCGGGAAAACAGACTACCCTAAAAAAATTCTTTAAACCCTCACAGGACTGAAATTTAAGTGTAGCATATGGCACTCATAAATTCTGACAGTAGATTATTCTGTAACTGTAAGTTCATTTTTTCAATTCATTTTTCCATTGTTTTCTTGTATTTTTAGAGCAAGAGTATGATACAACATAGTATTGTGTTATAACATAGTATGTATGTATGTATTATGTTCCAAGATACAATGTAGCTTAAGCTTATTCTTGACCCCTCTCTATTATCCGACATCGTGCCGGCCCCTTTATGTCGGATAAGCGAGACTCTACTGCATTCAAATCGGATTTTAGGCTTTTTGGAGGAAGAAAACTTTACGAGTGCTAAAATGTAGAACACAATCATGTAATAAAGCTTTTAGAAAAGCCCTCTACAATGCTAGAGAACCAACCACCCAGAGCTCTCCGTAGCACTGAGTTTACCGCACAAGGGCATCAGAATAGAAGGGCGTGCTCGAACTTAGGAAGTTCCATGTAACGTCAAAAAAAAAATAAACGAACCTAAGGGAAAGAAGGAGGGGGGGGGGTGTTCCAAAAATAAAATTTCCTACGAAGGTGCTTTGTAAAGTGTCCTTAAAGCTTACAAAATTTATGACTTTCGAGGCGACTAAGATTAAATTTTGATTCTTTTCCCTTACAGGTTGCAGTTTACCAGATGTCGTGGTGAGGGCGATCGCTAATTGTGAGGATATTGGCTATGCAAGATTTGGAAAGAAATCGGCAGTGAGTTCAAGGGCTACTTTTTCATTACTTTACCTTGAAGAAAAAAATCTGATGTGGACAACACACGACTTCCTTGCATGTCTATTAAATCAAAAATATTTTCGGCGCACTTCATCTAAACTTATTTTGTTTGAAAGAGATAAAACAATGCAGGAATAGTAAGGCTTAGCGATTTCTAGCCAAATATTTCGTTTTATAGGATCGTGCAATTAATCGCGTTTATAGGATCGTGCATGCTAGCTTACGATGAGATGCATCGAAAAAAATTCTTAAGAGTAAATTTAGAGGTTATTTAGTCAAAATCGGTTTTTTCGTCGAAATTTGGCCCCCGAAATTTTTCGGGATCACATTACTTTCTTATACTCTTACAAGGAAGTAAAAAGAATAAGACGCTCTAATCTTAAAAAACAACTTCTGTATTCGCAGCTACAAGCAGATGCACAAATGACTGGAACTGTGAAAACTTTTCTTAAATAAATAAATAAATACATAAAAATTGTAAGCCTACGTGTTTGTATTCAATTTGATATTTCTGAATCCAGCTTGCGCGATCCCCCTTCCCCCCCCAGGTTAAATATACCAGATAATTTATGAAATAAAATCAAAGATGGTGGCAGGGATACTAATCTGTACTCGACCCAAATTATAAATAGAAAATTACTCAAAAAATTATTGATTATAATCAGTATTATGTATTGTAGTAGTATATTGATTATAATCAGTATTCACAGTACAATTTTAACAAATTGTACTGTGAACTGTTTACAAACAAACAACTTATAGGCGTTACGAAACTCTCGGGGGGGGGGGGACTGTGATAAACAAAACGGAATGTTGCATTATTTCCCTGAACAGGTCACCCCTCAGTTTATTTTTAAGGGGATTTTTGTGCTTATGTGTTTTTTCTTACGACATTCCCTACTAATACAGTACGAATTTCTGGATATTCCTGCAGTTTAACCCTTTGAGACGCAACCCTTTCCCAATGCTGAAAAAAGGGCAGCCGTTGCCATCACTCGACTTAACGACCAGCAATATGGCGGACGATCGAAACGTTCATCGCGCGCCACAGATCTAGACACACTTTTGTGACGCAGCTGGCTCTGCCGCACAGCCGCTGTCGTCAAAAAGATGTCTCTCGATCGGTGGCACGCGATGAACGTTTAGATCGTCCGCCATCTTGCTGGTCGTTAAGTCGAGCGATGGCAACGGCTGACTTTTTTTCGGCATTGGACCATCTATCCAGCTGTTCTTTCATTCTTCATTATTCAGCGGATGTCGGGGCTGTTAAAAATAATCGTGACAATCTTTTTTACGGGAAATGACATGCTAAAAAGTAAAGGATTCTCGTGGAGCTATGTCACCCGCAACTATTTCCATAGAAATCAAATCTATTCTTACTGACTGGCAAAAGTCAGAGTTTGGTGTTCCCAGAGCGGGAACACTGCGCGTTAAAGGGTTAACTGATTAATGATTAGCTTCGTTATAGAGACAAGTCATTATAACCATGGTCTATTGCTGATTCGTGTGAAGGTTTGTATTACTGGGGAGTCTATATATACAGGGTGTCCCAAAAAGGAACACGCTTAAATCTATTGATTAAAACTAACACTCCTTTATTGATTAAATTTCTTATCGGTTGATTTAAATCCTTTTACGCTAAAAAATACTCATTAAAGACAATTCTAATTTGTTATCTCCTCAATTCCCCTCAATGCTCAGGATTCGCTAGTTTCTATTATACTCCATTTTTCACTAAAATCTTGTCTATTTGAGAATTCTATCTCTCCCCCACGAAAGATGCGTAGTAAGGTATCCTATTACTTTCACGTGACCAACGCTCCATCTCTAACGGAAAACGGTACAGTCACCACAGACAACACAACGCGGGAATCGTATGGCTTACGCAGTGGTTATTTATATTCTTTGTTACGGCGAGCATCGAAGAGCAAACATGTCGTTATCAAAATATGAATTAAAAGAGTTTCTGAAGAGGATACCCGATGATACTTTAGAATGGTGATAATTTTATTTTATATCCGAATACCAAATACATCTTTTTCATATTCAGAGTTGTGAAATAAATTCAACCTAAATGTGGAGAGGATGCTTTCGGTAAAAATTTTGTTTTAATGGACATAGTTTCTTACGATTGGATTATAAAAATCTCGTCGCTCTTGTAAAACAAATGAAGTTATGATATCTTCAGTCAAGTGAGTAAGTACTATTTTACCTTTTTCATGTAAATAAATTGGGTTGCTGCTTTAATTAAATCTTACAGCTGGTTTAACCATGATTGCATTTGTGTATTCTGACTGTACTGTGAATTCGTTTTATAACTAGAGACTATAGTGAAATTATATTCTATTTATTAAAAAAATACTTTTTTATGGTGTATTAAGATATATGTAATGTATTTGTCTTGATTTAAAATTTATTTTGTCGGGCTTATAATCATAGATTACAGCTCTGATAATAAAAAATGAAGAAAACGAATCATTCAATATATAAATCAAAAACAGCAAATTTTCATAAGACACCCTTTTTCTAGTTTAAAATAATAATATTAATTGAGTACAGATATATTAATTAAAAAAGGACTGATTTTGTAAAAACGCTCATTCTATAGCTTAAATAATAATCATAATTGAGTACAGTTATATTAATCAAAAACGGACGGACACTCCTTATTTTTGATTATTATTTAGCCTAAATGGAGCTGTTGTAGAATGCTCAAAAATTGAGAATTTTTCGCTCCATTGATATTTGTTGATGAATGGAGCAAATTTTACTCAATCGGGAGAATGGCTGTTTGAAGTCAATGATTGAGTAAAAATATACTCCGTTTGATTATTATTTTACTCAATAGATTTAAGCGTGAAGTAACATGCTTTAATTATTGATCCGTTAGAGATTAGTGGGTAATGCCAATTGAAAGAATGTTCGAATGAGGTAGGAAAAAGAAAATTAAGAAAAAGTTTCCCTCGTTAATTTTTTGAAAGTGACACTTTTAAAAATTGTATACAGTCCCCCGTACAAAAATAATCCCAATTAATAAAATGTACCCCATACATTAATATGGTGATTCACGAAATCTCAGCCTTTCAACATAAAATGTCTCAGAGATACCTATAAAGAAAAATGATCGGGGGATTGTGCATGAATTTAAATGAAAACGTTTAATGCTAAAATAGAAAAAAAAAAGTTTAAAAAAAAGGTAGAAAATCTGAAACACTTTCAGATTTTAAATGCGCAATTAAGTGCTACATATTAAAAAGCGTATCATAATTTATGCGTCATCCCTATTTTTCTTCCTTATTAAGTTAGAAAGTGTATCATTATTTAGGAGTGTGCCGTATTTTTCTCCCTTGTTCCATAAAACCCATCTTTGGAATCGAAATCTATCTTAAAATCGCCTACTTAAACTATTTTACTATCTTCGTCAAGCATATTTCAGTTGTACTTCACCGTTTTAAATACTATTTGGAATGTGCATCATAATCCATGAGTGTGCCGTGTTCGTTTTTCCCGGGTTGATTTCTACTTTAACGTCCCGACTCTTGCCAAGGTGGCCATAATTAAAGACATGCATTTTTTGTATTCATGTGGCAACCGTAATTTAGAATTAAAACGGCAATTTGGAACAACATGTACGTACAGCATTCCATTACTTACCATTTACAGAGACCATTTCTGGCTGTGCGAGCGCACAGCCAGTCTGTGTCAAGAAATGGTCTCCAGATCCGTGGCACGTGATGAATGATTCGATCGACCGCCATCTTGCTGCTAGTTAAATCGTGCGATGGCAACGGCTGCCCTTTTACGACAATGAGAAATGGTTGCGCTTGAAAGGGTCAATCGATTATTAAAAGCCTTCGAGGTAATCGATTTTGAAAAATCAATTCGAACGCTCAGCACAACAGTATTCGAACGACACGTGGCACTCGAAATCTCGAATACTATTCGAATAGCAAAAATCGCGAATATTCACTATTCGACTAATCGATTATTGGTTCTATTCCAATAGTAGCCATCAGTAATAGACAATCATTCGAATGGCACATCACTAGATATCTGACCACTGTTTACTTTTCACGGGAATATTAATTTTCTTATCGCGTTATTCGAAAATAAATCAACAAATGACCAACGGATAGGTATAAAGGCAAAAAAGAAAGAAATGAAAACAAACTATCCCGTGTCCAAGGTTGATAATGTTTTCATGCGAAGATTATCAGATAATTGAAATCTAAAAAATGGAGAAAGAATCACGTGGTCAGTACACGAGTTTCTTTGAGCTTTGCAACCGTGAGGGTGCGTCAGTACAGCTGATAAACTGTCCCCTTAATCAGAAATCTGATTACAAGACGGGCATAATATTTATCAGTTTTTAATGGCTTGTTCCTTCTGAAAAACCCGTCCATGGGATTGTATGTTTTCTGCATTACGATAGTGTTCATCCACGTGATTATATACAGTGAAAACCAGAGATGTAACCTCAGGGCTAGCTAGGTGAATTCCGATGAATATCAGTTTTCATAAAAGGATAGGCATAGCAACCTTCCGGATTTGGCACATATTCCAAACATTATTATAAAAGAGAACAAAATCCCCGATGAGAAATCGGCGAAAAATTCCTTTCCGTTTCGACACTGGAAATTACTAACGAGGTTATCACACTAGCGCAAAACCCGAGCAACTTTCTGCTGGAACAACTTTCCCGCCAGACCTTTTAGGCGGGGTTATCGATTAGGGTTGTAAAAGTATAAAAAAACTTTCTCAGACGCCAAATAGTCATCGCATGTCAAGGTATCGCTGATTTGGCGTTTAGTTTGTATCGTGACTTAGCATCTAGCATAACCCTTTTGTTGATGCATTTAAATCAAATCGGCGGCGGGGATTTGTTAATGATTGGATACTTAAACTGATTACATTGATCAAAATAATGATCAAAGTTATGACAATTCCTCCTTTAAAGTCTGACAAAAAAGTTGTGTTAGTGCTTTTTTGTACGTTACGTTAGTGTGATAACACCTTTAGTCCACCTTTGGAACGCAAAGAAAACTCTGAAAAGTATGTCAGAAAGGTGGTCTCAGTGGTGAATACAAGAAGGATGGAGGGTGAAAACCCCTTCCTCTTTTTGGTCACACTTTAACCTAAAAATCTCAGGAGGTGTTAGGCAGCTGAAAGCGCTATTGTACCCAGTTTTAACCCGTTTGCTGCCATCGTTGAAAGTGCGCTGCGGAGAGAAGACTTCCCTCGTGTTGCCCTTACCGAGCAGCCGTAGCGTAGGAGCATTTACCCAACATCGTACATACAAGGGTCTCTCAGGGAGTCAAAGTTGGTCAGGGGACATCGAAAATGAATATTCAATACAAAATACAAGATACGCTGTTATTTAACTGCATAAAAATACATCGTTGTCTCGTATTATTCCCAGACAGCACATAAGCTTAAATCAAGCTTGAGATTATGCTTGGCAATGCAAGGTTGGCTTAAGCTGGATTTTGACTTGCAAAGTGCGGTGATGGCGCCATCTGTGAAAGAGAATGGACATTAATTGTCTAGCGTCCTCAAATTTGTTGAAAGTTCGTAAAAGATGTGTTTTAACGGGGATGGGTTTTTTATTACCAGTGCCATATTACTGGCAGGGCAAATGGGGCAACTGCCCAGGGCCTACAGATTTTAGGGCCCAAAAATCTTGCATCTTACACTTTTGTAATTTTAAAATAAAATTATAAAGGATAAAAAAAAATTCAGAAGTTAAATAATTTTTTTAATTATAAAGTATGAACAATGAAAATAATTCAAATTTACATTTGTATAAATTAATTTAAACTTATTTTTAATTCTTCGAAATGCTCTATATCGATATAGCATACCAATATATGTAGGAAAATAACTAACCACACTTGTAAAGAGAATTTTTAGCGTTAAAAAATAGCAAAAATTTTCAATTATTTGTTATTATAAGAAATATTTACAAAAATGACTAAAGTGTTTGTATTCCATACATGTTATGTTAGCAACTGTGATATAGCATTTCGAAGTAACGTTTAACTATCTGTTTCTTTGATTTCAGATTACTTAACACAAAATTTGTGTTAAGTAAGTAAACCCATTCTATATTTCCAAATATGGAAATTCTTCAAAATAAAATACAATTATACTACGAAATTGATTTCAAAATCAGTCGTTTGTCTCGATTTTGGCTAGCGGCAGTATTGCTCATGAGTGTTGCGAAAGTTTTAAAACATGTGTTGCTCTTAAGTTTATATTATGTTTATTTCCCTATTAGTAGAGTCTCTAAATCACACATAAAATTCATTAACATATCGCCCACTTATCAATCTGGCCAGAAAACCGCTTAATAATTCACTTCAAACTTTAGTCATAGCTGCACAGGGCTCTGGTGGCTGAATGGATAACGCGCTCGGCTACTAATCGAAAGGTCCCGGGTCCTATTCTAGCCACGGACACTCGATGGAAACAGTTAAAATAACTTAAAATTACAGCATAAAGGGGGAAAATGCGCGGAAAAATAAAGTATGTGGGGCGCGTTCGCCAGCGGGCGCCCCGTGTATTTAGAAAAAAATTTTTTTGAAAATTTTTTAAGCTTGAAATGTCAAGCTTGATTCAAGCTTGAAATGTCAAGCTTAATTCAAACTGGGAAAGTGTAAACTAGAACACTTGATTCAAGCTTGCATCAAGCTTACACGACTGGAATTTTCAAGCTTAATTCAAGCTTATTGACTTGATAAATCAAGCTTGCTGCAAGTTTGCTGTGCTGTCTGGGTTGTCTTTTTTAGAAAAATCATGGCCCACATGCATCGGCATTTGCTCCCCTGTCTTCAAAAAAAGTTTGAAATTTTCCTGCGTATTCGAAGTCGAAACGCACCTAACATACAGGGGCAGGAGTATGAAAGGCTTTCGTTTCCCTTTCCTTTGTTTAGTTAAATTTAAAGATCACAAAAGATCCCAACACTTCTTCAGTTACAATACCACGTGTAGCTTTGGTGGAGTTCATAAATTACACCAAGAGAGGGAGAAAAGTGTAAATCAGCAATTTTCATGATTTTCATTCGCATATGCTATCCGAGCAATCTGTGGTGTTACGAGTCATTTAATGTCCGGATATAAAATATATTTTCTGTATTTTGAAAATATGAAACACAATGAAAATGTATTTTAAAATACACTTTCAAAATACTTTGTTTTTAAGCGTGAAAATACAAAATAAAGTATATATATTAATGCATTTGCAATACTGCCAAACTCTGGTTAGGACCCCTTAAATAGTCTCTTCGACAAAGGCCCCTTCCGCCCGTAGGCAGGTGAGGTGCCCCTTGTGTGGGCTTGCCGTAACACAGATAAACAAAAACAAACTGAAGGAGATAAATGGGAAATGTTTGCGGTCAAGGACGCACAGAGAATATTTTTCCCGGGAAGGATTACAACTTATGTGACCTGAATTAAAAAATGTCAAAGAAAAATATTTTTTTCGTGAACATTACTTACTTTATTATTATTAATTTTTTTTTTGGTCTTCATTTTTTTTTTGGTCAGTTTTTTTTTTTTTTGGTCTTCATTTTTCCTTTCTAGACGTATTCTTAATATTAAAAAAAATATATATATATTTGTTAATCTGTGTATTTTTTAATTTTATTATATGTGAAGGTTATTTAACCGTGACAGCTATTCTTTTCACAAACGGAAAATTATGATCGATCTGGACAGACTTCTCAAGTGGCCTAAACGGTGAAAAATGTGCAGCCGTTGTCATCGCTCGAATTAACTACCAGCAACATGGCGTCCGATCGAATCGCCCACAGCGTGCAACAAAGCTAAAGGGCGATTCCACGGTAACTCATGTTGCATTTTTTAAAAAATCGCATTTTTAAACTGTCGTAATAATAAAAAAATGCATTTATTTTCTTTTAACAAAATTCATGCTGACTGCATTTTTTCCCCAAAAAAAATCTTATAACTAATTCATTTTTTGTAATATTAATTAAAATTACTTGGTAATTCAAGCTACCAAATAAATAAATAAATAAATAAACTCGGCTGTTCGAGCCTCGTCAGGGGGAGATCCCCCTGCTTCCCCCTAATTTTTTAGTTTCATGATTGCCATATTAAAACGATATTCATTGACTTTGTCATTTTATCGCTCATCTTTCGCGTATTTCGCCTGGTGACCCTATGTTGAAATTTTTAGGAGTGTAACCTATTTATAGAAAAATACATGGGATGCCTACTCTACAGCTTACGAAATAGTGTAACAATAGATTAAAGCTGTTGTGAACTAATAGCATTTAAATATATGTAAAAAATACATGTGAAACATACTCTACAGCTTACGAAATAGTGTAACAATAGATTAAAGCTGTTGCGAACTAATAGTATTTAAATACATGTAAAATTATGTCGCTTACTTTTATGTCGCTTTTTTATGTTGCATTTTTGGGACACATTTTTCACTAAAAGGTGTTGAGAGATAAAATGACATAGTCATAAAAAAAGAAAAAAGAGACATTGAATTTTCTGAGGATACTTCAGAGTTGTATTTTTGTCAAAATTCTACTTAAGTGCTGTAATCTTTATGAGAGTTTGCATGTATCTTCCTTATCACAAAACATCATTCAGTTTTGTATATAAAATTGGTTATTGAATTAAAATATGCTAAGTCTGTGGTAACTCATGATACACAGCTGGGTAAATCATGTTACAACGTAGATATCTGACTCTGAAATGTTGCCATTCTGATAAAAAGAAATTTTTACACAAAGTAAACTGTTGCCAACACAGCTACAACAATTCTGAATAATTTCTCACACAATTAATTAATTTTTTTTTTATGGTCATGTCCATGTTCATATGGAATAACCCTAAAGAACGTACTTGGCGTACAGCTGAGCAGTGGCGGCCGCTCACATCTGGCCTGGATTTAGCGGATGACTCTCGGTCGCCTACTCAACGGATGATCGAGAGTTTACCTTTATACGGTGCGCACCGGTTATAACGGACCTGGGATATAACGTACTATCGGTTATAATGTACCTAGAAGCTAGGTCCCGATTGAAATCCTATATTTATAATATTATTAACTTCGGTTGAAACGTACTTAACAAAAGTATGTACTTCGGCTATAACGTACTTTTTATACCAAAGCCAAGAATGAAATTCTGCTTTTCTTAAGCATTTTATTTCCTTTTTTGCATAAATTTCAGTACGTTCAAAAACACTCGTTGTCAGTTTTCAGATTCTCTAGAGAGATGAATTGTGCATGAATGAAGGGAACGATCTTTTATCTTTTTCCCCTGCTAGGTAGGGCTAAGAACAAGACTAAGTTTTTTCTTTGGCATTCATCAATGTAAATGCCATCTGAAAAGCCCTATCTATAATGATTCTGATGATAGTGAAGAAAAAACAGAGGAGCCTATACCAAGCATATCCGACGCATTAAATGCTGCAGAAACAGCATCACGATTTTTTGAATGCCGCAGTGATGATGCAGAGACTCTACAGAGGTCTATTATGGATTTCCAAAACGGTATTTTTAAAGTAGCATCTGCTCATTTAAAACAAAAGAAAATTACAGATAATTTATCTCAATAAAAATTATAAGTGATGAAGAATTTTCTCTGTTTTTTATTTAATTTAAATTTTAAAAAAATCAGACCTGTTTAAAACACATATTACAGTGAAATTATGAGCCACTTTCTTTGTTCGTGTAATATTGAATCTTACCGGCGGTATTGTTTATAACGTACTTTGGCTATAACGTACTACTTTTTTAGGTCCCGTGAGAGTACGTTATAACTAAGGTGACCATACGTCCCGTTTTGAACGGGACAGTCCCGTTTTTCTGTGGCTTGTCCCGTTGTCCCCAAGCACAGCTTTGGGACACCGTAATGTCCCGTTTTTAGGAAGTGTCCCCTAGCACAGTTTTGGGACACCGTAATGTCCCGTTTTTAGAAAGTGTCCCCTGCAATGTCCCGTTTTTAGAAAGAGAGCAATCCACGGTAACGAATGCAACAAAGGCCGCTAAAAATCTAAAATCATCCAACAGCAGTGTCTGTAAAAAAAAAAAAAAAAAAAAAACAAAAACCTAACCTTCCCCCCTCCTTTTTCGAGACGCAAAGAAAATGCCGGGGGGGGGGTATTGTTTTGTGTTTGTTCTTTTAATGCTCTTTTTTTGTCAACTATTTCAATTTATTTAATTTTCATTTCTTTTTTTTTAAGTCATGTTCCTCTTTTGCTTATCCCCCCCCCCCGATCTCCACTTTATTTTCCAGTTTCACTCTGGTTTTCTAAGAATTTTTTCCCTTTCGAATGACAACTTCCTTTTCCTGTGTGTCCTTTTGTTTACTTCTCCCTTTCCTACCTTCCTGTCTTGTGTCGGATGGCGTTTTTGAAGTCGAAGAAGGGCCTACCTACCCCTTGCACCACCCGAAACGTACGTAGTGCACTATTTTTTATAGCATATGTGTGTTTTAGCAAAGATTTTTTTTTTCATTTTATTTTGAAACTAACATCAACACAAGCTTTTTTGCGCGTTTTCTTAACGACTAAAAGATACCCAGATCTGAAAGTCCTACACTATTACCTTAAAAACAGAAGATGTCCCGTTTTGGGAAAGAAAATAAACACACTATTGCCAAAAAAGTAGTAGATGTCCCGTTTTGAAGGAAAAAAATATATGGTCACTTTAGAAAAAACACTCAAAATACTGGTGTTAAACGATAAAGTAATTAAAAAACTTTGTAAAAAACACACATAAGAAGTAAAAGGAAGTTTCCTTTTACTTCTTATGTGTGTTTTTTACAAAGTTTTTTAATTACTTTATGGTCACTTTAGTTATAACGGGTGTCTACTGTATTTATAAAAAAAACATCTCCTTCCCTTTCTACCAGATGGCGCTAGCAACACCCACTTTCACTTTCCATTTTAAATGTCCCGCAGCAGATTATCCATCCAACTCTCCCCCCAGCCAATAAGTTATTAAAAAAAAAAATAAATAAACAAACACGAAAATCCTTCACCTGTTCCTTCCTCTCGCGATCCCCTCCCACCGTTTCGCCCGTCACCATCTCCAGGTCGCCATGGCAACGCGCCGGAAACGCATTTTTGGGGGATGGAGGAGTGAGCGAGAGAAGTAGCGGAGGAGAGAGAAAGTAGTCTTCGCCGGCAAATGTCTTCAGCTCAGAAGCACGTGGGGATCGGAGTAGTCCAGTCAGCTGTCGGCACCTGTGGAGTTTTGTTGTTGTTGTTGTTGTTTTTAATCGGAATTCTGTGGCGATAATTTCTTTTCGATTTTTTCCTCGGGGGAGTCATCTTTGAATGATTCAGAGGCCTCCTTTATTTTTGTCGTGAAGTCATGCCGAGATAAAAAAAAAAAAAGAGAGAGAGTTCAGATAGCCGCTCCGGATAGATCGGGAAATTTTGTGGAGTTAGTTGTGTAAACATTAGAAGCTTTTTCCAACCATCTGACTCTGGCTTATTTATTTGTTGAAACTCTCGGAATGGATTCTCTGGCTTGATCACTGAGAGATCGCTAATATTTTTTTTGGAAAGTTGTGCGCGTGATTCTGAAGAGCGAAAGGAAAGCAACTGTGTGAAAATTTGAAAAGTAACTAAATAAAAATTTGTAAACTGGCCGGTTGCCTGCAAGTTAGAGAGATGAAGGAAGTGCAAATTTACCTGCGGCTCCTGGCTATCTTAGCTGTTGCATACACAGGTAAGTGAATTTTTTGTCCAAACTGTTATCTCCTTTAAAATATAAAAGCCTGTACAGTGGTGTACAGGCTTTTTTCAGTGGTGTACAGGCTTTTTTCAGTGGTGTACAGGCTTCTTCAGATCATCTTTACCAGACCCAAATAAGCCCTTTCGAATTTTTGCATAATAATGTATATTTATCATAAAAACATATTTTATAAATTCAATAAAAAAAAATGTATGCATCAGTTAAAAAAAAATCCAGACATATGTTGGCAGATCCATCCCTAGTAGCACAACTAGTTCAAAAAATGTTGAAATTACGTTGGAAACACGTTTTTTGACGTTAAAAAACGTGTTTTAAACGTCTTTTGGACTAATTGTGCTACTAGGGATGTTGTAGCAATCATAAGCGTAGCTTTGGAAGGGGGGGCACTTGCCCCTCATAACATTGTTTAGAAAATCGTCTATTTCATAAACTTTCTTTCAGAATGTGGAGAAACTCCGCTATTATTGAAATAAACTCTTGTGTCATTCTTAAAATTTTCGGTCACGCTTGGCTAATGAATAATTTTTCTTCACTTCACTTTTCGTTTAAAGATTTTCATTTCAGAAGAAGATCGTATCTCAAGACCAAAAATCGACCTAAGGATCGTATCTCCAAAAAAAAAAAAAAAAAAAAAAAAAAAAGAGAGAACTCGTATGCTAAGGGGCACTGGTATGTCAAAGAACCGATACGAGTGATCAGCTCGGGAAAAAAAAAAAAATCCCCCGATTTTCAACAGTAAATAAAAATGAATTAAATTTGTGTAAGGCTGCGAGGCATTTTTGCAGTGGCAGATCCAGAGGAAGGATTGTGGACTTTATCCCTGGTCCCCCGGCTCCATGAAATTTTCGAATCCGTTAGTAAAAGTTTTTAGTCGCGCAAATTTTGTTTATTAACTCACGGATAATTTCATAGCGACTCATCTAATTTTGTGCAAAGCTGATGGTTATTCGAAAAAATAAAAATAATAAATAAATGAAACGAAACACGATGATAGATTAAAACTTTTAAAAAAATAAAATAACTAATTACGACAGGGACTTTAGACAGTTTTTAAGAATGTTTCTTCACAAGCCGCACACTATCTGAAGCGATAAGCCTGCTCCCGTTATCAAACTTTCAGGATAAATTCTTACAAATAGGAATATTTTTGCGAAGTGTCTGAACTTCGGAAAAAGTTTTACAATAAGTTTTATATTTAAGGTTTTTTCTCAGGAAACTTATTTAAAGGGACTGCTTTTTCGTTTAATGATTGTGTGGAGTTTAGCTTTTGAAGAGACATTCAGAATTTTTTCTCGAAACTAGCCTTTGCTCTTTTTTAAACAACAGCCTTAATAACGGTTTTTCTGCAAGATTTAACGAAAGCACACCTAGTCCGAACAGCTTTCTAAGAAATAATTCAGCATGTCTCTTCATAACTTTTACATTGTAAACGGTAAATATTCCAGTGATAGATATTGGATGTAGAATTTTTATAGAATTAATTTTGATTGTAAATGTATATTTTTATAGTAAAATGGGCGGTTAGTTAAAAGTAATGCATGGGCGCTCATATCTATGGGCGGAGAGAGAATGATATAACGTAGAATTGGTTCAACACTAAAATGTAGTGTTTTTCTGGGGTTTGGTCCTAACCCTACAAACAGTTCTATGGTCGACCATGCAGGGCCCGACTAACCTCTGAAGTGAGGGGAAGCTCAGTCTCATTTCGCCCCCTCCATCCCCTTTTTGTTTGAGAAAAGTAAAGTTTTAATGATTTTCTTTCATAAAAATATTTTATTCGTAAAAAAGAAATTTCATTGATTTAATTAATTCTAATGATTTCTTTTGATAAAAACATTTTATTCATTCATTTGAAATTTTCCTTTGATAAAAATATTTTATTCATTAATCTTCATAATAGTTTAGTTCATTGTAACAAGATTTTATAGTATTTTTGAAATTATTTTAAACATTAACAAATAACTAAAAACATTACCTTACTGGAACATTAAACTTTATTAATTTAGTCCTATTTTTCATTAGACATGGCTTCTTTTAGGAATTCTTTGTTTGTTTTGATGACATCATAAAAATCACAACATAGAAGTTGAGAATTAATTTTGACATTTAGAAGATGTTTATCATTACATATTAAAAGTCTACCCCTTTCTGCCAGGCAAATATTCCCCATAATAGAAAAAAAACTCTCAACTGCTGCAGATGTCCCAGGCAAAGACATCGCTAACAACCCATTTAGAAATGTTGCGACATGAAGTATCAAGACTTCTGAAAAGCACCACTTCTCTTCATTAAAAATGTTTACAATAGCTTAAAAGATCATTTAAAAACAAAATTTTGAATTTTTATCGCAGTTTTTCAGTCATTTTCGGGCCCCCCTTCAAATTCTGAGGGGAAGCTGAAGCTTTCCGGGCCTTTTCAGTAATCAGGCCCTGCGCCCATGAAGTAATGTCGTACCTCATCTGATACATAAATGTAAAAACTTGTCTGTCTGTCTATCTTGTACACAAACGTTCTCTGTTGAAAGATCGAGAAAAATATTAACTTTATTCTGAATTAAAAACTTTTTTCTGAAATCCTGCAAGTCCGCACGTTCCTTGTTTTTAATAATCTCGTCTACCTTTAACAATAGACGACGCTCTGCCGATGGACCCCCTACCGGAATTTTGCACAGATATGTGTGAAAACATATAGAGAAAAATCTTTAAGATTCTTAAAATTCTCCAAGTTCCCGCGATTTTTTAGCGATATTTTGCAGTTGTTTTTAGCCCCGGAAGAAAAGCATGAGGAGATCAGTTGACTTGCAGTTCTTTTCACTGATAAGCAGAAAATAAAAGTTTAACATCGTTAACTGCTGCAAATATTTGTCTTCCGATTGCCCCCCCTCCCAAAAAAAAAAACAATTTTTGGTGCCAAAAGAAAGCGTCTCCGATATCGTTGGACCAATCGGTTAAATTTTTGCACATTTAAGTAAGGGGAGCCCTTTAAAAATTATTTCAACTGATTTTCAGCTATTTTGTTTGCTACACTGTAAGAGCTCCCGACACTGTTAACTCCAAATTAAATCTCGTTACAGCAATCGTCGCGAAGTATTCCATATAAAGTAAAATGTTCATTTATACAGGGTCCCCACAAAAGATGGTAACGTGCTTCAATTCTTCTGTTCGAAATAAGGTAAGAAAATAAAAAAACTCCGCATTGAAAAAATAATTTCTTTCCTTAATTTTCAAAAAAGGATTTCATTTCTCAAATTCGTGTGTGACCCCCATACGAAGAAATGCGCAGTTCCTAAAATGTGCCCTCAAATACTTATGAGGTGATGCACAAAATTTGAGAATTATATCCTAAAAAGTGTCGGGGATATGATAAATATAGGCTGACTAAACCACTTTTCATTGTCTCCCGAAGGGAGAAATCACATCGGATGATCGCGATTCAGACGTCGAACAGAAATTACGGAAGAAAATAATTTTTTCTCCACTCTAGCAATAAACGTTTACATTCAAGTAATTTCGTTTTTTTTTTTTTTTTTTTTTTTTTTAATTGTAAGCCAGTGTTGTGCGTAGTCAAAACTCCCGAAGCTAATAATACAAATTTTGGCATGTATGTGAGTTTATTTTTTAACCGGGCCTGATTTTCGGGAGAGCATTCGGGTCAAGCGCCCGGGTCCCTAACAAAAAGGAGATCCCCCCCCCCCCCTAAATTGTTCATTAAGTTTAAAAATTTGTAAATTTTGAAAAAAGTTTTCGAAAGAGGGGGGGCCCGCGGTGAAGCTTTTGTCCAGGGCCCCCAACTCGGCCCTGCATAGCTGCTAGGATATAAGGCCAAAACATTTTTTTCAAATTTCGCGTATGATCTGGAAAAAAAAAATAATAATACCCATAAAATTCTTCCTGTAAGGCACATCACTCACGAATACCTAAAAATCAATTTCAAAACGTTTTGATACAGTCCTCCAAAAGTAAACATGGGAAAAAAAAAAACTGTATTTGAAACTATATAAGGTGGTTATATTTGAAAAAAAAAATTATATAAAAACTGTAAAGTTCTTGCCCCAAAATGTATCAAACAGAAGTGCTATGTAGGCTCACCTTGCTGTTGAAAATTTATTTGTTTGAATTTAATGTAGAAAAACAACTCTACTTTCCGGACGCCCTAATCGTAAAACTATAAAACATATCTGATAATATTGGACTGATAAAATACGGTGATCTCCCACTTACGCGCGACGCTCAAAAACGAAAAACTGTTAGAAAGGAGCGTAAGATTGAAATATCAGTACATTCAACTGCATCGCCTATTGTGAATGAATACGACGCATACACTAACAAATGTAAATAAGCTACATTTTTTTAAAACGTGCAATTATTTATTAACCACTATGTCATTTTATCTCTCACCCCCTTTATTGAAAATTGTCCGAAAAACGTGTCCCGAAAAAGCAACATAAAAAAGCGACATAATTTTAACGTATATTTAAATACTATTAGTTCACAACAGCTTTAATCTATTGTTACACTATTTCGTAAGCTGTAGAATAGGTATCCCATGTATTTTTTACATATATTTAAATACTATTAGTTCACAACAGCTTTAATCTATTGTTACACTATTTCGTAAGCTGTAGAATAGGCATCCCATGTATTTTTTACATATATTTAAATACTATTAGTTCACAACAGCTTTAATCTATTGTTACACTATTTCGTAAGCTGTAGAATAGGTATCCCATGTATTTTTTACATATATTTAAATACTATTAGTTCACAACAGATTTAATCTATTGTTACACTATTTCGTAAGCTGTAGAATAGGCATCCCATGTATTTTTCTATAAATAGGTTACAATACTAAAAATTTCAACATAGGGTGACCAGGCGAAATACACGAAAGATGAGCGATTAAATGACATAGTCCATTAATATCGTTTTGATATGACAATCATGAAACTAAAAAAATTAAGGGGGTTCAGGGGGGGTCTCCCCTAGACGAGGCTCGAACAGCCGAGTTATATTTTATTTTATTTTTACACTACTTTTGATAAACACCTAGATAATTGGAAATGATTATATACGCAAATTTCGTTTTACTCCTATAGCGAGTTTCTCACAAAATAATCGAAAATGGATGAATAAGGGCCAAATTCTTGCTTATAAAACGACACCTGTGTCTAGTTGAAAAAATCTACTTACGGCCTATTAATGATCATGATTTGCCTGCCGGAACCGCGGTAAAAACGCGCATAAGCGGGAGCGCGTGTGAGTGAGAGATCACTGCAATAGAATTATTCAAATGGCTCCGCTAAATGGCTGTTAAGACCAAAAAAAAAAAAAAAAAAAAAAGGTGCAGAGAAAAGAAATTCCTAGCTAATCATAATCGAAGTCATTTATTTTACAATCGATTGTAATCTTGCATATCTCCTCTTCTCAATCGATTAATCACTCGATCCGTTGCGTGACAAATTCGAGAGTTTGGCATCCCAAAAATAGCGCTTTGAATTTTTTTTTTTTTTTTTAACCGGGTTGATTTTTGCGTCTTCCATTATAAGATGGGTCTTTGATGAATGCCGAACTGGGAACGAGGGCTTATATTTTAATGCAAATACATATGCCCTCCCCCCCCCTAAAAAAAAGGTTAACCCTTTGAGGCGCAACCCTTTCCCAATGCTGAAAAAAGGGCAGTCGTTGCCATCGCTGGACTTAACTACCAGCAAGAGGGCGGACGATCGAAACGTTCATCGCGTGCCACAGATCTAGAGACCCCTTTTTTGGACGCAGCTGGCTGTGCGCGGGCACAGCCAGCTGCGTCCAAAAAGCTGTTCTCGCATTCTTCCATTTTTCAGCAGATGTCAGTGTTGTTAAAAATAATCGTGACCATTTTGTTTACGGGAAAGGACGTGCTACGAAGTAAAGGATTCTCGTGGAGCTATCTCACCCGAAACTATTTTGATAGAAATCCAATCTATTCTTCGTGACTGGCAACTGTCAAAACGTCAGATTTGGGTGTTCCCAGAGCGGGATCACTGCGCGTTAAAGGGTTAAGTATTCTTTTTTTTGTTGAAACTACCGAGGGATATATGCGCCCCCCGTTGAAAAAGGATGAACAAAACGAACATGTTTAATTTAATGCATACACAATTTTTATTAACACGGTGCATTGTGTTTTAATCCATATTATCATCGTAGCAAATTATCGGATAAATCATCATTGTGTTTTGTGTTAAGACAAAGCTACTCGAGGGCTATCTGCTAAACGAGGGGTGCCTTGGACGAATGACTTTTTAAAAGGTTGTAACGCGTTTTCACGTTACATCTGGAGGAAACCGCCCAAAACTCGGTTAGATCGACAGCCGCGCGGCAGGCTCGAACCCGGGATCTCCACGCTTCAGCATCTACCCTGTTCAGTGTCTTTATCCACTCGGATGGTTCACTGACATGGTTTGATTGAACTGAAGAAAATACTTTAGTTATTTTGATCTCGTGAACGAGAGAAGACACCCGAAATGTAACTTACTGGGAAGCACACGGGGGGGCTATGGGGGCTGGAGCCCCTCCTAAAGGTGGAAAGTTAGAAGTGAAAATTGTCCCGTGTGAATCAATTATTTTCTTTTTTTAAGTTGTCTTTAAATTATTTCTAAAGTACTTTGTACAATATATATATATATATATATAAATAAATAAAATAAAAATAAAAATGTTAGATTTTCAAATAAATACTTAAGTTTGTGTACAAAACACAACAGTTAAACTCGCCTACAACGTTACTGAAAAGATGAGATAATTATTAGACTCTACAACGAGTTACGATGCTCGTGGGCATGTGTTCTATGGGCCAGTCAAGTGGCACAGAGTCTTCTGATGTTATAAGAGAGTTACAACTATAATCGAGGTCACTATAAAGGCCAGAGTAGACTTCAGTGCGTTTCCGTACGCTAGAATGGGAACTCAATGTATTTTTCCGTACCTCCAAGACGGATTGCGGAGAAAAGTGTTCCCATTGTATGTATGGCGTGCTTTTGTGGTTCCACGGGTTATCCTTTGTTATCGAATCCCGACTGGTCATTAAATCCTATAAATTTTTCGACCCTGCACTGTTTCCCCCCCTTTTACAAAGCCTGCACGTTCAAGATGACCATTAAAAAACTCCCCTCATACCCTGCAGCGTACGGCCATCGCACTCGAGTCTGCGCTGGCCTTAACCCTTTAACGCGCAGTGTTCCCGCTCTGGGAACACCCAACTCGGACGTTTCGACTGCTGCCCGTCACGAAGAATAGATTGGATTTCTATCAAAATAGCTGGCGGATGACATAGCTCCACGAGAATCCTTTACATTTTTTAGCACGTCCTTTTCCCGTAAAAAAAAAAAAAAAAAAAAAAAAAAAAAAATTGGTCACGATTCTTTTGAACAGCACTGACATCTGCTGGAAAATGGAAGAATGCGAGAACCGCTGGATAGATGGCCCCATGCCAGTGGCGGATCCAGAAATTTTTTTTGGGAGGGGCTAAATTTTTTAAAAAGCTTATTTCACCCAATTAAAATGTACTATAAATCAAAATTTTAGTCTAAATCAATGTATTAGGCTTTTGGGAGGGGCTAAGTAATAAAATAGGATCATTTTAGCTATTTAAAGTGTATAATAAAGCAGAATGTTACCCTTGAGCAATTTCTTTTGGGGGGGGCTGAAGCCCCCTAGCCCCTCCCCTGGATCCGCTACTGCCCCATGCTGAAAAAAGGGCAGCCGCTGCCATCGCTCGACTGAACGACCCGCAATAGGGCGGACGACCGAAACGTCCATCGCGTGCCAGAGATCGAGAGACCCCTTTTTTGACGCAGCTGCCTGTGCCGCACAGCCAGGATTAAACGCTTTTTTCCACTTTCCCTTGGCAATGACCACCATCATCATCATCATCGTGTTTATTTTCATTTTCTGAAGCAGTCGCAGTCAAAACTTCACACGGTGACGATAAGTAAGCGTGCACCGTGGCCGACGCGCTTGACATACCACCGACCGTGGAAAAAAACACACACTCTGAACCGTCGTCACAAGCAGAAAATCGGGTATAATTCGTAAGAGAGAGAAATTTTTGTTTGTTTACTTTTATAACTCCTTTCCGAGAACGGGTCCTTTGTATAGAAATGGGAATAAGCATAACTTTAAAAAGGGGAAAGCAATGAATGTGGGAAGGCGGAGAGAAAATTCGTCCGAGCGTATGCATGGTCAAGTTTGGTACGGATTCCTCCCCTACACCGTCCCCCCCCCCAACCCCCTCTGTTCGAAACGTACAGGGTATCCCGAAAGTGTGGGAACGTGCTTTAATTCTTTAGAGAAAAGTAGACAGTGTAACTTGCAGAAATGTTCGAAATAAGGTTAAAAAAAAAAAAAAAAAGAGAGATTACGTTAAGAAACAAAATTCTCTGGTTCTGGTTCATTTTCAAAAGTGACACTTTTTAAATTTATATACGATTCCTGTATATATATAAAAAAAATCCCAGTTCGTATAATGTGCCCCGTACACCCATGAGGAGATGAACAAAATTGGAGAGTTATATCCTAAAAAGTTTCGGGAATATGAAGGTATATATATAGGCTGACTTAAACCACTTTACCATGGCTCCCGATGACAATAAAAAAATAAAAATAAAAATAAAAATCACGTCAAATGATTGTGGTTCAGGGGTCGTGCGAAATTACGAAAGGAACTTATTTTTCCTTCACTAGTCATAAACGCAGGCGCGGCCCTAGGGTACTGGGCGCCCTCCACCTGTAAGCGTAAAAAACGTGCCCCTCCGAAAACGGCGCCCCGATGCGATGCGATGCTTGCCTTGCTAACCGCGTTTCGGGCGCCCCAGAATATAAGTTTATTTTCAAATTCATGTAGCGTCCCTGACGATCTTTGTTTAAAAATATCTGGCGTCACAACCATTTCTTTTTACCTTTCCCTCCTTCTTTAAGATAAAATTTTAATGAATCTGTTGCTGTTTTAAAGTAGTGCTAAATCTTCCGTCAATATTTGCCAATAGTTTTTTTATTCTTTTTATGTAGCAACAATAATATGGCCAGGGTCTGTATTTACTTTACATGATTCTCTGCCCACCGTACAAGAGAACCAGTGCTTGGTCCCTCCACGGGCGAGTGGATGAGACACTGGACATAGGGGTCGGGCCTGTCTATCTGACGATTCGGAGTTTCGGTCGGTTTTCTCCAAATGCAACGTCAGTCCGCGTTAGAACCCCTTACAAAGTCCTAAACCCAAGGCACCTCCCCTCGTGTAGGCTTGCCATGGCAGAAAATACAAATGCGTGGGTGTCACTTCTTCTGTCCGTTCACTGGGAGAAACGCGGGTCCACCTATAGATATCTCCATAGTAAAGTGACCAGCCATCCCGGTCTTAGTAGTATAGCCAGCGGTAATCAAATTTTGGTGTTGATTTAATTTTATTGTTTTCTGGTCACATAAACTAACAGAAATTTATAACTCAAGTGATTTGTAGCAATAACTGTGACGGTATGGCTACTATTCCTCCTGGGAAAAATCAGAAATTTAAAACAATCTTTCCTTTAACCCTTTAACGCGCAGTGTTCCCGTTCTGGGAACACCCAACTCTGACTTTTTGACTGTTGCCCGTCACGAAGAATAGATTGAATTTCTATAAAAATAGTTGCGGGTGACATAGCTCCACGAGAATCCTTTACCTTTTTAGCACGTTATTTCCCGTAAAAAAATGGTCACGATTATTTTTAACAGCACTGACATCTGCCGAAAAATGAAAGAATGCGAGAACAGCTGGATAGATGGCCCAATGCTGAAAAAAGGGCATCCGTTGCCATCGCTCGACTTAACGACCAGCAAGAGGGCGGACGATCGAAACGTTCATCGCGTGCCACAGATCTGAGACCCTTTTTTTGACGACGGCTGGCCAGATCGTCCGCCATCTTGCTAGTAGTTAAGTCGAGCGATGGCAACGGCTGCCCTTTTTTCAGCATTGGGAAAGGGTTGCGCCTCAAAGGGTTAACAATGTACATTGAGTCGAATTTTCTACAAAATAATGTTATCAGTAAATTTTGAATGAACATTTTAAGCGAAAATGGATATTTTTTTGAGTGAAAATGAAAATAAATAAGATGATTTTTTTTTTGTTAAACATGCATCACTACTTGCTCTTTGGTTTTTCTCGTGTCACCCCCTGCAAACGCTCTGCGCCCCCCTTGGGGGTCGCGCCCCACAGGTAGAGAAACGCTGCTTTGCGGCTTTATGGTCTGTTCTCTCCCAAGCCTCCTTACTCTGATGCCTTATAGCCCTACCCGTGGCCGCGGGCATTGCTCTCTGAACTGGGAGACGGAAAGGTGACCTAACCGTTCGGAGTTTTCCGTGGTTTCCTCCGAAACTTACCATCAATACGGGTTAGGACCTCTTAGAAACACTCCCATTTAGGGCACCTCACCCATCGGCCTCGAACCCTATGTAGCTAATAGCCCGTAATCCCACAACATTAACAACAACGGATGCCTTTATAGAGCGCTTAGGATTGTAAGGCGTCCCCGACTCGGGAAAGTTTGAGAACCACTGACTCACAGTGAAAGATAAGATAAAAAAAATTCCGGCGTGTTTCTAAATCTGAATCACCCTGAACGTGAAGGAACAAGTCGGAAAGATCCAGCCAGAAAATACGCCGCGATTTATTTATTTTTTCCTCACTTTCGGTGCGTAGTTCAGTCTTTTTTTTTTTTTTTTTTTTTCCTCCTTTCTGGAAATATGTCAGCGCGTCGTCAGCTGGTGTGTGTGTGTGTCTATATACATATGACTTATAGCAGCGGTTCTGTCCGTGCATGGATCGTCTTTTATCGGTTTGTTTACGCCCGTAATTGAATTTCGGCGTGTTGAATCTTGCCCCGTGGTGGTGATGATGGTGGTGCTTCTGTGTCACCTCTCGTAAAAAAAAAAAAGAGAGTACACGATAAGATACTAATGTATCTGTTTAAAGAGTGAGTGTGGGAAATGAATCAGAATCTCTTTTAACTTGTCTTGACTCCATTTAGTAAAAAAGAAAATAGTATAACGGTATTTCTATATTTTTTTTTTTTAAACCCATTTGTGCCTGGATATTTTTGCGACTTTCTTCGATTTTTACTGATAACAGAAATAATAGATAAATTTCGGATGTCAACTTCTTGAACAAGGGATAATTTCTTTTAAAATCATGATGCATAAAAATCGAAATATCAACATCCTACTGGGTCAGGCTAAAACATTTTTTTGAGTTGAGGCTCAATACTCGTGAATAAAGGCTAGGAAAAATAAATAACGTTTTCGACTAATAGCGAAAATGCCGTCCCAAAAAAGGGACACTAGGCATAAATGGGTTAAGAAAAAGCGGGAGTGGTTAGAGGGCCAGCCCCGACGACAGGATTTCCAGGACCCAGGGCCGGTTCGAGAGGATCTCTCCGTCTCCAGCTCCCCCCCCCCCCAAAAAAAAAAAAATATTCGTAATTTTTTCGCACCATTAATATTTTTTAAACAGTGTAGAATTAGTGAATTTTAAATTGACCATAGGTGTCACATACAAAACCATTTACATGATAAAATTTCCATCCAATTTTAGGCCCCCTAAAACCCGGGCTCGTGGACAATTGCCCCTCCTGTCCCCTTCTCGAAGGGGACTTCAGCTCACTCCACATCAAATGTATTGCTCAAGGGTAACAGGGGTGCGCAATTTTTTTTTAACATCGTTTTAGGGCAGAGTTTCTCAAACTATTCTCCGCGGGGCACCCGTTGCGCCCTAAGAAGGTTGCAAGGGCCTTACTCCATTTGTCCCTCTCTAGTTGAGCCTCGGGGGCTTGGGGCCCTCCAAAAATTTAGTTTTTTGTTAGTTGGATGCCAGTAGTCACGCTTTTGTGTGGCACATTCTAACTTTTCACCTTTCCCCGAAATCTTTTTCTGACTAAGTGACTGAACAGAAATGAAAAGGCAAAAGTTGAGAGTTGGAAAGGGTTTCAGAATCCGTGTTTTAGGCACAAAGTATATTTAATGACTTTACCATTTTATCTCTCACCCCCTTTATTGGAAATTGTCCGAAAATGTGTCCCTAAAAAGTATAATTTTACAAATATTTAAATACTATTAATTCACAACAGCTTTAATCTATTGTTTCAATATTTCGTAAGCTGTAGAATAGGCTTTCCATGTATTTTTCTATCAATAGGTTTCAGAGGCGTAGCTAAGGGGGGGGGTTAGGGGGTCATAACCCCCCCCCATGAGGAATTTTTTGCCATACAAAATGTATATTCTTCACTACATTATCACACTCACGTATACATATATATGAGTTGCAGTAGTCATAACCCCCCCATGAAAAATTTCTGGCTACGCCCCTGGTTACAATCCTAAACATTTCAACATAGGGTTACCAGGCGAAATACACGAAAGATGAGCGATAAAATGACATAGTCTTTTAATATGGCAATCATGAAACTAAAAAATTAGGGGGGGGGGTTCAGGGGGATCTCCCCCTGACGAGGCTCGAACAGCAGAGTTTTATATATATGTGTGTGTGTGTATTTAATCTCAATGCACCGTCCCTATTCCGTCCATAAAGTAAAAAAAATGAAAAGGTTGATCTCGATTCTTTGACCTTAAAAGCATTCCGTCAGCCTATTTAAAAAAAAAGGGGGGGGGTGTAAATGGAGAAAGTATCGAATTTATATTTTTTTCCCCTCTTTCCTATATGGCAAGGGAAACCATAGACAACTTCCGCTCAGCCCAACCTGTTCGGATCAGACACTCATATATTAGATGTCCTCTAGCGCCTTGGATAGATTTCCCTGTGTATATATACGATTTTCCTTTCATAGCCCGTGGCCAGCCCCCATTGTGTTAGCCGCAACCGGTGCCGGTATATCTTCTCTTGTAACATAGGCCGATGCTCCTTCGCTTTTTAGAATGTTATGCAATACAGCTTAATTCTGAAACAATTGGGGTATTTAATTAAGTACCCTGAGGGGGGGGGGGGTTAAAATAGGATTCTTGTGTACCGTAGAGGGGGAGTGAGTGTTTTGACAGTTTGATATCGGAGAGAGGGATTGGGGGAGTTTAGCAGGCGGAGGATCAAGGGCTCGACGTCTTGAAGTTGTTATACTGATACGGGGAAAATCATGTGCACTGTGTTCTTCGGTTGAAATATTGAGTAACATTCTGAAGTTTCCCCTATTTGTTTCAATGGGGTTTCCCAGGACGATAATTTGCAGCAAATTGTATCGGAAGTCAGTGACGTTCACAGACTTATGGGAGAGAATTATAGACGTGGTCTTTATGTTAACCCTTTGAGGCGCAAGCCTTTCCCAATGCTGAAAAAAGGGCAGCCGTTGCATCGCTCGACTTAACGACCCGCAAGAGGGCGGACGATCGAAACGTTCATCGCGTGCCACGGATCGAGAGACCCTTTTTTGACGGCTGTCGTCATTTGATAGAAATCCAAACTATTTTGATAGAAATCCAATCTATTCTTCGTGACTGGCAACTGTCAAAACGTCAGATTTGGGTGTTCCCAGAGCGGGATCACTGCGCGTTAAAGGGTTAAGTATTCTTTTTTTTTGTTGAAACTACAGAGGGATATATGCGCCCCCCGTTGAAAAAGGACGAACAAAACGAACATGTTTAATTTAATGCATACACAATTTTTATTAACACGGTGCATTGTGTTTTGCAGATGTCAGTTCTGTTAAAAAGAATCGTGACCAATTTTTTTACGGGAAATGAACGTGCTAAAAAGTAAAGGATTCTGTTGGGGCTATGTCACCCGCAACTATTTTTATAGAAATCAAATCTATTCTTCGTAACAGGCAACAGTCAAAACGTCAGAGTTGGGTGATCCCAGAGCGGGATCACTGCGCCTTAAAGGGTTAAGAGGCCGCCCCAAGATTACTGAGTTTGTAAGCCGCTGAATAGGCTAGATATTTAAAGTGTGAAGGTCCGAGGTTTTGGCCTACAGCGAGTGTACCGATTTAAGGGCTCTTGCACCTTTTAAAAGTGATGAAAATCGAAATAAGTGCTTTCATGTATATGACTCCATATTTACATAAATAATTGATCGACCTGTAAGAAATTTTGCATATCAATACAAAAGTTTTCTAAGTTAATCAGGAAATTTACATTAATTAACAGATTAAGAGCAAATATTTTTTATATGTGAATCACTGCGCGCAGCCTAACATACGTAAAAATAATTTGACAAACTCAATATTTTTTCTACATACAGTCTGATAATGCATAATTAAAATGTTAACTAGTTTTATACCCGTCGTCATATAATTTTTTAATATACAAATGATTTAATTTTTTAATTAGTGAAAAAATAATTAATTATCATTTTTCGGTAGATAGTTATGTAAGATGTACAGGTCATTTTAATTATGTATTATTAGAGTGTGTATAGAAAAAGTATTGAGTCTGTAAAAGGATTTTTATGTGTGTTAGGCTGCGCGCACTGAACCAAATAGGAAAGTTATTTGTTTTTAATCAGTGAATAAATTAATTGTTCGTAATTAACTTAAAAACTTTTGAAGACATTAATGTAAACAGAAATGGCGTTTGTATTCATAAACAAAATTTCTTACATGTAAATAAATATTTTTTGTAAATGCATGATCACATATATAAAAGAAATTTTTTCGATTTCCACCAATTTTAAAGGGTACAAGACCCCTTATCGGTCTGGAGTTTTGGTTGGCTTTCTCTCGATGTAACGTGAATACACGTTAGAGCCCCTTAAAAAGTCCTCCGCCCCATGCACATTAGAGATGAGTTCGGGCTCATTTTTTGAAGCCCGAGCCCGAAGACTTTTAATCCGAGCCCGAGCAATATTATTAAAGTTGGAGCCCGAGCCCGAAATTTCAGCTAAAGACAAATAAAATTAACTACTTTATTAATAGGATACAATAAATTTTGGAGCTTCACACACCTTCTAGTCCCCCGTGCCGCTATTTTTTGAAATAAGTACGTCTATTTATCCCATGAATCACTTCTTAAAATCTGTTTCAAAGAGTATGTTCAACAAAGGAGAAATTTTTCACGAGCCCGAGCCCGAACGCAATCGTGAATTACAGAGCCCGAGTCTGGCCGGGGCTCGGGCTCGGGCTGAGCCCGTCTCATCTCTAATGCACATCCCCTGTAGCAGATGCACCTCGTGCAAATTTGCCGTAACGCAAAACAGCCAATGGGTGTTTAGCGGTAACGAGTTTTTCATGATTAAAAACTTTGTGTGAATGACGTTCTTCAACCATTCTTCCCCGGTCGCATTTGAAAAAAAGAAAGGAAAACTGCATTTCTTTGTGAGGATTGTGTTAATGTTCATTAAGCAGTGGACAGAGGGAGGTTGAATTACATTTCACTCATTTTCTAATTGTTCCATGTTTCGCTCTCCAGAGTGTTACTACCACGTGCTGCATGAATGGAAAGCAGTGTTTTTTTTTTTTTTTTTTTAAATAGGCTTTTATATAGTGCACTGGAACAATCGCGACTTGTTTTCGTGTGTTTTCATGTGCACATGAATTGCCCGGTGTCCATTGTATGAACAGATCCAACACATCTTTTATCTCTGAGGTAATTCGATATGGCTTGGCTCTCTCTTTCTGTCTTTGTCGTGCTTACTGTCCTAATTATGAAATCATAGACAGGGTCATATTTCTGAATAGGCGAGAGTAGGCCGCAGTCTGGGACGGCAGAAATTTAAGAAGACGGCTTTTTTTTTTTTTTTTTTTTAATCGCAAAATACAGCTCATGCAGACCCCTTGTTTTTTTTCCTAGTCCATATCGAAACAAGTATTTACCCACGAATGCATTCCCCCCCCCCCCCCACTGGTCACTTTCGATGTCATGATCCATTTGCCAGGGCGAATGCCTATTAACCCTTTGAGGCGCAACCCTTTCCCAATGCTGAAAAAAAAGGGCAGCCGTTGCCATCGCTCGACTTAACTACCAGCAAGATGACGTTTCGATCGTCCGCCCTCTTGCTGGTAGTTAAGTCGAGCGATGGTAAAGGCTGCCCTTTTTTCAGCATGGGGCCATCTATCCAGCTGTTCTCGCATTCGTCCATTTTTCAGCAGATGTCAGTGCTGTTAAAAATAATCGTGACCATTTTTTGACGAGAAAGGACGTGCTAAAAAGGAAAGGATTCTCGTGGAGCTGTCACCAGCAACTATTTTTATAGAAATCCAATCTATTCTTCGTGACTGGCAACAGTCAAAACTTCAGAGTTGGGTGTTTCCAGAGCGGGACACTGCGCGTTAAAGGGTTAATGCCGACCTCGCAATACAGAATGAACATGAATTGCATGTGCCTAAAAAATCTACGTTATCGAAATAATAAACCATTTCCGAAGAAGTATGCATGGAGAAATAAAAGGAGCATGCTTTGAACAACAGATTTCAATTTTGCCTATGGACGGTATCTACTTAAATGCGACTCTAATCACAGGAGCGTTTATTTCAGTATGCTTTTAAGGGTGTAGTTCAAAGAAACAAAATCTCCTTCACGGTCTAGGTACACAAATTAAAATAAACTAATTGCGCCAGAGGCTCGAAAAAATTCAGGATTATTATTCTCTCTGGGGTCTACTACCCATCGTAATAAATTAAACAAAGGTGCATTTTACAGAACTTTCGCAAAACATTCTTCAACATGGAACTGTACAGCAAAAATTTTCAAAGAATCAGACATCCTGCTTAAATTTTCGATTTTTGAGAATTTTTTCTGAAAGTTTCGCAACTGCTACAGATTTATGGTTTATTACGATGCATATAGTACAGCCTGTAAAGAGACATTCAAAAAATTTTGAAGTGCATTACTTAATTAGTTTATTTGTACTTGTGTACCAAAACCACATGATTTTTTTCGAACTACACCGTTAAGTAGGGGTTAATTTGTACCCTTTTTTTTATCCATAAATTTTAATTAAAATTTTAACGCTTTTCATAATGGATGAGTTTGCTGCAGAAACGGCATAGCTTCAACTATTCAAGTCTGCGGAAAATTGTAAAAAACACGTTTGTGGGTTCAACACAAGCTAACGATTCAGGAAGCTCTGAATAACGTCTTTTTGGTACCCAACGAAAGAGATTTTTCTTTTACTGCAAGACAGCACATGTAACTCTAAACTCTCTTAGGGTGGAGCTTACCTACAAACCTTTCGCTTGCCGTTTGCACTATTATTTCATGTAATAATGATGGATTTAATTTTATTAAATTGGATAGTATTACAGTAGTAGTAATCAAACGTTTATTTAATTTTACAGTAATAAATTGTAATTTACAACGTAACAAATTAGGCTCTTGTATTTTAACAGTGGCGGATCCAGAAAAAAAAAATGGAGTTAGAACAAAACATTTTTGTCTCTCTTTTTCGCATAGCTTCATTTGAATTTACAAAATAAGTCATAATGTGCAAACCCCCCCCTTCCTCCCTCTCCGGGTCCGACTTAACTCCTTCGGCCCTGAATTTTGAATAGAGCAGATAAAAAAAATCAATGTTTAGATGTGGTTAGATGTGCTGCACTCTGTATAAGTATCTTAAAAATGAAATATTAAAACATTCAGCCAATTACGAAACTCATTAAATGTTCTAATAATAGGACACCAGGCTATCACTAAACAAAATGAGAAAAAAAAAATTACAGTTATTTTGTACGAAACCGTTTGAAACAATTTCTTTGTGCTTGAAAACATTAAAATACTTCACACTTCTCATGCATTTTGATCCTATGCATGAATTCATAAAGATGCATTTAACTTTTGACTTCCAATGGCTTGACACGCCCGTTATCTTCTCTGCTGGAGATTTTCTGTCAACTGCAGAGCAAAAATGATAACGTTCTGATACTCCTACACGTATTATTAATAGGACACTAGGTTTTGGTGTTAAAATTCTTGAAAATGAGGAATATAGAGTAATGCAAAGATGTGTTCTAATATTAGGACGTCAGGGCCGAAGGGGGTTAAAATATTTTGAATATACGAACAATATTTTGCAATATTTATTTTGGATGAAGCCGTTTTGTAATTTTAAAAGGATTTTTTTTTGAAAGATGTATATGAGACAAAGCTAACTGTGAATAAAAGTGCTTAACCCTTAAAGATTGCCTTAAAGTGCTTAAAGAAACCCTTAAAGTGCTTAAAGATTGGATTTCTATAAAAATAGTTGCGGGTGACATGGCTCCACGAGAATCCTTTACTTTTTAGCACGTCCTTTCCCGTAAAAAAATGGTCACGATTACTTTTAACAGCACTGACATCTACTGAAATATGGAAAAACACGAGAACAGCTGGATAGATTGCAAAATGCTGAAAAAAAGGGCAGCCGTTGCCATCGCTCGACTTAACGACCAGCAAGATGGCGGACGATCGAAACGTTCATCGCGTGCCACATTTCTAGAGACCCTTTTTTCAGCATTGGGAAAGGGTTGCGCCTCAAAGGGTTAAAACACGTCAGAAAATATTATCCTATATCATTTGAAAGACTGCAGCACAAATTCATCTATCGAAAATATTTGCCTTAATGTAACAGCAAACTTGGTTAAGTCTCCTAAAAGAAAACAAAGTTAAGCAGGACAGCACGAACATTTCACACATTCAATAGAAATAGTGACTATAGATTTTGGTGGCTCGTGTGCTGTGCACACACATGTGGCCGAATCAGCCCCAGCCCCGGGATTAATACGAAATGTTCGCTTGATAAATCCCCCCTCCCCCGCATTCGTTTTAAGCCATTTTACTTTTTCTAAACCTTTGTTTATCATTCTTTTTACCCAAAAAGCCCACAGCGGGACGTAGAGCTAAAACATCTCAACTCGAACCAGCTCATCGCACCGACCGCATTGGTCGGTAGTTCTCTTTGCTTCGTTGCAGACCGGTGATCACTTCTTCTGTTCAGACATTGTTTTCCCAAGATTTCGAACATTTCTTTTTTTTTTTTTCTTTTTCTTTTAACAACACCAGTAATGGACGCACATTCGCTAAAGAAGTAGTGTGGGGGAGAGGGGGGGGGGTGGAGCGCTTTGCTTACGTATATTTAACCCTGGTTATCGCGGCAGAAGCTAAGCTCAACATCCCGAGCAGAATTAGCAACCAAAGAAAGGTAAAAGCGAGTAAAATCGGACCGCTTTTGTCTGGAGGAGTTGTGTTGTACTTTGACTGCTCTTAATGTTGAAGGTTACGGGCGATTCGTATCGATTAATGCCGGTTGTTCGTCATGCCAGGATGAGTTTCTGGCTGTTGATTTTTTTTTTTTTTCCTGCTGCTTAAAAATGTCTTTTGGAGGGGGATTTAGTTTTCGGCGATGTTCCAGAGGTTTTGTGATGCATACATGCATATGTGCGGGATTATGTACCGAAGATTTTCGAGTTAGCCGACCACAAAACCACATCCTGCCCTGCCGCAATCCCGTTCTTGGATCAACTTCATGGCGGTACTTTGCCATAATGTTCCATAATGTTAAACTTTCGGGGCCCTAAGATCAGGGGCATTGCTAAAGGGGGGGTGGTGGTGTAGGGGGAGTCTTCCCCCACTTGCAACATTAACAAAATTCTACTATACTTGACAAAATTAGATACCTAGTTGGCAAACTTGGTGAAAAATTTTTAACGAAAACTATAATGTACTTTCTATTTCTGGTACACTTGGCAAAAATTACTCTAACCTAGTTGGCAAAAATTAAAACTTGAAAATATAGTTGATAAGAAAATAAATAATTTGGTAAAAACCGATATTTGACTTGGCAGTTTATCAACATCTCCCCCCCCCTCCCTAAAAAAAGGTCTCTTAGCAATGGCTCTGTCTAAGATTTGTTAGAGTCAAAGCAGAGCAGCATTAAGGCCGTTCTTTTTGGAAATCATGCAACTTTTGAACAGCTTTTTAAAGAACTTAATTGCGATTGAGACTCGAAAATTTAGAATGTCTCTTTAAAAGTTGGACTGTGAGCTGTTACAAACAATGCACCTATCGGAGTTGCGAAACGGTCAGGATAAAATGCTAAACATGCGGAATTTCGCGATATTTCCCAAAACTCCCTGGTCCCATCTTTGAAGGCAATTTTTGTGATTAGGAATTCTTTCTGATAGTTACATGCAGCTTTACTGCTAAGTTTAGCTCATAGGGCATCGCGCGAAGAAGCAATATTAATTTTGAGTGTTTAATATTATGGGCTCGTTTTTAAAGCTGTTCCAAATTCCTGTGATGACGATCGCTCTTCTGGTGGAACACCTAGAAAAACTTCAAGGGAAGAGGGAAGATAATAAATACATCGAAGCATTTTACCAAAATCGGTCATTCTATTTTTTCCCCCTTTACTGTCCCACTGTACCCCCAAGAAGTCTTTTTAAATCCAAACTCAAAGGTTCTACAAAATTTATCGATATAATAAATGTCATTACATGCATGCAGTTTAAGAAACTTTAAGCTTTAAATTAAAGCAGAGATATTGATTATTGTATGATAATTTACTGCTCAAATCCGAAAAAGTAAAACTCGCCTGATTTATCCAACAGTGATTGCAGAAACAAAAATGGCTGCAACTTCCCTACAAGATGAATTGTGACAGTGACTAGTTTCTCCAATGTTACAATAGTGGTTAACTAAACTGTGAATTTTTTTTTTCTAATTTGGAGCTTTAGAATCATAGAAAAATATCTATCGCTCCACTGTGTCCCCCTCTCCCCCACACTTCTATGCTAAACTTCTTTACAATATAAATGCAAGAATTGCAAATAAATCTTACAGTACGTATCTTAAAACAAGATTTTTTTTTTTTTTAAATAATAAAACTTACAAAGAGAGGCTCAGACGTTGGCTTATGGATTTTGGACAAATGCTGATGGGTTTTAGAGGACCCTTGCTGCAGTAAAATGCCAAAGAATTGCTTGCCGACTCTAGAGTATTTTCGAGAAAATGACAGTTAAATTTTTGTACAAATTAAAAAAATTTTTTTTAATAATAAAAATTTGTTGAAATTTACAAAATTTTTGGGCTTTTGAAATGGGTGGGCCCAGGGGAAGTGCCCCGGTTGCCCTGCCGATGAAGAGGCTCTGTTTTTGGACATGCAGCTTTAGATTAATGAGAAGAAGAGGGGATGCTCGATATTAATTGCCTTCTTAAAAATTACAGACGTTGTTCTTGGACAAATGTTAAATGAAGATTTTAGTTTTGCGTTTAGATAATAAAGAACTTGGCATTGACACCGTAATGAACTTTTCTTCTATAACTATTGAGAATCGTGGATTCTTGGGAAAATAACCTCCCCCAACAGAGTAAAAATTTTGCGTTTTCTGCAACATTTTTGCCTTTCTGTTGACCTCTGCTTGCTTCTCTTGTCGACCTCCGAGCCAGAGCATACTGGTGCTTATCGACATACACCTGTGGTAGTCCAAATCTACTGGAATATATTCAAATATTTGGTCTTTTACCGACATATTTGATATGTGTTGACATTCACCGCTGTAAATCGTCATTCTCCAGTTTCGATCCTAAGTAGTTAACTTATAGACTAAATTAAATCATATGAGTGAAAAAACAAATATCCCTGCAAATTAATACTTGAAGATAAAGCTTTTCCATTTAGAGGATCATCAATCTAACACATCTCTCTTAATTCTTCATGATTGCACAAGCAACTGATACACTGTCTTGTATTCTTAAATATATATTGTACAATATTTTTTTTAAATCTCGCTTTCTATTAATCTGATATTACTCAAGCACTTTTTATGCTTTGTCAAGGTCATGGACGCATCTCGTTTGCCTAGCTGCTTTAAAAAAATAAAATATTCAGCCAGTAGGACATTTGCTGCCAAAGTACCGTTGAACTCTAGCTGCAATGTCACCCACAGAGACAAGTGTCACATTGATTTTTCTCTTCCTAACTTTTTTTTTTTGCTTGTTTTGTTTGTTCTTCAATATCTTAATTTCATGACGTCGGCCAGAGTGAGCTGCGATGTAACATATCGGTGTTGTGACGTTCGACTCATTAAATTTGATGTTACTGGATGCGATTTGATACTGACAGATTGTCCAAATAGTTGAAATAAAGGATTGTAATGTGTCATTTATTTGACCTTCGAATGATCTCAGCTCCGAAAATAGGGCTGACATAATGTGGCCATTTATTTTTCTTCTCTCCTCAAAACGGGACATTTATTAATTTCTGTTAATTTTTAGGTAACACATTTTTAAAAAAAGGTCATCTACTATTTTTTTTTTTTTCGTAATAGTATGCGTATTCAAGAAATGAACGCATTTTGATTTTAAAATACAATTAAAGTTCTTAGCCCGATTCCGGCAAATTTACTTTCATAAAATTTACATTCATATTTCGCATTTTCTTCATTGTAACTGTAACCGTGAGAGCTGTAGTGTTTTGAACAATCCCAATGAACAATTTCTAGCGCATACCTCCGAATAACTATATCTGAAATCTATATCAGTTTAACGAAAAGGCGGCTAGAGGTCCATATAGGGAAGTTTTTTTTCGTGACCACCCTGTATATATTGAACATAGTAACACCTTCTTAAAGATCAAGCTACCGTCTTAATTTTTTGTAGGTTAAAAAAAAAATCCGATTGGGATATAATTATAATATTCGAATTTTAATCGACCTTTGCCAAACTGTTTGTCGGTTGTTAACTAATGGTGTAATCAATCATGGAATTGAGTCATGACTGGTCAGTGTAAGGAATTCCAGAAGATGGCCGAGCGGTATGTTTTCTTTTATAAAGTTTATTGGCAACTTTTTAATATATTTTTTATGGCGGTGTAATCTTGTCTAAAGGCAAGTGATTAGGCAATTATATTGTAATAAGCAGATCCGACAACTATTTTTAAACACGTTTATTATTAATATTATTTTAATCTACGTTCCAACATTCATTTATCAAACGTTGAATGAATCATTAAATTTTAGATGATTTATTATTGGACTTGCCAATTTTATGTTTTTAAACTACATTTGTTCTAAAATGTGTGCATGGATGTCTAAACTACTTTTTTTTTTTTTTAATTTTCTTTAAGCACGAATTTAATAATTCATTTTCCGACGTTGATGCAGATTTTGATAAAGATGCATTAAAAATAATTATTCATCTTCGGGAGACCTTCTTAATTTGAAAGAAAAACATTAAAAGAACCAAAAATGACCTCAAGAATTAAATAGTAACACGCTTTGTTGATTAGCAACTTTTTTTTTTTTATTGGGGGGGGGGGGTACGTACGACAATTGACACTGGCAGTTAATAGAAAGAAACATAGGCGTTGCCACTGCCGATTATATGGAGGAGGGGTTGAGGTCGAATTTTCCATTAGGACAATGGCCGACCCAGAAAAATTTTTGGAAGGGTCTAAATTTTGAAAGAAGCTTATTTCACTCAAAGTGTACAATAAAGACAAATTTTAGTCTTAACCAATGTAAAATTTTTTGAGAGGAACTAAATTTTATATAAAAAAAAACATTTTACGTATTTAAAGTGCTAATAAAACAGAACATTGTACTTTAGCAATCTCTTTTTTTTTTAGGGGGGGGGTGATAAAGCCCCGTAACCCCTCCCCTGGATTCGCTACTGAATTAGGATGTAGTCCAGTGTTTCCCAACCACTGCTCCACGGACCGATGCCGGTCCGCGAGACTTTTCTGCCGGCCCACATTTCGTGGTCCGGCAGAATTATAGAGCATTTCAACGGGACACAAAATTTTGGCAAGGCAGACAAATTTATAGAACATTTGAACGGGACGTTTCAGTGACGTCATCGGAGTGACAGCCTACTGCACATTAGAGATGAGTTCGGGCTCATTTTTTAAAGCCCGACCCCGAACGATATTATTGTGCAAATTAAAGGCATATAATAGTAAATTTTCAGTGTACTTTCTAATTCTTTATATTCAAGTTTATGCAATAATAATAGTTAGTTATTTGCTATCGTGAATCGCTTTTTAAAATCTGCTAACGAGGAGTATGCTCAATAAAGGAGAAATTTATCACGAGCTCGAGCCTGCACACCGTCGTGAATTAGAGAGCCCGAGGCCGGTTCGGGTACGGCCTGAGCCCGTCTCATGTGTGCTGCACATCCTTTCAGAGCAGATTATCCTATTGTGTTACCTATTGTATTTAATACAGAAAAAGAGTATTACAAGCATCAGTTTTAATTATCCTTAATTACTTCAAAACATAAAAATGCCGCTGGAGTGGAAGATTTGCTTAGCCAGTTTGATTTGTCGTGGTTGCCTTGTGTGGCGATTTTGCCGAATAAAATGTTTTTAATTCTTTAAGTAAAAATAAAATAATAAAAAAGGAAAAAAAATCTGAAATACTTTCAGATTTTAAATACGCACTAAAGTGCTATATATTAAAAGCGTATCATAATTTATGCGTCGTCCCTATTTTTCTTCCTTATTAAGTTGGAAATGTATCATTATTCAGGAGTGTGCCGTACTTTTCTCACTTGTTCCATAAAACCCATCTTTGGAATCGAAATCTATCTTAAAATCGCCTACTAAAACTGTTTTACAATCTTCGGCAAGTATATTCCAACTATACTTCACCGTTTTAAATATTGGTTCGAATGTGTATCCTAATCCATGCCGTGTTTGTCTTTCTTGGGTTGATTCCTACTTTAACGCCTCGACTCTCGCCTAGATAACGATAGCTAAACATATTCAGTTACCATGACGATTTTTTCTGTATTTATGTGGCAACCGCAATATAGAATTTAAATGGCGATTTGGAACAACATGTATAAGTACAGCATTCCGTTACATTTTTATTTATTTTGGGTTGCCATTAATGTAGTTTTAGTAATTAAGTGTGTTCAGATTTCTTAACTAGTGCGTTTACCGCTCATTTGTTCACTTTATTTTTCATCTTTGGGAGCGCTGAAACTTGTGCGTAACTCCTAGAGACCCATGACTTCAAAGCTCACCAAAGTGCGGCGGTTTTTTAGGTTGGCGAGAGTGGGCGCGTTAAAATAGGAATCAACTCTTTCTTGTACCATAAAACACATCTTTGGAATCGAAAACTATCTTAAAATCGTCTACTGAAATTGTTTTACAATCTTCGCCAGGCATGTTCCAACTATACTTCATCATTTTAAATACTGTTTGGAATGGGCATCCTAATCCATGAGTCTACCGTGTTTTCCCTCCTTGTTCCATAAAACACTTCTTCGGAATAGAAATCTATATTAAAAACGCGTACCAAAACTTAACAAATTTCGCCAGTCTTAGTCAAACTATACTTAACTTTTATAAATACCATTTGGAAAGTGTATCATAATCTATGAGTGCATGAGCGCCGGCAGAATATTTCCCAGGGGGGGCAAAGACTACTTTAACGTATGGTTACCACGTGGGAAAGAGCAAAAAACCAAGGGAAAACACTGCATACAAAAATCCAGGGGGGCCATTGCCCCCCTTGCCCTATGCTGTCGGCACCCATGCATGAGTGTACTGCCACTTTTCAAATAAATGCCTGCATTACTTTTTGGCGATCGAACCACATAAGGGACAGATATTTCCCATTTTGATTTCTGTTAAGTCAATGCTCCGAATGATTCCCTGAAAAAAATCTTGCAAAATGGTGTATGTTGGCATTTTGGCGAGGCTTAGATTTGAAGCTGGATATTATTTAAGAATAGTATATATGATAACACTGGTTTACTAGCGGCGTACGCCTCGCTAGTAATAAATAAATAAAGCACACTATTTGTATAATAATAATAATTATTATTCCCCGACGCTGGTCCGCGGAATATTTTCTAAATTTTTACCGGTGCACAAATGGAAAAAGGTTTCGAAACCTTGATGACCCCCCTAAGACAAAGTGCCCGTAAGACAAATCAGAAATATTGAAACTCATGTAAAACTTATTTTGAGGTATTTTAATTTAAAAAGAATAAAAAAATCAAATTACAGCAGAAATAATGAATACTATCCATATTTGCGCTTAGTTAAATACATTTTATCAAAGTTAGAAAGATTTCTGCTCCATACTATAACAGCCTACTGGATACTCTGGCCCTAATCGCTGCCCATGCATTCAGAAAAGTCGTCCATGAGTCCTCCATAGGTGGCGAGGTGGATCCAGTTCTCTAGAATGCAACAAATAATAACTGCAATAGCATAATCCTACTTAGCCTCTCCCCTTGCTGACCTTCACAGGTAAACGCCAACGTAAATTCTATCGTGCGACTTGGGCATTTATTTTGATTTTTCTTTCTTTCTTTTTTTTTTTTTTTTTTTTAAAGCTGATCTGGGCTGCTTGCTGCAAAGCTGTTGTATTTAAAAAGACTCGTTGATCATCATTTCTGTCATCATATCAAGTAGTGATTGACATGAATGAAATAAACTATTCGACTCGATTATTAAATTCATTTGAGCTAATCGATTTTTAGCAATTCATTCGAACGCTCTGTAGGTAGCATTCGAATGGTACATAACAACCTGAGATCGTGAATAGTATAGTAGAATCTCTGACAAATGGACACACACGAGCAGGGACGTACCCAGAAAAAATTTTTGGGAAGGTCCAAACATTTCAGAGAGGCTCCAAACGCTCTAAAATGCAGAATTAAAATAAATAAATAAATAAAAAAAAAAATAAAAAATTCATCATTACTATTCATATTCATCAAAATCTCGGGGGGGGGGGCGTTCGGATCTTCCAGATCACCTCTCTGGGTACGTCCTTGCACACGAGTGACCAAAAGTGTCCAATTTACGGGAGGGGGGGAGATGTGTGTAAATATTACGAGCCAGTTTCCTTCCACAGAAAATTGTCCAACTATAGTAGATGTCTTAGTTATGGGTGTGTCCAAGTTTGTAGGTTTTTCACTGCAATCAAACAGAAATCTCGAAAAGTATTCGAACAGAAATTGCGAATATAATATTCGAGCAGAAATCGCGGTTAGTATTCGATTAGAATTAATGAATACTATTACAAATTCGTGAACAAATTTAAATTCAAGTAGAAGTCATATATGAATGATATGGCCATCAAAGACTTTCGAGGTATAACATTATTTCAAAATCGTCTTCTTGAGCCGAAGAAACCCAGTCACCAGAAAAAAAAAAAAAAAATGAAATTTTGTGTGAAATTTCGAGAAATCATCGGTTGTGCACCGGTAACACCGGTGCATGACCAGAGCCAGGCCCTGATTACCGAATAGGCCCCTGAGCCCTGTGCCTATAGTAAAAAAATTGACCGAGCGTGATGTTCGAGAATTCATCGGTTGTGCACCGGTAACACCGGGGGGGGTGTTGCTTTTTTTTTATAAATTCATTTGAATCTACGAAAGAAGTTAATCTTTTATAGTCTAAACTTTGTTCGTCTGGGAGGGGCATGTGCCCCACCTCTGGATCCGCGAATGGTCTGGGGAGGAAGATACCTCCCCTCTCGCAAGCGTCTCTGCTTGCTGATTATTGAAGGGGGGGGGTGCGGGAACAAAAAACAAAAAATATCTCTCTTTTCCCTATCTTGATTAACAATTATCATTAACAAGGATAAATATTCTCCTTCATAAACCCGGGTCCCTGTAGGATAAGGTGACCATACGTCCCGTTTTGAACGGGACAGTCCCATTTTCAGGTGGCTTGTCCCGTTGTCCCCAAGCCACTGCTTCGGGACACCGTAGTGTCCCGTTTTTTAGAAAATGTCCCCTGCAATGTCCCGTTTTTAGAAAGAGAGCAAACCACGGTAACGATTTCAATAAAGGCCGCTAAAAATCTAAAATCATCCAACTATTTCAATTTATTTAATTTTTATTTATTTATTTATTTTTTTAAAGTCCTGTTCCTCTTTTGCGTATTCCTCCCCCGATCTCCACTTTATTTTGCCTTTTCACTCTGGTTTTTTAAGAATTTTTTGCTTCCGAATGACAACATCTTTTTTTTTCTGCGTGTACTTTTGTTTACATTTCTCACTTTCCTACCTTCCTGACTTGTGGTGTTTTTGAAGTCGAAGATGGGCCTTCTCCTTGTACCACCCAAAACGTACGTCTTGCACTATTTTTTATAGTCTATAGTTGTTTTAGCAAAGGTTTTTTTTTTTTTCGTTTTATTTTGATACTAACATTAACACAAGCTTTTTTTTTTTTTTTGCGCGTTTTCTTAACAACTAAAAGATACCCAGACCTGTCCATTCAATCTCCCTACACTATTACCTAAATAACAGTAATGTCCCGTTTTGAGGAAGAAAATAAGTACACTATTGCGAAAAAAGTGGTAGATGTCCCGTTTTGAAGGAAAAAAAATAAATGGTCACGTTACCGTAAGGAGCATGAGGTTTCAGATTTTATTTTCGTCGCCCAGAAATTTTGTTTACGAATGCGCAGTTATATTTCATACCCCCCCCCCCAAAAAAAAAAAAAAAAAAACTGGCTATACCTATGCTACTAACCACTACCATTATTATACACCTATATACAAACACCGACTTAAAAGAAGAAAAAAAAAAGAAAGGGTGGAGTCCCTGGAAGGGGGTTACAAAATAACAGGTTCACAGTTTTTTTTTTTTTTTTTTTTTCCCCTCCATATATCCCTCCCTCCCAACTCTTACTTCGGCATTTTACTCGGATACAACGCGTGTGGCTTTCTCCATAAGAAGAAGGGAAGAAAAAGCATTTCACCGCGTATCCGGTGCGGTATTGGGTTACAAACTTTTCCGCCGGTGCCGTGTATTTTTTACTTGCCCGTGGTATGGATGGGAACCAGACTATTTTATTTTATTTATTTATTTTTTTTTTCAAGCCAACATGTATGTCTCAGTCGTACTTGATATTTTTAGATACAGAGATTATTATTTATTTATTTATTTTTTTTTCTTCAACTTTCTAATTCCCTCGTCTTCAAGTACCGGAAATATTTTGTTTTAGTTTAGTTGTATAGACATATATATGCAGTTGTGTGTGTGTGTAGTTAATTGAGAGTGAGCGATACAGTGTTCTCAAAGTGATATCGTGTGATGGGAACGGGACGATTTCGTAACGCGGCATTGACACTGACATTGGAGCGAACTGTGGCCGTGGTGTTTTTGTAAAGTTTGAAAAGTTTAATGTCCTGGGGAGAAGATTCTGCTGCCTCTAATGTATCACCCGAGAGAAGTATAAAGGATGTTAGAGAATGAGTAAGTGGGAAGGCATCGCACATCACTTACACACGAGATTGTGCAATGTGCAGTGGCGTACCTAGATAAAATAGCTCTCGTGGGAAGCAAAAAAAAAAAAAAAACAAACTTCGCTCCCTCCCCCCCCCCTCACTCATACATACAGGGGTGCTTGTAGTCCGGGTATTTTGGCCAGGGATAACCAGTTTTAGTTTTTTTTTTTTTTTTTTTTTTTTTTTTTAAAGACAAGAAGAAAATTGCCCTGAAAATTATGCTCAAGCGTTTCAATTTCCTTTTTCCCCCTCATTCTTCTTATGAATGATTAGTTTTTCTCCAATGCTTTAAGTTTCCATTTATTTTATTTTATTTTTTTCCATTTATTTTATTTTATTTTATTTTATTTTGTTTTTTTAGTATTCCTTTATTTAAATTTCCAATGCTTTAGGATTAAAGGCTGACCTTCATTTTTTATATTTAATTAATTTTTTTTACAGATTTATGATAGTTAAATATAACTTGTGAAATTCTGCAAAGTTCTATTCCATTTTTAGATTAAGTTTAACTTAAGAAATCTGCATATGTCTGTGAAGCATTTATTAGCAACAGCTAATGAAGATTATAACATACATTTTCTTAGATTTAAAATTATATTGCAGAATTTGTTATAATTTTAAATGTAATGATTAAAATTAGTAAAAAGTATTCTAATTAAGGCGAGAATTTGTCCACAATAATTTTTTAAAGATTTCTTTTTATGTTTGTTGTAAGTGTTTAATTTTCAATAACAGATCTTGCTACTAGATTTTTACTTCAGTATAACATTTTATATAAAAAAAAACTTTATAAATGGGAACGCATATTTTTTTTTAAGCAAACTTTTTGCATATTTCAAAAAAGTAATTAATTTGTTCATTGATTGTTTTAAGCATAAGTGAAAAACAACGCAATTTTTGCCACGCATTTTCAGAGTTTTTTAGGAAGTCCCACATTCACCACTGTAACATATTTACACACATCGTAACTTATTTATAACGATACGCTACTCAGTGTGTTCCTTGTAAGTATGACCCCCATTAGTTGAATTATATTCAGGGCCGGATTTAGAGGGGGGCAGAGGAGGGCAACCAGGCTGCAGCCCCAGGGCTTCTACAAGAGGTGTGCCCGAACATTAGGCATTTGTACGTGAAATTTCCTACAGAATACACCGAAATCATCAATGATTTTTCTTCAAGAGTAAAGTAATTTAATTAGGTTTATTTTTTGTATTTTATTATAACTGCAAATGCTTGTGCTGGAAAAATTGGATTGGTTTTGAAAAATAAATAAATAAATTCAAACTTTCTCGGAAAGAAAAATGTTTAAAAAGTAACGTTACGACCTTTATCGTCGAAGGGGGTTAGATTGCAACATGACTGCTTCTTTGCGCACATTTCACGTACTGCTGGCACTCAACATGATCGGTTGCGAGCCACATCGACATTGCATGATGTTCGCAACACCAAACAAGAAATAGACATCGATTTTTGTGTAAATATAATCTGCCTCCGCTAGGAAATCGAACCTGGGAACTTGTAGGCTTTGAGAGAACACAGAACCCACTTTACTACCCAGGTTGTTTAAAAAATTGTTTAACTTGTTTGAAAATAAATAGGGCCTTCGCACCTCCAAGTCCAGTTCTGATTATATTGTAAATGGATTCTTAAAAATTTTATTTATTTATTTATTTTTTTCAAATTAAATTCCGTTGTTGCATCATTTATTGTCCCGAGTCTCGTCCCGAAAAAGAGCTATGTAGAAATGAGATATAGGGATGACTGCGGAGCGAAAAGAAAAGGCATGTCTCGTCTCGCACAGCAACTGTGGAAAGCTGAGTCTCGCCCCAAAAAAGCCCTATGTATAAATGAGAAATAGGGATGACTCGTCTCGAGCAGAAACTGCACAAAGCTGTGTCTCGTCCCGGAAAATCCCTATGGGGTCGTGAGAAATGGGCACGTCTCGCCTCACATAAAAACTGTAAATTTCCGGCCTCGTCTCTTCTCTCGTCCATCCATCCATTTGCGTAAATTGTCATGTAACATTGAAAGGGCTGGGGGTGGGACAAAATAGTATTTCCTATTGCAGAAAATATTTTCAAATAGATGAATCCGAATTTTCTTACTTTTTGGGGGGACAATTGACCCCCCTTGCCCTAGTAAATTACGCCTGTGTGTAAAAGCTTGCGGTTGACTACCACTTTGCTGCTTTCACTATCCCAAGTGTTCCATCAACCGCAAGTCGTTCGCCCGCTATCACCCAAAACACTCGAGACTTGGAAACATATATAAGCTCGAAAGCTATGACAAGGCGAGGGAGGGGGGGGGGAATAGAACGAAATTCAAGAAATATCATTGTACGTTGGTGGTTACCACATCCCTTTGCGGATTACCTGGCCTTTGTTGTTACGTGGAAAAGTGCTTTTCCTGTTTTTCTCCACTTCCAAAACAAAAATATTTGGGTGTGGATTGGTGGTAGCGGCCAAAATGATTACAAGGAGTGGGGTTGAAGGAAGGTCCCGGTAATCGTGGAAGTTCTCTTCCCCATCGCCGCCCCCTAGCCCACATCATCCCACATCGCCATCCCTTACTTCCTGCGCCTCATCCTGTAGGATTAATCGCGCCTCAATCTGAAGGATTCGCCAGGTTGCTGCAGAACAGAGCGGACGAAAGTAGGGAATCTTATTCAAGGGTATCTTGTAGAGATGAGACGGGCTCAGCCCGAGCCCGAAAGCACGGGCCCGAACCGGGCTCGGGTTCTGTAATTCACAATTGTGTTCGGGCTCGGGCTCTGTAATTCACAATTGGGCTCGGGCTCTGTAATTCACAATTGTGTTCGGGCTCGGGCTCATGAAAAATTTCTCCTTTATTGAACATACTGCTTGAAACAGATTTTAAAAAGTGATTCGTGAGGAAAATAAAAGTACTTATAAAAGATAAATAAATAAATAAACAAATAAAAATAGCGGCACGGGCGTCAAGAAGGTGCGTGAAGCTCTTTGGGTATTTTAGAACGGCGGTTTATACTCCTTAGTGAGTCATGAGATCCGACATTTTTTGATAAAGGATGAATACAAAGAATTAGAAAGTGGATTGGGTGTTTGCAACTCTATTTGTCTATAATTTGCACAAACGGCAAAATTTATTGCATTCTATCAATGAAGTAATTGAATTTTTTTAAATATTTACCTGAAATTTCGGGCTCGGGCTCCGACTTAAATAATATTGCTCGGGCTCGGCCAGGCTAGGATGAAGCCACGTCCGGCTCGGGCTTCAAAAAATGAGCCCGAACTCATCTCTAGTATCTTGATACCCCTCCCCCCCCTCTTGAAAACTTAAATCGTATCTTTACTTGAAGTTAAAAATAAATCTTTTATTAATTCTTCATATTTCACTTGTTATTTAAACTACCCCTCAGTGTATTCAGTTTTTGAAACCAATGTAAAAATACAGTCCGAAGCGACCCATACTACCAACTGGGAACACAGTGAAAATTGTATAAAAAAAGAATTCTTTTTCACCATTTAAATGACTCATAACCTTTAACTAATGCATTAGAAGACAAAATTTGAAAAAAAAAAAAAAAAACTAATTTAAAACATGTTTGGATCTCAATGCGGCTTGTAAAAGGTTAGTAATATTAATTCGCCACTTATATGTAAGATTTAAAAGGAAAGATATTTATATGCGAAATTATACCCCGAATTACGCGCATTCGACTTGCGTGCTTATCGCTCTGTCCCACCTGAAGCGTAAGTTTGAAGGTATTACTGTACTAAACATAAAACTGTATGTCTCATGCAACTTCAAGACAAAACTCATGAGCACGAAAATCGCCTTCAAAAATGTGCCGAGGATTTTCCCGTTTTTGGTCCTATAACAGTCACGAAACTCTCGAATGAAAATGCTAAGCATACCAGGGTTCATATTCCACCACGGAAACCTGGAAAACAGGGATAACTCAGGGAATTCAGAATTAGCTCTTCAAACTCTAGAAAACCTCATGGGAAAAATGGATTATTCTTATAAAAACCTGGAAAATATTTTTTTTTTTAAATCTGGAAAATCTTTGTGTTTTCTGTTTTAATTCAGTGTGATTGAGTATTCTCGGGCTATAAAATAAAGAAAAAAAATTAATAACAGCGATAGGATGTTAATATTATAAAAGTTAAATTAACTTGATTTCTTCTTCAGGAGGAAAACATGAACCAAAATTTACTTTTATGGTGTCCTAATCACAGTTATAATTTATGTATTGAACCTTTTTGGTATCAATTTAGTGCATTATTTATGTGATGGAAGGGTGGACATAGTTTGAGTATAATTCCAATGTGTATTCATATTTATAATATCAAGCAGTAAAAATGTAATACTTTCAGATAAAGTACATAAAAGTGTGACATATTTACTCAGCAAATGTTTCCAATATATGTTTGTGATAATCTGGATATTTGCGAAAAATTATCTGGAAAAACCTGGAAAACTCGGTCATTTTTTCCATTTTTGAACCCTTTAACGCGCAGTGTTCCCGCTCTGGGAACACCGAACTCTGGCGTTTTGACTGTTGCCAGTCAAGAAATATATATTTGATTTCTATAAAAATAGTGGCGGGTGACATAGCTCCACGAGAATCCTTTACTTTTTAGCACGTCATTTCCCTTGAAAAAATGGTCACGATTCTTTTGAACAGCACTGACATCTGCTGAAAAATGGAAGAATGCGAGAACAGCTGGATAGATTACCCAATGCTCAAAAAAGGGCAGCCGTTGCCATCGCTTGATTCAGTAGCGGATCCAGGGGAGGGGCTAGGGGGCTTCAGCCCCCCCCCAAAGAGATTGCTCAAGGGTAACATTCTGCTTTATTATACACTTTAAATAGCTAAAATGATCATATTTTATTACTTAGCCCCTCCCAAAAGCCTAATACATTGGTTTAGACTAAAATTTTGATTTATAGTACATTTTAATTGGGTGAAATAAGCTTTTTAAAAATTTAGCCCCTCCCAAAAAAAATTTCTGGATCCGCCACTGGCTTGATTGAACTATCAGCAAGAGGGCGAACGATCGAAACGTTCATCGCGTGCCACAGATCTAGAGACCCTTTTTTTGACGCAACTGGCGAAGACTTGGCTCAGTTTCGTTGTCTTTCGATTAAGTAAAAGCGATTCTTGAAGTTCAACAGTTGGCGGCCGCCAGACTTTCAGGAATTTTTGCGCTTTACGCAGTAGAGTAGAGTAGATATTCCCGTAACGGAAGATAGATTGTATACTTCTAAGTATCAGGTTGTAACGAAAGTTTTCCGCCAAATCTGCCTGAAAAAACTCACTTCTAACTCCTTAGATAACTGTTTATGAACTTTCGGTATCAAACCTGCACAGTGTCACATGATACTACAATAGTACTTAAAGCTGTACTCATAATTCGTTGATATTCTGTGACTTTTTGCAACGCAACTGGAAGTCAAGGATGGTTTTAATCCTCTAGAGTGATAGTGTCATTTGAGACACCTTGTACTTAATGATAACTATATTTTTTACAGATTTCACACCATAGTGTCATAAGCGTAAAGTTTTCAAAATTATTGGGGGGCCGGGCCCCACAATCACATATATTCACGTCAGTGGCGTAGCCAAGGGGGAGGTTGTTTAGGGGGGGTCATACCCCCCATGAGGAATTTTTTGCCATACAAAATGTATATTCTTCACTCCCTTATCATACACCCGTATACATATATGTCAGTTGCAGAAGTCGTAATCCCCCCCCCATGATAAATATCTGGCTACGCCACTGATTCACGTACATATAACTTACTCAAAAAAATATACTGTTTACAAAAAGTGGTTAATTCTATTCTGTAGTAGTTGGCAGCTATGATTTACTATATATAAGTGTAAATTATTGGAGGCACTCGAGCTCTATGGGTCCATAGAATTTACACCTATGTAAAGTAAATATCCATGTTAGTATTTTTCTACCATGTTATAAGTTAAAAATAGAAGCAAAGTAAAAAATCCAAAGGAGGAAAAAAAAACATTTTCGATGAGAGAGTGCATTTTAGACACATCTGAACTTTTCTTCATTTCATACTTTACATTGCATAATCTGATTTTAATGAACCAGAGCCTGGCGAGGGTAGCTTTTAGTAACATTGTGTATTACGTGGCGTCACTATGAATACTAAATCATAATTAAAATCAAAAGAAGAAAATTTTTAAAAGTACAAGTAAAAGTTTTTTTGAACATTTGTAAATGGCGTGAAAAACTTTCTTTTTAATGTTAGTATAAATGAGTTTTCTGTATTGAGTGATAAATTATTGGGTGGGCTCGGCCCCTATTCACAATTTATTGGGGGGGCTCGAGCCCCACGGGCCCATATAACTCTACGCCTATGCATAGTGTTATAAAGTAAGTCTCTTTCTTCCAAATGCCATAAATCGTTTGACAAAATATGGAGCCAATACGCCAACGCGAACTGTGTGCTGACGATGTTTGAGGTGGCGGGAAACTTTCGTTACAACCTAATATAAGGCTGGAGACAATACGCAATGACGCATCAGTACAAACTCGCAATCACATCAAACCGTCCAATCTGTCGGCGCGGAGAAATCATCACAATCTCCAAATCACCGCATCAAGAAAAAATAATCTTCTGAAACGTGTTTTTTGGGATCTGTCGAATGAAGACTCCAGGGGACCTTACCTTTGCATTATATGTGTGTGTGGGTGGGTGGGGGGAGTGTCCTTTTCTGTTAAGTCCTCAAGACATAATGGAGATGGAAGAGCCAGAGCTCTCTTCTCTCTCGAAGGCACTCCCATCATTTTGAAAATGGCTGTGCTTGCCTCCACGTTGCTTCAAGTGCACGGCAGAATGTTTGCTTCCGTCCTTTGTAATTTAGTGCGTTACGTACGATTATGTGGGAAGAAAAAAAAGTGTTTTCGTCTACAGTTTCTTTGCTTCCGAATCCCTAATAGACAAGGCCGTAGCCAGTGGGTGGGTGGGTGGGGGTAGCCCCCCCCGACGGGGCACAAGCAGTGGCTGATCCAGAAAAAATTCTGGGGAGGGGGAGGATCACAAATTTTTTTTATCTAATTTTTCTTATAAGTTCATTTAAATTTGCATAATAAGTCAATCATCCGTTATGTAAACCTAACTCGTCTGGGGAAGGGAGGGGGTGGAAGGTTCCCTTTGTGTCCCTCTCTGGATCCCCCTACGGGCGCAAGCAAAAGAGGGGGCGAAAAATCAACAGGATCGTCGAAGGCTTAAATAATGTTTTACTGTTTTATGTTTGTCTTTTCGAAATAACACATGTGTAATGAAATTAATGAGTATCGACAAGAAGTGTTTTTACATACTGAAGAATACAAGGGGCGCAGGTGTTAGGGGGGTGGGGACTGTTTTGCCATTGGAGCAAAATCACCTAGCTACGGTCCTGCTGATAGAGATTTCTCTCTCTCTCTTTTTTTTTTTTTTTTTTTTTTTAATAACCATTTTGCACGTCATTTTAAGGTTATCTAAAATAACTGTACGGGGGGACTCTAAAAATATTCTAGAGTGGCTCTTTATAAGCTGCACTACACACTGTAATAAAGGACCCTGTTGATCTTTGAAAAACAGGAAAATTTTTCAAAAAGTAACACATTTTGCAAGATTTTGGATTTTTAAGAAGCTTTTCTAGAATTTTTGTAACGGATACAGATGGATCGTTTATTTCAGTGTGTAGTAAAGCTTGTAAAATGACATTTTTAAAATTTTGAAGTGATTGACATAACAAGTTCATTTGTATTTATGTGCCAAAGTTACGTGATTTTCTCGAAATACACCGTTAAATTTCATCTATATGGCTTTTTTAGAGGAAAAAATATCTCTCTTGTAATAGAATGGTACCTTCATATTTTCAAGCTGAACAATCGGGTTGAGGAAGCTTTCGACAAAATGAATGTTTTATTTAAATTCATAAATATCAATTCAAAATCTATGCTTGAATCTAAAGAATAATAAAAATGAAGCATAATCGTTTGGCTGGAACACTATGAAACAACAGTTGACATGAAAAAGAAAAGTGGCGAACAAAGAAATTTCTTTCACTGTTTTAAAGACTCGTACTTCAGATCAGAACTAGCTATTACAAGCGGAAACAGAGATGGCCACAGAAAGGGAATCGCTGCCGTCGGGTCTTTGCTCTGTTTTTAGTCTTGGTACACAAATTGAAATAAACTAATAGCACTATGGTCTCCAAAAAATTCCAGATGGTTCTTCATAAGCTGTTTTACACACTGCGATAAGCGAAAAAGCTATGGCTTTTGTGAACTTTTCAGAAAAAAATTCTTAAACATGGATCTGAGCAGCAAGGTTTTTCGAAGAGTGACACGCTTTGCGAAAATTTCCGATTTTTAAGAATTTTTTCTAAAAGTTTTGAAACTGATACAGATTGACCTGTCTTCGTAGCATGTAATACAGCTTGTAAAGAGACAGTTTCAAAATTTTGAAGTGCCTGGCATAATTAGTTTATTTGTAATTATGTACCAAAATCACATGATTTTTTCGAATAACACCGTTAACCACAAATGCGATCAAGTTGGAAAGGGTTTTATACCACACGTGTTGAACATTATTTATGTTTCTTGTTAGCCCTGGAGGCGGGGTCAAATGCGAAAGATAAGCAAGACTTTATTAAGTAAGTAGCTGTATTTCACATCCGCGGCGGTAACTGTGGAGAAAGAAAGTGCTGGAAAATCAGAGGACAAAGGAAAATAGACATTCATGTCTCCATCTATAAAATTCCAACCTTACGACAGTGAACGAATAAAGTGTAATTTACCATAAACTTTGCTATTATTTGCTGCATCGCGAGCATACTTTAGCCTGAAGACAAGTCTTATTTATAGATCCGTGTCCACACAGCTGTTCCTAAAAACAAAAAGTAAGTACCTTTCTTTGGTTGCGACAGCAGCTTAATTACGAAACCGTAAGTAATGCTTTTCTACACAATGAATGGCGGGCCGTAACAGCACCTGTTGCCAGTTAGTGCATGTAATAATCAGGAAGAATGGCCGTATAGATTTTCCAGCATCGAATATTTGATTTACTTTTCTTATGACAGTGTGTTGCTTTTATATATAGACTGCCGGATAGGTTGAATGTCGGTTCTGCACTGTGTTAAATTTCTTTGTAGCCCTCCAGTAGCGACTCTGAATAATTTTAGTGGTGGGTTCTCGAACAGTAATGTCAGTTCAACCGGGGTATTTGCACTAGCTGGACCAGTTGGCCTATGCCATGAAACGTCTCTGGATGTTTTCGCCTCTCAGTGGAATACATCGAAGTTACTCGAAATGGACAAAGGCCTTAACAGTCTCAATGTAACCTCCTGAACTTGCAGTGGAATGAAAGCAACTAAAAATTTGGTTCGTTTCCTAGCCGCTTAGAGGGTTAAGTTATTTCTCTAATATTTAATGTCGGTGTAGTTGAAAGACTGCTTTACGTTCAGTACCGACTGACTAAGAAACGCTGTTATTATTGTTGTTCAGCCACGAGAAAATATTTCCCATAGTGAGCCTGAACGATGGGAAACACAGATCACGTCACACACACACAAAAAGACAGGAAAATACCGTTTTATGGGAGCGGTTTTTAGAAAAGCCCTCGATCCTCGTTGTGTGTGCTTGGCGCTCAGAGACAAGTAGAAGGAAAATCGTTCACCACCCGCTGGTTGGTAGGTTGGGGGCAGAACACTCTCAGATTCCCAAAAAAAAGTTGATGTGTGCGATCAAGTGAGTGGGTCCAGTTGAGAGATCTGAAGAAGACGGCTTCTGTTGACAGAAGAGCGAATTGAGAAATAAGATGATTTTGGAGCATGGGCTGGGCACATCATTACTTTTCTTCGATCCAGAAATCGAAGGGTTAGCTGCAAAAGGAGGTATAGTTAAAAATCCTACGAGAGTTTGGAGTCACAGCATGTACTATATTGCAGTAAGAAAAAATCTTTTCCGTTTGGTGCCAAAAGAATGTAGCTCCAATCGTTAGTTCTTGTGTAACTTAAGGAATTAAGATAAATATCTCGTTAGTTTGTGTTGAATCTCAAAACGTTTTTTTACTGTTTTCCGCGAACTTCAATAGTTGGAGCAAACCCCCCCAGTTGTTATTATCATGGTGCAGTAGGTTGGGGGCGGAGTCACCCCCTTTCCCAAACATTTTTAACATAAAGTCCATATGTTTTTCTTTTTTTGTACAAAAATTATGCTTTTTAACATAAAGATTATGCCTATAACCTCCTCTTGAAGGAAGTCTTCGTATGCTACCGTTAGAGTGCCCTCTCGTTAGTACTGCTCCGCTTAAGACGTGTCTCCGGTTAAGGAGGTATATTTTCTTCCCCTCATTTGAAATTAATGTTGAGTTACTCCTGACAAAAGGTAAACTTTTCATGTAATCTTATGTAAAAGACCAATTGTTCGAGTTTTTATTTAACAAGATTGAAAATGCCTCGCATAACAAAGAAGGGGAACGGAGATGAATTAAATTTTGTTTAAATTATGAATGTACATCTCCAAGAATTTGGTTTGTACTAAGTACTAATCTATCTTCTATTAACATATTAATAAATATAATTTTTTTGCATTTTTATATTGCGTCATCGAAGAAACAGTTTTTTAAAAAAACCTTAATACAGTTTCATTAATAAAAACAACGAATTGTAGTAACATTAATAATAACGGATTTTAAGCTAAATATTTGCAACGCTTAATGCTGTATACAATTAGTACAGGCAAAAAATCGGCGATTTTTTTAATGATAGCACTAACGAGGGTGTACTGTATTATTTTTATTATTTGTTTCCTTTAAACGAGAATAAGAAGTATTACCTTCTGTTTGGGACAGTACAGTGTAAATTTCATCTAACGAGCACAAAAAGTTGCTAAGAGCGTCTGTTGAATTATCATTAAATAAATTCACTGTACAAAACAGTCATTTTTAACGTTTAACCCTTTGAGGCGCAACCCTTTCCCAATGCTGAAAAAAGAGCAGCCGTTGCCATCGCTCGACTTAACTATCAGCAAGATGGCGGATGATCGAAACGTTCATCGCGTGCCACAGATCTAGAGACCCTTCTTTTGACGCAGCAGGCTGTGGCAACGGCTGCCCTTTTTTCAGCATTGGGCAATCTATCCAGCTGTTCTCGCATTCTTCCATTTTTCAGCAGATGCCAGTGCTGTAAAAAATAATCGTGACAATTTTTTACGGGAAATGACGTGCTTAAAAAGTAAAGGATTCTCGTGGAGCTGTGTCACCCGCAACTATCGAAATTAATTTCATTAACGAAACATTATTAACGATTTATTAACGAAACATTTTATCGAAATCAAATCTATTCTTCGTGATTGGCAACAGTCAAAGCGGAGTTTAGTGTTCCCAGAGCGGGAACACTGCGCGTTAAAGGGTTAACAATTTGTTTTTAAAATAGGGATGATTGCGAGACGGGACGAGACGAGACAGATATTAGTTGCTATAAACGAAACGGGCCTCTTATAATTACTACAACTGCATACGGATTTTGCCATAAAAGACTGAGATTTGTAGTTACTATAGCGAGACGAGTATAAAGAGAATACAGGCCCATATTTAATTATACTATTACATAGGGATTTTGATAGATGTAACGAGACAGAGACAAAATAGGCTTATATTGTATTACTACTATTATTATTGCTGAGGGATTTTGAGAGACGAGAAGAGACAGAAATTAACAGTTGCCATACGAGATAAGCCTATCCCAAAGCCGTTGCCAGGAAAAATTTCGAGGGGAGTGGGTTTTAAGTTCTAGATTACTATGAGGCAGTTTTTCAATACACTTCTACAAATAATGATGTATGCCCGTCTTAGCTGCGGCTTTGGCCTATACCTAGGCCTATATTTCTACGTACCTGCATCCCGACAGCCAAAAAATTTTACCGCAGTATAAGCATAACCTGCAGAATTCTCTCTCTATTTTTTTTTTTCTTGAGGACCCTGTGACCCAGACCTGCATTTTTGTACAGTAACGACCTCGTACCTACCTGAAAATTGCTCTTCCCCACGCCCCACCTTTTTACCCGAGGCATGACTCGACAAGTTGGTAAAATTGTGCTCCAAAGAAGGCGTCCATTCAAGACATTCCAAACGGGGACTTTTCAATACACTGCATTGCTTTTTACCTGTGGTCTCTTGTTGCTTATCATATTCCTTCCCCCACCCCCAATGGAATGTCCATCCAAAACGGGAGAGAGCGAAAGGTCAGTCTGCTGGACAGGTCACGGTCATGGATTGCTCAACAAATACCTTTTGAAGATTGGTCTTATAATCGTATTTATGCAGGTCTTGGAAAAGCGCACCAGAGAGGTTTCGCGTCAATCGAGGTGAGATCTTTGCTCTATGGCTTAAAGAGGCAGAAAAAATTTAGATTGGGGGGAGAAATTATGTAGTAGTATGTAAGATTATACTACAGTAGTATTCAAACTTTTTGGCAGTGGACATTTGGCATTCAAACTTTTTGTCATGAGTGAGATAACACGTCAAACCGAAAGAAGCTCCACCAGTGGCGCACCCAGGATTTGAGTTTAAGGGGGAGCTGGGCTACAAATACTGATGAACTCGGTTATAGTGACCTCTTATTGTACTTACAACTCTCTTATAACGTCAAAATATTCTGAACCACTTGACCTGCGCATAGAACACAAGTTCACTATCAATGTAACTCGTTATAGAATCATAAATAATTATCCGATGTTTTCAGTGACGTCATAACTGAGTTTAACTGTGTTTCACACCTAACTTTAAGTATTTTTTTAAAAACTGTCTTTTTTGGTAAAAAATACTTTAGAAATAATTTGAAGGCAATTTTTAGAAATTAAAATATTTTAATTCGTTAGCGACAATTTTCAATTCTTAAAGCTTTTCACTTCAAACACTCCACTTTTAGGGTGGGCTTTAGCCCCAATAGCTCCCTCCGTGGGTGCACCTGTGAGCTCCATCTAGATGTAAAGTAATGCAACTAATAATAGACAGAATATAAATCTTAGCAAATGTTATTTGTTTGGGTTTTTAGAGTACCCTTTCAGAACTGATATTAAACAATTTCTCTTTGATTTAAATAACTTTTCTTTTGATAATAGATATTGTGAATTTGTACTTAAAAAATAAAATAAAAGATCCTAATTATTAAATTTTTTAGGAAAATTGTTTTTTCTATTGCAATGAAAACTGGAAGTCCAGTGAATGGAATTTTCTCGGTTCAGCCACTAAGAAGGTTAGCAATGCTTGGATACATTTTTTCAGTGTATTACATTATCAAAATAAGAATGAAACCTGAATCGGTTGAGTGGTATAAACTTTCAAAAATTTCTTTCCGTCCTTATACAAACATAGCGGTATTTTCTAATAAAAACATATTTCTCATTAAAAACAAGAGGCCACTCCATGGCCCAATGGATAAAGACACTAAACATGGTAGATGGTTGAAGTATGAAGGTCCCGCGTGAAGGCCATCGAACTAACGGTCTGGAGTTTCGGGCAATTTTCTCCAGATGTATCGTGAGTGCGCGTTAGAACCCCCTAAAAAGCCCCCCCGCAGGCAGATGCCACAACACAAATACCTTAAAGAAATAAGCCAATATATATATTTTTTTCTTCGTTATATTTAAGTTACTAAAGATATGCTCTACATCCACCCTCTTGGTGTGGTGTGAAACTGCACACCCAACCAGAAAGCCCCCGCAGAAAAAAAATTTTGAGCCGCCCCCTCCCCGTTATTTGTTTTTTGGAATTTCGCTCTTATTTAACAGACGTGATCATGAATATTGATGCAACCAAAAAAACTACGGTGTCATTGCGGACTTGTGTACTTACTTTTAGACGTGAATTTGGGCAAGAGGCGTCAGCAATTTCCAGTTGAGCAAAGGTCCAATGTCAAGACAGCATAACGCCTGCGCTACTCACACCCTTTTTTCTCCTCTTTGGCGGAGACCGATGTAATATTTGGGTTTCGGTCTTTTTGGCTCTCTGTCTGTTGGCAAATACGCGTTTATGTAAATGGACCTTGTATCTTCCTCTATCCACACGTGGTTGCCGATATCGAAATTGTAAAAGAAAAAGGAATTCGAATAGCTCGAAATAAATCACTGTTTATTTCTCAGGAAGGAGATTCAGTTATTGTTGTTTGGTGAACGTCTACGAAGAGGTCTTTAAAAAATGATTGCCTGTAAATCTTGGTTTATATAGACTTTTGGGATCTTCCTGTCACCCCCACCTCTGTGAAAAAAAAAAAAAAAAAAATAAATAAATAAACATCGGCGCTTGCTTCCTAAATTTGTGGGTCTCAAGGACTCTTGACTCATCAATTAACTATTTGGGATCTCTTGCTGACTTTCCTGAATCCTTTTTGAATAACAGTAGAAAATAACGAAACACTTCAGATAGAGATGTAAAATTACTTCTTTCAAGTCTTGAAAATCTATCACTTTTTTGTTTCTCATTTTTTTTTTTTAATCGGTAAAATTGCATTTTTCAAAAAACTCGATCCTGGAGATGGGAAAGACGAGCCTTTATTTTTCTTTCTTTCTTTTTTTTTTTTAAAGAAAAATATGCTCTATAGTATTATTCCTGATTTATCCTATGCATACATACTCTTGTCTAAACAGTACAAAAGATGGCATATGGCGATAATGTTTACTGTTAAGTTCTTAGCAATCGATTCATATTTACGGCAATTAAAGTATGGACTGACAGACCGACAAACAGAAATCGTAAACACTTTTTAACATTGTTGGAAAGTGTTAAAAAAATAAAAGCGGTAAAAATTCTTGGGGGAAGGGAAGGAGGAGAAAAAAATGACGTAGAATTTCGTCAGTAATCTTGTAATGTGTTGCCAGCTGGTTGACTGGAGGACTGGATAAAGTGTGTGGTCCATACTCTCACTATGTCTAAAAATCCACTTACTCAATTCATCTTCAGCGATATCTCGAGAAGGAGAAGAAAGTGACTGTTTTTGCAACGACAGACCGCCGGTTAAGTGCTTGCTGGGGTCCATCAGAAAAAGTAGTCGAGATAGCCGTGTGCGAGGGGGCAATGAAGATTTCACGGTCTCCATTATGTCTTGAAGTTCATTGAGCAAATACTGGGGCAACTGGCGTAAAATCAGCGTGTAGCCCCAGAATTTATCTCAGTATATCTTGTGGGGCGACCTCATCGTTTTCTTTTTTTTTTTTTCTCTTCTTCCACAGTCTGATACAGACGTCTCTCTTCATCTAACCTTTGACAGGTTACCCGGTGACAAATTGTCGCCGGGGCGACCCTTCTCGGATTTTGGGTGGTATTTGTCACACCTGTAGAGTTGGCAGACCGAGCGAAGAAGGTAAGAAAACGTCGAGATGAATGAATGCGATTGCGGCTTTCCACTTTTAGCAATCCATAAAAGGAATCATTCCGGAGGAGATGAAATATGGGATAGGGTTCTATTTTTCTCTTTTTTCATCTAAGTGCCACATGTGGGCGTCTGAAGCAGGAACCAATAAGGCTTTTGAAGTGTGGCTTCCGTGCCGATTTGTAAGGGAAGCAGAATTTTATTTCCATGCGTCTTTAATACACTTTTCAGGACAGGTAAGCGTTATTTCTTCCCCTTATCCGCAAGAAAAAAGGGTCTGGGTCTCTTCTTTTTCCCTCTGTCGAAGTCGCAGCATTCATACCACAAACCACGCTGACACCTTGACAAGCGCCATTTCTTTTTGTGTGAAAATCCAAGGGGGTAACGATTCTGACTTGCCTGCAACCAGTTTCCGTTTTCCTACAAGTTATTATCAGTGGCGCCGACTACGTGGGTGCTCCGGGGCTCAAGCACCCACTGAAAAAATTCTGTGGGTGCTCCGCACCCACAGAAATTTTAGTGCCAAGTCATAATTTGAAGTTCCCAGAAAGGGCTAGGAAAAGACATTTATGTGGGTGCTTTGGGCTTGTAAAAAAAATTATGTTGGATGCTGAGCACCAGCAATTGTCTGATAACCCCAACACAGTGATGTGCACTCAAGGAGGACCCCCCCCCCCGCCCCAGTTATGCCATTACGTAATATGAATATTTGTAAAGCATACGGAACTTTTTGCATTATTTCAGTACTAAAATGCTTTATTTGCTTATGATATTTTAAAAGTTTAAAAGAAAATCTTTAATGAGGCCAAATGTATGTGGATGCTTCGGCATGGATGTCCATATGAGTACTTAACGAGGGGGGGGAGGGCTTATTTCTGGCATTTGTAAGGTCATCGGCATTCGCGCTTTCAAAAATTTTAGTACTGAAATAGTGAAAAAAAGGTTAGCTAATATAAAAATGTTCACTATACAAACGACTAGATGGAGGGACCTGAGCCCCCACCTACTTCCCTATATGAGCACCCATGTCCTTTATAATTTAGATGCGCATGAGGAACTTCGATGAGACAATCACTGGCGTAACTATAGGGCGGTAGAACGGGCAAAAGCCACGGTCCCCCGGACGGAGGGGGAGCCTTTCCCAAATAGAAAGCTAGAAAAAGTGAACTGCAACATGTTGGTTGAGATTCTGTACAATGAGGAAGGACCCTATCCAATGAATTCATTACGGGCCCTAACGGTATAGTCACGCCACTGATGACGACGAGTGCTTTGCAACTGCATAATTCGAAAATAAAATTTTAGTGAGGGACAGTTGTTTTTTTATGTAGTATGTCAGATCTCAAGCACCCACAGAAAAGTTTTCGTGGGTGCTAAATACTTGCATGTACTTAAAGGAAGTGCTTAATTTGCATGGGAGGGAGCTCAGCTCCACTACTACTTTTTTCTCGGTGAAATTTTACACTAAATTTAAATTTTTAATTACCATCGTAATTGTTTCTGTTGATATTAATTTTATTACATCGCAAACTAATACAGAGGTAACAAAATTAACTTAATAATACCTTAAATTAGGTAATTATTTTTGTAAATTGCAATACAAAAAATCAGGGCTCTTGCACTTTTTTGGATAGAAATTAAACCCTGTTTAAAGGCAACTGAATGACAGCTACTTTCAGCTTATCGCTGTAGTTCAGAAAAAAAAAAAAAAACATGAAATTTTGGTACACAGATTCAAAAAAATTATGTCAAATATTTCAAATTTTTAGGATGTATGTTTTAGAAACTGCACTATACACTGAAATAAACAATAAACCTGTATCATTTACGAAACTTTTAGAACAAATTCTTATAAATCGAAAATTTTAAAGAAGTGTTATTCTTTATTTCGGTATGTAGTGCAGCTTATAAAGAATCATCCTAAATTTTTTTCGAATCCTTGGTGCGATAGTCTACTTTAATTTGTGTACTAAGACCGTTATGCAGATTTTGTTTCTTCGGCATACACCATTATGTGCCTCGAAACTCGAGTAATTATAATAAAATTTCAATAAATAGTAACTTAGCACATACTCTAAAATTTTAAAAAGTGCATGAAAAAAAAAAAAAAGGAATCCAAACAGGTAATATTTTTGTCTACTTAAAATAATAATAATAATTATAATAGTTTCTCATATGAGTACTAATTTAGAGGTGTATGGGGGTCATCCTATCTTTCAGACATTTTAGCACGAAAATAATACTTAGAAGTTCAGTATGCTGTAAAACTGTTTACTATACTAGGCGGGCTCAAATCTCAATCCCCCACTACCACTTGCCTTCCTATCTGGCGCCCATGTAAACAATGTCTTTCTAAAATTCAAAGCTTTTTCACAATAAGATGTGCGACTCCCTATAGCCCCACAGGCAATGCCTTTGCCCACTGTGCCCCCCCCCTTTCTGACCCATACAAACAAACTTCATCCCAGAATCCTCGTCCTCCATGGGAAAATGTATGAATACAATGATACTATGTTAGCCCAACAGTACCGGAAAACGGAGAATTTGAGACAAAGCCGCTGGCTACAATCAGAAGTTCACGCGGGAAAGATAACACTGGAGTTAGGTGAAAGACTCATTCCCATTATGGAAATGTTTTGAGATAGTTCTAATAATATTACTTCAGGATTCCGAAGTGAATAGGTTTAATTGTTTTTATTGTAAATAGAGAACATCAAGGTCTGTCTGTTTACAAGCACCTAATATACAACACTTTGTATGTCTCTGGAACAAAAAAAGATGCCCATTCATCAAAAAGTGTCAGCGCTTTGGTGTTAATTGAATGAGACTGAGGCGAGGCTTCTAAGGTATAAAGGTTTGTGTCACTTTCTTCTAAAGTCTCAATTTCCTTTTCTTATTTTTGAATGATTTTAGTGCTCAGTTATTTATTGAAAAGGATGGAACAGACTGTCGTCCACACTAACATTTCGAGATGCCTTCCGTTTCATTTTCTGCGAAGATTCTGTTCAATTTTTGTTCTTGTTTGACAAAGCGGAATTAGGTACTATTTGCTTTGATCTAGCCCAATGCTGTTTTTGTAACATTATACTGAAATCATGGGTGCATGAACACACATTACTCAAATGTATGTCTCCCGTAATTTTGCAAATTTGACCACATAATGGTAGAGGGTAAAATAGCTCTACTTCAGGAGGATGCTCAAAATCATGCCTGGAGGTTATATGGCCAACAATTCAAAATATTTTTTGAATAATTATTAACTCTTAAGCTAAACAACTTTTTTTGTTCTGCTTTATTTTTTTTTGTTTGCATTTAAATAGTTACCAATCTTTTTTATGTGGTCCTACACACATTTCAACATAGAAAACGTTGCATTGGCATTAATTAATTCTGAGGAAATTATCTAGTTTAATTTTAAAGGTATAATGTTTGTAATTTTTTTAGTTTGTTGGGAAAAAAAAAAAGAAAATAGCCAAGGCTTAGCTGCAGCTGTTTATAGGTCTACAAAAATGTAGAAAAAAAAAAAATGCAGGAAATGAATGAGCTGAGAAACAATACTATGAATAACATTTTTTGAAAACTCTGAGGATTTCAGACAGGGATGAGATAGACTAAACAAGAATAACATTGATCGTGAATTGTTACATTCGAAAACTGAATCACTTTTTATACAAAATTTCCATTTACATGACAAGAAATTTGACTGATTGTGATATTATTGTTGCATGCTTCCCCCCCCCCAATACACTTTTGCTTTGAAATTTATAATGATTAGTTAAAACCAATCAAAATTCTATCGCTAAAAGTAAAAAAAAAAAAAGTGAAATAGTGTAATACACCTCTTTCGGGTCTGATTTATTACAAGGAAAAAGGGGGGTGTGCTCCCAGGAATTCTCGAATTTTGACAGAGAATTTGCGTAAGGCAAACAAATTTAAGGTGACTCCAGCACAAGCAGATTTTTCTAAAAGAAGGGCATTTCATCAGAAATATTTCATTATTTTAAAAAGAATCTTGATTTTAACTGGTTTGCTGTTATCGTTACTAAGACACAACGGTGGAGACTTTCACTCTATGCCCAGCGTTGCTTCACCGTGGTACAGATAATCGGACGCCAAAATTCACACTATTCACTTAAATTAAACTTTGAATGTCACCTTCAGCGCTGGGAAAAAAATACGCAATCTTATAAATAAAAATGAAATTCTGTTTGTTTGTTTGTGGATTTGAGTTGTATACAAATCCACAAAAATGGACCTATCAGCCTGAAATTTTGCACAGATATGTAAAATAATATAGAATAAATCATAGTCCACTTTAAAACTTTGAAAGTCCACCCGTTCCCGGGATTTAAGAGATTTTTTATGTTCTCCACGCAAAAAGCTTTCCGTAATTGTAACCCCTGTAGTGAAAAAAGTGTGAAATAAGGATCGTGGTTGCCATGTGTGGCGATTTTGCCGAATAAGATGTTTTAAATTCTCAAAGTAAAAATAAAAGAATAATAATGATTTTTTTTTGTTAGTTTATATTCGTAAGGTTATATATTTTTTTAATTATAATATAGTGTGCATGGGAAATCAGAGCAGGAATGAAATGTTTTATACACAAAACAATAAGAATTGAAGATTTCCGAGGCTAATATGTTAAAATTTTTTAGTTTGGCGAAAAACTAAAATGGCTCAAATGCCGAGAAAGTGAGTTCTAGCGGTTTGCACAGTTTCAGGCTTGGCGCAATTTACTGGGAGCTTAAGGAAACGGATTTTTGAAAACAAGTGCAAAGGTTTTATTAGAATACAGCCTTAAATTTTAATGATCCGTGCGAAAATAATGCAGTTATTAAGGGATTTCAAGCGATCTATCTTCAGCATTCTCGCGATTTTGAGGAGGATTCTAACGCTTGGCGCTATTTATCGTAATTTAATCGTCTGCTGTTTGGGTTATGAATACACCTGCGTATAAGTTTTTGAAGTTTTCATTCAGTTGGAATTGTGCATTTTTCTGAGCAGCTTTTCTGCATCTAATGTATTACATCCAGAAAAAAGGATGTTAGAAATATCAATTTTAATTTTGTTTAATCACACTCATGAATAATGATACACTTTCCAACTTAATGAAAGAAAGAACGAAAATAGGGAAGACCCATGGATTATAACTCTTTTTATATATAGCACTTTAGTGCGTATTTAAAAATCTGAAAGTGTGTCAGATTTTCTATGATTCTAGCGCTTGGCGCAATTTAATGAGAGGGTATTTTTAAAAACAAGCGTAGGTTATCTTATAAATAAAAATGAAATTCTGTTTGTCAATTTGTTGATTTGGGTAGTATACAATTCCACAAAAATGGACCTGTCAGCCAGAAATTTTACACACATATGTAAAATAATATAGAATAAATGATAGTCCACTTTAAAACTTTGAAACTCCACTTAAAAACGTTTTTCCTCCTGAATGGTTCTCTTAATTTCCGTTCCCGGAATTTAAGAGATTTTTTATGTTCTCCACACAGAAAGCTTTACGTAATATTAACCCCTGTAGTGAAAAAAGTGTGTGAAATAAGCATCTTGGTTGCCATGTGTGGCGATTTTGCCGAATAAAATGTTTTAAATTCTTAAAGTAAAAATAAAAGAATAATAATGATTTTTTAGTTTATTTTTTTAGGTTATTTTTTTAATTATAATATCGTGTGCGCATAAGAAATGAGAGCAGGAATGAAATGTTTTATACGCAAAACAATGAGGATCGAAGATATCCGAGACTAATATGTAATTTTTTTTTTAGTTTGGCGAAAAAAAAAAATGGCTGATAGGCCGATAGGCTGATAGGCTGATAGAGTGAGTTCTAGCGGTTTGCACAGTTTTAGGCTTTTTTGGCGCAATTTACTGAGAGCTTAAGGGAATAGCATTTTTGAAAACAAGTGTATAGGTTTTCTTAGAATACAGCATTAAATTTTAACTATCCGTGCAGAAATAAAGCAGTTATTAGGGCATTTCAAGCGATGTAGCTTCAGAATTCTCGCCAATTGAGTACATTGATTTAACTGGGGGAAATCCGCCAAATTTCAGAAAATTGAAATCTTCGCATTTAGTACATCCAGGTAACGATGAATAAAAACATGTTATAGTTGATAATTTAAAAAAATGCGGCTGTATTAAGGGATTCCACTTTTCAAATAAATGCCTGGCGGTCGAACCATTTCCCATTTTGATTGCTGCTAAGTCAATGCTTCGAATGATTCCCTGAAAAAACTCTTGCAAAATGGCGTATGCTGGCACTTTGGCGAGGCTTAGATTTGAAACTGGATTTTACTTGAGACTGGTATATACGTATAATAAGACTGGTTATAGATAAAAATGAATGTTGGTATGTGTGTAGGAGGTTGAAAAAACTCCAGCACCGTTTCACCGATCACCATGAAATTTGGTTCACCTAAGTCTTTTATCATGGAGAAGGTTTTTTATGCTATCCGTTTTCCTCTAACTTTTCACTAGGTGGCGCAGCAGAATGTCGAATTCTATTCCGTTTAGCCGTTTGCTATGCGAATATCGTCCAACCAATTTCGATGAAATTTGGTACACGCGAATATTAGAACACGGAGAATATTTTTCACTATCCATTTTCTGTAACTTACCGCTAAATAGCGCTGCAACGCATCAACTTCTATACCGTTCGACCGATCGGCAAAAAATTTTTTATACTTACACATTTGAGAACGAAGAATATATTCTAACTGCGTTACTTTCGATGTTACTCACCACTAGATGGCACTGCAATGCATTATTATTTTAACTCGCCACTAGATGACGCTGCAGCAGGCCAAATTTTTTGACCATTCAAACGGTGGCTATGAAAATCAGTATACATAGCTATTTGAACAATGAGAATATTTTGGCGTTATCCATTTTGCTATAACTCGCCACATGACGGCGCTGTAGCAAATCATTACATTAATTAACCACTAGATGGCCCTGCAGTGTATCACTTCTTGATTGTGCGAATGATCGCTATGAAAATAGGTATACATAGATATTTGAACACGGGGAAGAGTTTGGCACGATCCATTTTCCTATAACTTGACACTAGATGTCGCGTCAACACATGAACTTCAAGACTATTCAGCCGATCGTCATGAAAATTCGTATACATCGATATCTGAATGCGAAGAATATTTTTGCCGTATCCGTTTTGCTAAAACTCGCCACTAGATTGTGCTACGCCGTATCGCCTTCTGCACCGTAAAAAACGATTGCCTTGAAATTCAGTATGCATGATTATTGAACACAATATAACGCGATATCCATTTTGCTATATCTCTTTATTACAATAAATAGTAATCACAACAAATATTAATATCAAAAAGTCCATTCATTCCCGTGCGAAGAACGGGTACTTCAGCTAGTTTTGTTATATAAATACAAAAAGAAAACTAATTATCTCAAGAACTTCACAATTTTTAGGATGTAGGTTCACAAGCTGTACTAGACACCCGAATAAACGAAAATTTTTTGCAGAATGGCCACTCTTAGAAATATTTTGCTGTGCAGTTCCACATTTAAGATTTTTTTCTGAAAGTTTCATGAAAGTTTTCGAATTTATTGCAGTGTGTAGTGCAGCTTGTAAAGAATTATCCTGAATTTTTTCGAATCCTTGGTGCAGTTAGTTCATTTTAATTTATGTACCAAAACCGTGAGACAGATATCGTTTCTTCGATCTATACCCTCAGATATTGGATATTTTATGTGGAGCTAAAATGATTATTTGTATTACCCATTTCCCACTGGTAAAAATGTGCACGAAAAGTCAAATGATTGAGTAGTTACGAGCAAGGAAGCAAATAATAATAGGAAAAGATTGAAGGGTAGTTGGAAAAGATTCCACAAATTTGGAAAGTGTATCGTTATTCATGAGTGTGCCGTATTTTTCTTCCTTGTTCCATAAAAACCCATCTTCGGAATCGAAATCATCTTAAAATCACCTACTAAAACTATTTTACAATCTTAGCCAAGTACATTCCAACTATACTCCCCCTTTAAAATAAATTGTCGCGTTTAGGCACCAAACTTGGCGATCCTTTATAAAAAAATTACAAACCTTGTGCGACTTTCAACATTTTATTAACCCCCCCCCCCCACACACACACGGACTTTTAGGGCACCCACAGAAATTTTGTAAAGTCGGCGCCTCTGGTTATTATTAATATTGCTTCCTCATTGATGCAGGAATAGTTGAAATATTTCTGAGACGTCCGCATCATCTTTTCTGGTTTTATTTTATTTTCTTGCCCTGCCTTCTCCTTTTGCGATTTCCTTCCTTTGCCGGCTCGGTTTTTTTTTTTTTTTTTTTTTTCTCTGTTCGCGAATGGCAACAAAAAGAGTTTTCGCCGATTTAGTTCGCTGTTGCTCGAGTTGATTGACAGACTGACTGACTGTACGGTAGTGTAATTTTATTTGGAATTGTATAAAGTTTCTGTTTGTTGCATCGCGACTCGAGCTGTAGAGTGGATTGTTTTATGCAAAGTTGTTGGCTTAAAATTTCTTGAGAAAAATGGCATTAGACGAATTTGCGCAATTTTGAATAAGGTTTTGTGTGGTTGTTTAGGGCGTGGGCGTGAATGGGAGAGCGAAAGAGAACATAGGTTTATTTTTTTCATTTTTTGGTATGAGCATCTCAAGTTCTGTTTTGTTTGAAAACAAAACATGTTGAAGATATTAATAGGTAAGAATTAGTAAAGAATAATAGAGACCAAATAAAGGAAAATGTATGCAAGATTTTATTTCGAAATAGTATTGGTATTTAGTTTGAATTTTATATCCCTGCTAAATAAACTATAATTTTTTTACAAACTTTTAAAAAAAATTATGGCATGAAATATGATACCGTGCAGTGACCTTTTTTAATAGGGCTTACCACCACTACTTCTGTTCTCATCAGAACATACGGGAGGGGGGTACTTCTGAATGTTGACACCCCTCTGATACGGCTAGTGAACGTCAGGAGGACTTTTGAAACTAATGATTTACTATGCATACGATGGTCTTTAGCGGTAGGATGCAAAATGCAAAGGCGGCTCCAGATTGAATTCTGGGAGATGGGATGGACGAGAGACAATTTTTTTGCGAGACGAGACAGAGGTTTTTAGGCTGTTTTGCGAGATGCGAGACGCCAATTTTCCGTCTAGCGTCCATCCCTACGGAGAGGGGGAGCCATTGAACTTTTTACATAGGTCTATAAATTGTTCAAAATACAAATTGAACGAGTGAAATCGCAAAGTATGAGAATAGGGATGGACGCGAGACGAAAAATAAGCGTCTCGCAAAATAGCCTAAAAGCTTTGTCTCGTCTCGCAAAAATCCCTATATCGTAATGTGTTAAAAATGTGTGTCTCGTCTCGCAAAGAAGCTGTAAATCTCTGTCTCGTCTCGCAAAAAGTCGTCTCGCGTCCATCCCTATATGAGAATTTAAAGTTGCAAAACAAATTTTCGGAGGGGGCCATTGCCCCCACAGTCCCCTCACTGGAGCCGCCCTTGGTAAGGTGAGAATCGAACTCAGCATCCTCCGGTTACTAATTCAATACTTTAACCGTTTAATATTTCAGGGCACAGCTTACCGTTAAGGTTTTGAGCTGAATGAATATGACCGAAGGGTTTTACTCAACAATTCCATTTTTACAATACAATTTTTACATACTTTTTTTCAGTACACAACCAATGGGCTTACCAATGGTTAACCACTGGGCTATAATGGCCCTTTCAAAAAATTGCCATAATTATTATTTAAATTATTTATCTATTGTATCTACTATTTATTAAAGCATCGCCATTTGTTTTATTTAATCTTTTCTTTTTCTCTTTTAGGTAAGTTCTACTCCCGAGGTAGTCACCTCCCGATTTCTAAAATCCTGTTTCATGGCGTATTGTGTTTGTAACTGGGACCGAACATGGTAATGCAGTATCGACATCACTTTTTGCTTGCTGAAAGGGGTGAATAAATGAAAACATAGTATCTTCTCTCATGCTCCAACGTTTAAATTTTTTCTTGACAAGTAAACACTTTTAATTGAAAACAATGCTCTTTGTTCTTTTAAGTGATTTAACATATACGTAGGTTCTCTACACGTCCCTCCTTCCACGCGTATTTTCTCCTTGTGTACATTTGATAAAAAAGAATTGTCGAGACGAATCTTCCGATACTCCGACGAATTGGGGGGGATGGCAAAGCAGTCACGGGTTATCGAATTTCTTGGACAATTCACAAAATGATTGGGGTGGGGGGGGGGATAAAGACAAAGAGTCGGGGAAACGGGGTATATTCGAATTTCTTGGACAATTCACAAAATAATTGGGGTGGGGGGAAGAAGAAGACAGAGTCGGGAAAACGGGGTATATTCGAGTTTTTTGGACAATTCATCGAATTTTTTGGAAAATTCACAAAATAATTGGGGTGGGTGGGGAGAATGAAGACAAAGAGTCGGGGAAACGGTGTCTAAATTCTGTAAATTTCAGTTCTAATTTTCCTGCCTGTGTGGATGGTGGAACTTTTTTTCTGAATCTGAAGAAAGGTGGACCTTTCGTACCATCCGAAACAATCGATCGCCGAGTTTCTTTTTTTTTATGCTTATTATTTTGCAAAGTTTCTAGTTAATTCTATATATTGCATATTCAACTTATTCATTAATTCACCGAAAAATAATTATTTTTATCAGAACTTTTCACATTTATTTCTTCCAGTCTGAGGGGGGGGTGGGAAGGGGGTCTTGTTAGCAACTTTATCTCTCCTTACCGTGGGTGCGCACCATGCATTGTACCTCTAAGACAAAAACAAAATATTGAAGGGGGGTCCAAAAATATTCCTCCAAAAGTGTTTCACGAAAGCCGAAAAAACTGACCGGTTTTTATTGTTCCCTCTACGTAACGCCGAGAAACAGTAGGATGTTTTGTAAATTTCTTTTTTCCAGAGAAACAATTTTCTCGTCTGGCCCCGAGGGGCCGGTCGTGAGAGGCGCGGGCCACCTGCACGCGCCATCTGCACGAATTACCTGAACCTAAAAGTCTGATGAAGGAGGGGTGCCACAACCACTTGTTTACAGGCCTCTTTTTTTTTTTGTTTTTTTTTGAAATTCCATTGGAAATTATTAGTTGGCAGATATTGTTGTTGCACGAATGTGCGTTTGTGATCTGACCCGGGGCAGCCCTGTTTAGGCGTGATTGTATCACACTCTTACTGTAAAAGATATCGGATTTTAAAATTAAAGATATGGCATTTTCCTGGTTTAACGACCTTTTTGCTTTTAATTTTTTTTTTTTTTTTTTCTGGGGGAAGGGGCTTTTACGGTTTTTGAGCTTTTAATACTTCACCTGCTTATTGGAGAAGTGGCTTTGCTATTTTACACACAGGGCCTGACTATAACAGTTTCGTGCCCAGGGCACTTTTATCACTTTTGTCTCCCTACATATCGTTTTGGCCTATTTCTGCAATGTGCGCCTGGGGCACGAGCCCCAAAGTGCCTGGAAGATAATGAGTCTGTTTACACACCGTCTGGGGCAGTATACCCTATCTGGATCTAACCAGACAATTAAATGGGAAAAGGTAGTATTTTTAAGTAAAGAATATTTGTTTGTTTTTAAAATGTACAACTCCCCCTCCCCCCCAAAAATCTCCTCTGTTTGCACAGAATTTTACGATTTTACCATAAAAATAAATATAAAAACCTTTTATAAATCAAAGGTTATTTTACGCTTCCACTCTTTTCTACAAACTGTGCTGCTAGTTAAAGCGAATATCTGTATAAATAAAATTAGCCTTTTTTCTGTGCATTACTTTAAATTCCGAAATTTTGCGATGTCTACCTTTCAAGGTCCTGACAGTGCAGTACAACGGACCCAAAAAAGAAAAAAAGTATGCTATTCTATCGTTCTGTCCGTGACGGTTTTTTTTGTTTGTTTGTTTGTTTGTTTTTTGTTCCCACAGGACACATCTCGCAAAATTTTGGATTTTTAAGAATTTTTTTTTCTAAAAGTTTCATCACTCATACAGATTAATCGTCCATTTCAGTGTATAGTACAGCTCGTATAGTGAGACATTCTAAAAAAATTTGAGTTCTTAAAATAATTAGTTTTTTTTTTTTTCAATTTATTTACCAAAATCATACTTTTTTGTTTCCGAAATACACCGTTAACAGCAATAGAGTGTTTACGACAAGCTTGCTAAGTTCCAGCAGTTATTCTACGGGATACGTTTCCTGCGGAGGCTACATCAACGTCTTCATCTTATAATTTGCCGAGTCCGACGCTTCTTTTTATACGACTTCCTTTTAACAGCATTTATATCTCCTACCGTATTTCTGTTCACCTGTAAGCACTCTTAGCATTACGTTTTTCCTGCTAAGTAAGTGAATTTAGCACTTCCTCTCACGCACGACCCCTTGAACTCTCCTGGTCCCCAAGCATGTTTATTGGCGAAGTTTCTAATTTTATTTATTTTTTGGCTCAAATTCCAGACGCTGCTTTGTCGGGTGGAACTGTTGATAACTTAGTCCCTGATAATTATGGGTATGTTAGTAGGTACCTGGTATATATCCCTCCAGCCCCCACTGATAGAGTGAGTGCCCTGTATATGTTGTTGGGTTGGGCATATTTTTTTTCTTCCCCCCCCCCCCCCCACACACACACACATCCTGGTTCCTAAACAGGTAGACATCTTCTGTTGCTTTCTTCAGTTTGGGTTCAGTCGTAAAGACACCGGCAGTCCATCCGTCATCCGCATGTTTGGTTCTTCTGTCTGTCTCGTAATGGAAAATTAGACACTTGCAGGAAATTCGTAATTTTGCTTTTGACGTATCGTTTTCCGTCTGCAGGTAAAAAATCAACCCTCTCATACCTCCCCACCCCACTTGCGATGAATCTTACTGCTATTGGCACAGACTCCATAGGGATTGGGGGGGGGTAAGGTGTTAAAGCCCATTTTTAGAGGAGAGGTTGAATTTCTCTCAATAATTTCATCCTAATGCAGCCAAACCTCGTTGGTAAGCTCTGTGGTTTATGCGTCGTTGCTTTTTCACCCACACCGCTTAAGACGTCACTTTTAAGAGTGCAATATAAAAACTCAGTTCCATTTCTTTATCGAGGTTGTCTACCAAAAGCACTTAATTATTGTTGAGCGACACTCTTATCATTTTTCCTTACAAAAATTGTAGCCTTATCAGCAAATTTTAGGAATTCATCTAGGACTATTCTTTGTTCCGACTTCTGTATGATGGCAGATTAAATGACAAATTGTGCAGTTAAATTATAAGTAATACGTGCGTCTTTACTTATAATTCCTTTAATTTGTCATCCATTTTACTAATTTAAATTCTTATTCTGCTAATTTATATAAATTATGATGCAAGTTAATTATAGGCACACCTGTTATATTAACATTGAGATATTCGTTCTGCATTTAATATAAACTTCGTTTAAGAAGTCACTCCGCTTAGTAAGTCATTTTTAAGTGGACCCGAGAGTGTTGTACTAACGAGGTTTGACTATTATAAAAGTTACTTTAAAAGTTTAGTGATATTGAGAGTCGAAAAACTTACTGACTGAACAAAACAACACGCCAATTGAATACAAAAGCCCTTTCAGCATACCAAGGGGCTTATCAAATTCATAATTCCCGAACCCTAGTAGTAATTTTAAAAATTCGTTCTTTTTTTCAGCATTTTTGTTGCTTTATAAAATGGGGAAAAGCCACATCATGAATTGCTGCTTACATATACGTGTTCATTCGCGTAATAGTTTGAAGAAGAAAAAAAAAAAGTCAAAATATTTTTTCTCATAAAAGTCGCAGTTGCGCATTTGACCTTCAACTATTAAAAAAAAAAAAATTATCATATGTACTCTTCTCCCAGAACTACAACGCTACTAATGCATTCAGTGAAGTGATTTATTATGAATTATGTAATTAGAATTTGTCAAAATTATCTCAATTACTATTTGCAATGATTATTTGCGAATTTCATGTCTATCAAAATACTGCCATAAGAAAAAAATGCCTTATTTTATGTGTAACGAAAATGCTATTTAATAATACATCGTAATATTATAAAATACTATCTAATAAATATACATGAAGGGTCCACGGGAAGAACGATGAGTGTCCAATACAGCTGATTTTCCAAAAATCGAAATGGCGCACGGAGGGGGGGGGGATCGACGAAAAAATCCGAAAAAGTTGCTAAAATTCCAAGTTATGTATCAATAGTTGCTATGTTGGGGAAAAAAATCGACGAAAAAATTCGAAAAAGTCGCTAAAATTCCAAGTTATGTATCAATAGTTGCTATGTTGGGGAAAAAAAATCAACGAAAAAATTCGAAAAACTCGCTAAAATTGTAATTCTGTTTTTACGAAAGTTAATTTAAGAATTACCTTTCTAAAGCCGTGTTTTTGTAATGCTCTTCAACAATGCTAAAAAGTGTTAATGATTGCGATTGCGACTAATCTGTCCGTTCATCCTCTCTAACAGCCGTATATAGGCATCGATTACTACGAAATCTAACGAAATTACTAAAAAAGCATGGAATTCTATGGTCAGTGGTTTTTAAAGATATTTTAGAGATATTCATTTTTTCCCAAACAAAACAAAATTGATACATGTTATTACGATTCTCAAAATAATGCTCGGTCACCATACAAAAAAAAAAAAAAAAAAAAAAAAAAGTGTATGTAACCTAGTTGTTACGCAGGATTACTCAAAAGAATTCCAATACATAACGCTCTAAGTCAGTTATCCATTTCAAGCACAACACATTAAGTACGAAAGACATTCACGAAAGCTTCATTTAAAATAATGGTAATAATGCTTTTGTATTATTACCGTTATTTTAAAATAATATCTCTCGCAAAATTACATTACTCATAATCAAACATAAATTGTTCTCCTTCCAGCAAGTGGTGACTAGTGAATGCCATTCGATTGATTTCAATAATCGGTTACTAGTGTTCGAATAGTATCGATAATTCGAATGGTGAATATTCGCGATTTTTACTATTCTAATAGTATTCGCCAGGGGTGGCTGATGGGACTGCAGAAGTGAGTAAACATAAGATACTGAGAAAAATACGTTTTTGTGAATAAATTTGAAAGTTGCCCTTGAGAAAGTTGAAGCTCATCTATAGACCTAAGACAAAATTTCCCCCTCTAATTATGCGTTTCTGACTGCGTAAATTTTAAACTCGATTTATAAATTTCTTTTTTCCCGTATTTTATTAAATTTATTTTTTCCCGTATTTTATTAAATTTATTTTTATATGCGAACATTTTTATTCCATAAAAAGGGAACCCCACCCCACCAAAAAAAAAAAAAAAAAAAGTTACAGTAATCGTCAAATCATTCATCTGTAACGTTACAGTACTTAAAAAAGTAATCTCGATTTCACTATTCGAACATTAGTCGCGATTTCTATTAAGAGATTCCGAACGCCTTGCGCTGAGCGTTCGAATGGATTTTTCAAAATCGATAATCTCGAATGTATTTAATAATCGATTCATTCGAATAGTTTAGTTCACTCACGCCCATAACTAGTGGTGACGCCTGTATTCCAGCATACCCACCTATCTCCTTTTGCTCCAAACGCGGACACGTACATCCGTCCGCGCTGGGCTTATCTTTTGGCTCGCCCAGGATGTTTCCCCTATGATCTGGCGATCACACACCAACGGACCCCCCAATTAAAGGGAAACAGCGCCCAAATGCAGGTCAACTCCCTCCGGGCTATCTCGATGCGCCCCTCTCCGATAAGTGTGGTATTTACATAAATCCGCGTAATCTTGCGGTCCTGCATCTAGGTAATTGCCGACGGATGGGTGTATATACGTTTTGTGTCAGCGCACAGAAAATACCGAGCATATTTTCATGAAGGATTTGTGCGGTGGGTATGTGCTTGTGCGTGCGTTTGTAACGACGACAAATATGTCTAGATTAAAAAAAAAATACATATGTTTAGATTTAAAAAAAAAAAGGAAAGAAAGCTGAACTGTTGATTGCTGTTGAAAGAATACTTACGAAAGCTTTCTTATATAAAGCTGAGAGATGTTCTTTAAATTATAGAAAGCTTCCTATAATATGAAACTGAATATTAATTTTTTAAATTCTTGAAAGTTTTGTATAATATAAAGCTGAAGGATGTTCTTTCAAGCTTTTTTTAATATTACAAAACTGCAGGATGTTCTTTAAATTATAGAAAGCTTCCTATAATATAAAACTGAAGATTATTTTTTAAATTCTAGAAAGTTTTCTATAATATAAAGCTGAAGGATGTTTTTTAAGCTTTTTTTATAATGCAAAATTGAAGGATGATCTTTAAATTATAAAAAATCTTCCTGTAATATTAAACTGAAGAATGGTTTTTAAATTACAAAACGTTTTCTATAATATAAAGGTGAAGGATGTTCTTTAAAGCTTTGTAATACAATGATGTTCTTTAAATTCTAGAAAGTATTTAGTGTATGGGGCCACATTTTATTAATTGGGAATTTTTTTGTATGGGGGTCGTATACAAATTAAAAAAGTGTCCCTTTTGGAAATGAACTAGAGGAATTTTTTCTTCGCGAAATCTTTTTTTCCTACCTTATTTCGAAAGTTCTTAAATTTACACTGCTCACTTATCTGTAATAGATAAAGACTCAAAGCGTGCTACCACCTTCTTGGGACACCCTATATAACTTTCAGAAAACATTATTGTGTTGTATGGGGAAATTCATTTTCATTTCGTTACTGGAGTGAGTGAGTGGATACATACGCGTTTTTAAAATGCAAGTTGAAATCAGTGTAAAAGTTTAAAGGGTTTAATTCCATTCTATAAAATTCACGTGCAATTTATGCATACCTTTAAGAATATTCTACACAAGTTTGAAGATTAGGTGAAAATCGCTATTTGATGACCACCGAGAAAATCATGCAGATACAAATATTTTACTATGCATCTTAACCCATTAAGAGCCGCTTGCATTTTCAATTCAATGTTTCAGTTCTCTTATAAAGGGAAGGTAGGGGAGGCCGCTCTCCCTTTTTTCTGCATACCTTTCTTAAAAAAAAAAAAAAAGCTATGTATAAAATTTTCAAACAATATAAATATATATATTTTCAAAATATAACAAATTTGAATTCACATTTTATGCTTGTCAAAAACTCCTCATGAAAAAACTTGTTATAAATTCATTTGTTTGAAATCAATGCTTCCCAGAGACATTACTTTACGGTCATCTAATAATTTCAAATAATCGAATCAACTATCTCTTAATCTTGTGTAACTGTATATAATCTAATAATCTTGTGTAATTGTACATGCATTTATTTCTTAACGAACTGGAGCTCCCGAAAATAATGATGATAATAATAATAATAATAATGCGATTCTGTCATTATCTTACACCCGCTATCTTTTCCTCCCACCATCTTCCCAGTGCATGTAGTGTAACAACATTTACAGGCAAATGTACGCTGCTGTCGAAGACATCAGTAAGTTAACTATGCAACAGTAGTCTTCAACATGCTGCGCTCCTAGTCCATGACAACAGACAATTCGTAGGAAATGATGCCTGCTGGCAACAGGATTTTAGTTTTGGAGAAACGGAAGAGCGGAAACTACAAATGCAGTTGATCTCGGTTATAAGTGAAAATTCTCCAATGGCGTCATGTCAACATATTCTGTACCATTCCAATTATTCGCTCACAGAACAAAAGCTCGCTCATAACTTCACTCTGTTTTGGCGTTATGAATAATTTAACCAATCCAATGACGTTATAACTGCGTTCAATTATTATTATTATTTTCATTTTTACTTTCCGAACATGTACCATATAAGGAAAGTATTGTAATCATGAAAAAATTCGAATTCGATATTTTGGTGTATTGACACGTTTAGAGGGCTTCTGAATTCATTTATGTTATTTTTACGAGATGTATGTATGTATGTGTGTATGTGTGTTTGTGTGTATGTGAGTGAACACGATAGCTCCTGAACGGGGCATGCGATTGAGCTCAAATTGGGTATATATGTTATAAACCACCGTCGCAAGACCGGTATTGATTTGAGTGTGTATAGGACTTATAGTTTTTCTACAGGGCTACGACAAAGATTTCTTTTACATTATGGCCTATGGGGGAAAATTCTTGAAAGTGCGCTAGCGTTTAAACGGTACATTAAATTGAGCTCAAATTAGATATATATGTTATACACCACCGTCGCAAGACCTGTATTGATTTCGATGTGTATAAGACTGATAGTTTTTCTACAGGGCTACGACAAAGATTTCTTTTCCATTCTGGCCTATGGGGGAAAATTCTGGAAAGTACGCTAGCGTTTAAACGGTACATTCGATTGAGCTCAAATTGGGTGTACATGTTATAAACAACCATCGTAAGACCGGTATCGATTTTGATGTGTATAGGACTTATAGTTTTTCTACAGGGCTACGCCAAAAATTCCTTTTACATTATAGCCTATGGGGAGAAATTCTTGAAAGTGCGCTAGCGTTTAAACGATACATTCGATTGAGCTTCATTTTGGTATATATATTTGAATTATTCTTCGATTAAAATTTATTTAAATGCTTGGTAATGATCTTAATCGTAAGTGTTCGGAAAGTCGAGTGGAGTCACTCCAGATTTTTTATTTCGTTGTGAAACTTTCTTTCAGAATAAATTTAAGAAAACTCTTTAAATAAAATATTTTGGCTCGTTAGTTCAGAGGCACTTTTTAAAATTTTAATTTCTTCACTTTAATGGGGGCGGTCAGAGAAGGGGGAGGGAGGCTTCTCCGTGGATGAGCCTGTGTTGACCGCCGTTAGAGAACGGGCAGAGACGCAAAAAATATATATATCATGAAACGCTTTTCAGTTTTGTCGCAGAATGTTAAAAAGGGCAATTTCTTCATGGGCCCTCTTCTACCCATCTTGTCACGCTCCAAAGCGGACTCCTCACGGAAAAATGGCTTGCAGCAGAAAAAAAGGGTTAATAATAGTATCTACACTCGCATTATTCCTTTCAGAATATGAACTGGGATCGAATTATTTAGCATTGAGAAATCTCACCTGCTTATCCCTTAACCCATTATCTTCTTGGCCGTTTTATAGCTAGCCATATTATTGGCGCTTGTACATTTAAAAAAAAAAAAAAAAGAAAGAAAGAAAGAAAAAGAAACTTGTAAATTTGAAGGAGATGCCCCATTGTTGTCCCAGCTAGAAGAATCATTGAAAAATCGTTAACTGGCCGCGCTTAATTACTAACTGCAACCGACAAACACGTGCCTAGGCAATTATCCATGCAAACTGTCCTATCGAATCAAAAATTCCTCTTCTTTTTCTATTGTGTCGGATATTTTTAATGTCCAATAAATGAATCGCGCTTACAAAACTGGATAAGTAGCAGGTTGTTTGAATTTGTACCAGAGCTAACGTCACTTTTTTCCCCCTCTCTGAAAAGAAAAGGGGATGGGGTCCGAGCTTTATAATGGAAAGGGGGTGTTGCTAGATCCTTTTATTAATTTATTTTTTAAAAGAGTTTTGTATGCCATTTAATCAATTAAAAGGTGACTTGAAGATTTTTTTTTTTTCTTCTGTGAAGGTTACGTGGATCGGAATTTTTAATTGTGTGTTTAAATTCCGGATTTAGTATCATAAGTAAAACGGTTTTCCTTTCTGAGAGAGACCTTGAGATGAGTTTGAAAGGAAAATTTCGCCCCTCTTTAATGTTTTTATTTTCTCGCTAAATAGAACAAAAGAGACCATTTCGCGGTTTATATCTTTCAAACAATGTTAAAATAGTTAGCTATTACGGTTTGTCAGTCTGCCCCTCCGTCCGTTCTATAACTGCCGTAAACAAGAGTCTGTTGCCAAGAAATTTTATGATCGTAAATGAACAACAAAAATAAACAAATAAATCAAATCACCAAATGTTAGAAACGAAATCTTATAGATTTTCCCACCCAGCATGTGAACGAGGTTATGCGATCGTGAAATTTTATTTATTTATTTATTTCACTTCTGATTTGTGGAGTTTTTGCAGTTGCCTTAGCAACAAATGAATAAAAGGAAAAATATATTCTATCATGAGTTGCATATTTCTTTCCTTATAAGTGTAGGTGAATTTACACCAGAAAATGGCTCTGAGTTTTAATAGTTTTTACTTAATATGAGTTTTAATTTTTTGAGTTCAGTTTAATATTTTAATATTTTGAAATATAATATGAGTATAGCGTGAATTTATATATAACAATGTTAAAGTTTATCGTCTCATGGAACGCAATAGAAAGGCTGTTTGTTCTATTTCTTCGTCATAACGTCTTCGTTCTATTTCTATTTTTCGTCTATTTCTTCGTTTGTTCTATTTCTTCGTAAATAAGCATTTTGGGAATTTAATTTTATCATTTTCAGTGTCTACAGTATAACCAGTCACAAAGTTCAAAAGTGTTCGGTTTATCTGTTTGTCCCTCCGGTCCGTATCGTACGAAACAAACACCAAAGTGTATGTTTTGTTGAATTTAACAAAATTTTCTCTGCGTTACTGTGATCGAATTTTTTTTCGTAAAAAAATTAATCTGTTATCGAAACAGTCAACTATTTCATTTCTTTAATGGTCTTCGTCGATTTAATGAAATATTTTGTCGATAATATTTTGTTTGATCCATTTTGTTGATGCAACAAAATTATAGCACCAAAATATCACCAAAATTTTAGTCAAGTAAACAAAACATTTCCCCCCAGGCATATAATCGAAAGAGCATGCACTCGCGCTCAAGCTTTGGGCCACGCAGCAGTATTCAAAGGTCCAAGATGGGTAGAAACGATCGGAATAGAAAGGGTAATCGCTGACGCTTCTTTGCAACGATGGGAGTGACCAGGTTAAAGCAAATGAAACCTCTCTAGTATTTGCTTTTAATTATTCCCCTTGCAGCCCCCTCTCGACGAAAATGTAGTCGGTATTCCAAGTCATTATGACATTAAAACGGACGGTACGTAAACTTTCGTACGCGATCTCTCTTTTAGAACATTTTGTATTTTGGGGTAACCTTGAAATAGTCTGCCTACTCAACTCTGCCACCTCCGGTGAATCCAACAGCTGATCTGCTTCCCAAAGTTCGTCGACTTTCCATCTTTGGCTACCTCTCAAAAATTGTGTAACGGCTCTCTGAGAAGAACGTCTTTCTCTCATAATGTCACCTCGTCCTATTTAAAAGAAAAAAAAAAACCTCTAAGATATTTATTCGGCACCCATATTAAGAGTGCATGCCAATTAAAAAAAGGTAAAAATCGATCGCCATTTGCAACGATTCGCTTCTTGGACTGAAGAAGTTCAAAACAATTTTTGAACGAAACGCGTATCCTTTTTCCTTTTACTTCTTATGTGTGTTTTTTACAAAGTTTTTTAATTACTTTATCTTTTAACACCAGTATTTTGAGTGTTTTTTCAGTGTTAATTAATGTTTCGCCTGTCTCTCCGTACTCTCCCAATTTTGTGATGAGCATGAATGACTGAAACTATTTGAATCAATCGATTGTTAAATGCGTTCGAGATAATCGATTTTGAAAAATGAAAAATCCATTCGAATAGCACATTTATATCACATAGCAATGCGGGGTCGGAAACGCCGACTTCATGTACTTGTTAATAGTCACTTTTGAAGAAGTGTTGAAGTGTGCGTCTCATTTCTTAACCAAGTTTCATAAACAATGGGCTTTCCTCCAACAAATTTCATCCATGCAATGGGAAAAAAAAAATTCTGAATTAACAACTTTCATCGAGTGCAATCGGTGAAAAATGGATTAGTTTTCGAAAAATCATGGTCGGAAGGTTTACCATTACTTGAACACTTCTAAAGTGATTATTAACAGGTACACGAAAACGACGTTTCCGACACACATTGCTATGTGATTCTGAACCGTCTTGGTGTATCCTACCCCTCCTAAAAGTTTGTAAAACTAATTTCGAATCACCCTATATATATATAGTATTGTAAAATAATCAATGCTATAAATGAACTGTTACAGTCGTGAGAATGTAACAAATTATTTAACAAATATCCTGGATCATTTAACAAATATCCTACAGCTCATTGAATCAAATCAAATAGATAATACTTAACAATGGTCCTGTTCTGAAAGAAGTAGAATCTTCATTAGATTAAACTATTAACTATATAAAGAAAAGATAATCGTAATATAAATTCAGATTTATTATTCAGGAAAACATGGATAGAAAAATTGACTGATGCTCTTGCCCTATTGTGACTGCCAGTGAAAAAATTTGCTTCTCAACTCTGTTCGTGGCACCTTTTGTGTCCAGTGTCCTCTGCAAAGGTCGTACAAATTTTAACGCTTTCGTTGTTGCCCAGTATTAAGTGTTGTTGAATTTTCCTATCTTTAATTCATAAGTACTTAATCTTATTTCCAAAAGATATGAAAAACTTTCACTTTTATATATGCATACACTCTTGATAATCCGGCGGCTGGTTAGTCCAGCATATTCAATAATCCGGTGCTCTATAGGAAAACACGTGTCGTATCGTCTTAAAATCCGTCGACTATTGCGGATGTAAAACAGCCATGCCGTTTCTTGTGCTTCTTTCCCTCTTTTGTCATTAGTTTACCTAATATGTTTATCTACAGTACAATGTCGACCAAACAAAAGCACAGGGCTTTAAATTGTGCCAAAAAGATGAGATCTTGATAATCCAGAATTTTTCGATAATTCGATAGTCCCATGTATGTCAGATTATCAAGATTGTATTGTATTTTTAAAATGAAAAAAATGGATTGCTCAAGGAGTTAACGTCGGAAATTTATGTGTCTGCTATACGGATTAAGTCACGGATTTATAGTCTTTGAATGAATGCGGCTATAGGCTATTTATTAAGTTTTATTCTTCCATCAGGGGTCAAAATCAGAGGCGTAGCTACGGTTTTCAGCTTCCAGGGACAACTGAAAAATTTGCGCCATCTCCTACGTGTCAAATGTAATGGGGAATTTATTATAAACAATTTGGCACCCCTTGGGTGCTGCGTCCGGGGACAGATGTCCCTCCTTGCCCTCCCTCCAGCCACGCCAATGGTCAAAATATAAGTTTTATTGTGCGAGTTGTGTACATTTTAATTTTACAACAAAACGAAGGCGATTTTCGTGCTTGATGAATTTGTTTCTGAAAGTTGCATGAGATATTCAGTTTCGCTGTTGGTATAAGTTCATCGTGCGTCGGGTAGGTAGCATTATTCATTTTTTCGAGTGTTCAACATCATTGGTGTGTTTTTAAAGCTGTTCAAAAGTCCCTGGACGACCATCGTGCGATTTATGTGCATGTAAAGTCATAGGTATGATCACGGCCGTATCTAGAAAAGAAAATTTCGAAAGAGCCTTATTGTCGCATGGGCAAATCGGGACTTTGCCCAGGGCCTCCGGCTCGAAAGGACCCCCCCCCCCCCAATATCAAATGTTGTTCTGAAATATTCTTTTTTATAAAAAATAAAACAAACTTCATAGATGGGGGGCCCCAAATTCATTAATGCCCACGACCCCTGTTGGTCATAATCAGGCTCTGAGGGCAAGGGATCCAAACGGGTAAAAAGACACATTTTACATTATCATCTATGTTTTTCAAAACTCTACATTTCGGAAGGTGTGGATTATCTGGACCCCCCCCCCCCTCCCCTTAAATACGTTCTTGTGTATGGTATCTTATCCATGACTTCACCAGACATGTTTATATTAATCTCTGTGTAAATTGCTTGGTGGACAAGGCCGTTACTCTTGGTGCCCTGCAAGCAGCATCGTGCCTAGCGGCTGCCAGGGCGCATCGTTAACAGACTTTGTGCTACTTATCTTCCTTGAAAATAAGTCTTGGGGGCGCTAAATTCCAATTTTGCCAGGGGCACTTATGACCTTAACTACGACTCTGCATGCAAGTGGTGGATCAGAGCACTACCTTGATCGGAGCAGCTTTCACTCTCGCCGTGTTGCTTGATACGACTGGAATACACAACAAGCCTTGGCCGCAGCTTCCGTGTATACCGGACTTCTCTCGACGTCCAGTAATTGACCGGAGTCCGTACACATATTATACGAAAGCTCGGTAGCGTGTTGAAGAAGGTGCAGCGATGCAGAACCGAACCCGGATGGTGCGCCAAGTGATTATACTTTCTTTTTGGCGGCCAAAGACCCCTTTTACTTTGCTTTCGACTTACCCTCTTCGATAGCATAAAGGCCTCGCAACATACCGAAGTATAATAATCAAAAGAATACTTCTTGAGCTTCCGGTAGAGAGAGCTTTTCTTGGAGGGCTGATAACCCTGCAATTTGTCGGTTTTATTTATTTTTTTTTCAACCTTTAAGTAAGCCACATTTCTTCTTTTTTCTCTTGGATCATTTTTAATGAAGTTTATATCGGCTATTTGGCAGTCTGATAGCAACTTATTGGAATTTGGGATGAAAATAAGCTTGCCGTTTCCCTTCACGTATTGTGAAAGAGTTAGTTATTAGGATGGATTTTCTGTTCGAGATGTAACTTCTATGGCGCGTTTACATATAATGACTTGAATACTCATTGTTATGTGCTTATTTGTACGCTTTTATAGTGTAAGGCTTTAGTGGGATGGAGAGGGGGGGGGGAAACTGGTGGTGTGGGCGACGTAATTTGAGTTTTCAACAAACGGAAGTGTTCTTTTGACGCTTTTACGCTTCGTAGGACGGAATCAATTTTGTGAATGAAAATGCTTCTTCCATACAGATTTATTTCTTTTATGATTTACCTCGCACATATTCTGCATAGAAAGGCGTGAATGAACATTACAGATAGACAGTTCATTTTATATTCGGGGAGAAAAAAAAAAAAAAAAAAGGAGGCTCATAACAGGCTCAAATGATATCTTGAGTATTCTTTGATACGATCTAAATGGGCACTTGGGCGAATTATGTGACTTAAGAGTTTGTGGAGGGTAATGATATCGAAATAAAATTGCTTTCAAGTAATGATCACAATTTTACAGCTTCATTATACAATAATACATATCAAGCTATACTTAGGCCAGTTTATGAAGATAAAATCGTTTTCAATTTATGTTTTTCAGTCTTCATAGTTTATTCCCTGCCCATACTGAAGTATAAAACCAACTTTTTCTTATAAGTTTTTTTTTTTCTTTTAATTCTTTTAATATAATCTTAATCTTCCATCTTCTCCAAAGACATCAAATGATTGTGAATATTAGAAGAACCGGAAAGCAATATACAAACGGAACCGCTTAGTGGAATATCGGTTAAAAGAATATCCCGCTTAATGTAATAAATTTTCAATGCATCAAACCGTAGCAATTTGTTAATGTGATCTCGGATAATTGAATATCCGGCCTATTAGAATTTTTTTTTATGGCAAAATGGCCATTTCATTATGCGGGCTCGACTATAGTTTTTATTTTTTAAAATATATGTCAACATTTTAATTATCCTAAACTACTGAGGTTTATAATGCGAAATTTGGCATGTATGTAAGGTTTGTAACGTAGGTGCTCGATAAAAGAGGATTTTCCATAGCTCGGAACCGCTGGGAGAGGGCCTAAACATTTTTTCCTCATGTCCTTCTCTACCTCAAAGGGAAAAAAAATCATAAAATTTTGCTGTAAAATTTAACGCATAAATACCTAAAAGTTTCAGAACATTTTAAAATTCGCAATCCAAGAAGGATAGGTGAACACCTTACCCTTTCCACTTAACTGTTTGGTTTTCCTTCCTACCAAGAATCATATCTGGGGATGGAGGACAGATAAAATATCCAGCTGTCTTGTCTGGTCTCGCATACACCATCCATCCCTACAGTTATCTACGAAATTCTTTCTTTAAAATGTAACAAATAGGCATACATTGCTTAGGCACAATTTGCTTTGCCATTAAAACTTTGTTAAAAATTCATTTGTTTGAATTTAACTTCAAACAAGAAAGATAAATACTAATACCAGACGCATCGATTATAAAATACTTTTAAACACAACAGACCTTCTTGCGCTCAACTGACTGATGTATCGTCGTTGAGCTTGACAAGATTTTGGGGGAAAATCTCGAAACAGCTATATATCACTAATGATGTAATTTTGCGAAATCCTGTAAATGTGCTTTAAATGTTATTTACACGATTTAAATGGGTGCACTTGTTTATATACTTATTGAATTGCTCTTGAAAGGGATGAATGTCGCTTAACTGCCGTAGACCAAGTAATGTATTGAAATTATTTTGAATGCTCCTGTAGAAGAATTTTAAATTCTACATAACTGTTTTTGATGGAGACCTTTATTTTGTGATCATTAATATCATACATAATTTTTTTAAACAACCGATTATCTCTAAAATATGCTTTAAAGAGACTACCCATTATAATGTTTTGGAATTCTTTTGAGTGTCCCTATAAATAAAAACTATAAACGACAGAGACACTATTTTCGGTGGAGAGCTTTATGTTGTAATCCTTAATAACTTATATTAGAATATTCAATTTTTGAAACAAAAGAAGGAGTGACTTTTATGAGAATTTTTAAAAAAATTAATGCCCCGATAATAGGAACACCAAAATGAATTAATTAAAATAAAATAACTTAAAAAATATATAATTAAAATTTTAAAATTAATAGAGAACTTTGTAAATAACACACATGTATAAAAAATAGTGCAAAACGAACGTTTTGGGTTGTACAAAAGTTCTACAATTCAGCTGAAAATATTTTCTTTTACACAGATAAGAATGTGTCTTTAAGGCTTTAAATTCTAATAATCATGTCTAAAATGGCGTAAGCATGGGTAATTCGAATTGACAAACGTCTGAGTTGTCAAATCTCAGTTGAAGCTTTGGAAATATTATTGATCAAGGGAACAGTAATCCCTGTTGTACTTCATTATGTAATATACTTAACTTGTTTCTATGAATCTCTAAACATATTTTCAAACCACCATCAACGTGTTTCTGCGATGAAAGAATTTTCTTAACCCTCAAACTTCCTTCCATTCTTGCCTTGGAGGAAAGTAACAACACATACTTTCTCTTCATATCTGAAATATTTGGAGAAGAAAACGAAAAATTATGTAATCCTTCCTAAAACCATAAACCTATTGCATTAGCCTACCAGAAAAACTTAAAACAATAGTCAGAACAAAAAGAAAAAACAAAGCCCAATTCTTTTTTTCCACTTGAACATTACCAAGCTTAATATATATATATATATATATATATATATAATATTCTACTGAACAACTATTCCCGAAATGATAACATCTCTAAAACATGTGTTGGAAAACCCGAAACAATTTCAGAAAGGAAAAATTTAAAAGCAAAGACATCCGATTACCCAAACAATTCCAAACCTCGAGATCATCGGAGATATAGTTTCAGCTTTCTCTCGTTTGGAAGCCGGATTAAGCGGTCAAATTTGATGTCGAAAGTGTAGCCAAGAACTGCTTTTAAATCCTTCAATTTGACGCAGAGGCTTTACTTCACTAACTGCAGCAACCCAGCTTTGTCTGCCTGTCTTCACTGCGTGCGATCGGTGGATTTAGCGTGACCTTTATAGCTTGTAAATCACAGGTAAAAAAGGGAAGATGTAGAGCTCTGTCTGAGGAGTATTTGCTCTAAGTGGATGATTTGGTTGTGGGAAGATGCTCATATAAATCTGCTTATGGTCTTTATACTATAATGTGTTCCCACATATACACAATGGAGCAAAGAACACTGTAGTTATGTTTTGCAGATGAGTTTAAAAAAAAAAAATTGCTTGGATGCAGATGAGTTTTTTCAAAAAGAATTGCTTGGATGTATATATGTGCCCTTATCTACATTTTATGTTTTACGAATCTACTGTCTGTAAAGGTTGAGTCCTACCACCGTTTTCCTTACCGTGGTTATAAAAAAAGCAGAACATTTTCATTCTAGCAAATTCCCGTGTCGAGCTAGACTCAAAATCCCAATGACTTCTGTTCTGTCCAAGGCCCTTTCCTTTGCCAGAAGTATTTCTTTAGGGTACCTGACGACTGACTTTGAAAAAAAAACATTGAAGCTCAATAGAACCGCCCATATGCTTTGAAAAATTTCCCAGTCGGGAATGAAACTTAGTATCATCTATCCTTTAAATGTTCGTATGCCCCGGCCAGATGATCAGACTATACTGACGTTGTAGCAGCAAGCAGAGTACAGCAAGCAGAGCTGTACAGCAAGCAGAGCTGCGTTGTACAGCAAGCAGAGCTGTAGTTGTCCCCCTAGCAAGCTTAATCCTGATTTTGTCGATCCATTCAAGGAGATTACATCCCAGAACATGCTCATCAAAACATCGCCAACTATTGATCAATTATTTTTCGTTGCAGTTTTAGCAATATTTCGAAAACAGCCGCCACATTTGGCGACAGATTTTGGCCACAGAATTTTTCCATGCCTATACACATTGAAATTTTTTAGGGTGACTCTATCAATACACTACCCAGTTGATTGCAATTTAAAAATAAAGCAAGTTTTTGATGTAATTTCAATTACATACGGACGTCACCTCATCACTAGTCAAAAATCTTAATACAGAAATTTTGAGCTATTATCGAGAATTTTCGCAACAAGGAAGGAAGTAAAAATCGGCCGAACGATGGCTTGTATCTGAAAAAGTTCATATTGTTAGGCCACTCATACCTCAATGCAATACTTGTACATTTACATTTAAAGCTGGAGAGCTAAAGGTGACTCTCATCCTTAATATCTGCGAAACGTAAGGACACGCAGAGCCTCTCCAATTTGGAATGTCTTTGTATGAAGATCTCGGGAATGTGAAAAACTTATTCCTCTGCTCAAAAATCGCCTTCGGTCGTTTAAACGGCGGAATTTTTACGGGCCTTTTTATTTTTAGCTCCGACGAGGAAAAAAAGGGGACCGGTGAAAAAGAAAGAAATATATTTATAAGTATTTACGCGCAGAAACCGTTTTCATTTCTCGTATTTTTCTTCCTTAGGTGTGGGACGTGTTGAGTGGCAGTCCGTTGTTTATTTAATCGTCTGGGGCGGCAAAATGACAGCAGCTTTCGGTCTGGAATTTTGACATCTTAACTGGAAAGCTTGTTCTGAGAGGCGAAATTGCGGAGTTTGATTTATGGCAGAATATTTATTACAGAATGTCAAGAATGAAAGGAAAAAAAATACGTAGTGTTATGTTAAAATGATTGTTATTTCGTTTAGTTTAGTTAATATCTTATTTTGTATATCTATCACAGATAACCGTTTCAGATCACCCCAAGTCAGCGGGGAAAGATTTGTTGAAACAAAATTTCATTAAAAATGGTTGAAATTAACCGCGTTGTCCTCGGTCTGAGGACACAGAAATACTCCAGCATTAGCCAACTTCCCAGCATTATCCAAGTTTTGATTCACGAAGAATAAACTCGATTTCAATGAAATACTCAAGGATGACCTAGTTACGCAAGAATCCCTTGCTTTTTAGCACATAATTTCTAGTAAAAATTGTCATTTATTTGTAAAAATCGATGTCAGATTTATTTTTATCTGTAACTGGCACCCGCTGAAAACTGGAGAACTGGACAGACTGCTCATGAGGCCCAGTGCTTAAAAAAGGCAGCCACGTTGCCATCGCTCGATGTAACTACCAGCAACATGGCAGTCGATCGAATGGCCAATAGCGTGCTGCAGAGCTGAAAAGACACTTTCGACCTTTAAATCGAGCGATGGTAAACGGGTGCACTTTTTCAGCGTTGGGCATTAAATCCAATTACTGTTCGACATCGAAGTGATGAAAATGTTCGCGCTTTAAGGGTTAACTGGATGCATCCAGAACTTGACTAAGGCAGGAGCATACGGGGTAGCTTTCCCGGGCCCCCAGTCAAAGGGGAGAGGCCCAAATCTAGAAATGTTTTGTTTCTGGAAAAAATTCTCTCTCTTTGCTTAAAGAATTCTCCAAAAACAAATTCTGCTTTCTTTCATATAAAAAAGAATTCTCCTTTTTTTCATATATACTGAAAAAAAAGGTTTTAATAAAACATTTTGCGTTAAATAATGAATGCCCAGTCAATATAATCATGGGCGGTACCAAAAGGTCCGCCCCTTTTCCGTTGCAAAAAAGTCCCAAGCATCCACAAGAGTACAAAGTCCAAAGAACTTAAGTAAGCCTGTAGTTCCAGGCTTTCTACTTTTTTGTAAACTTTATATATGAAAGGGGGCCCCATGACAAATGTTTGTCCTGGACCCCATGTTGGCTTCTGGCTACATCAGGTACATAAAATGACTTCGACCATTCTAACATCATACTATTAAAGAAGAAAAATCAATCGCAATGATACCACGCTCCGGTGATTGTTAAATAAGAATGGTAATATCTTCTATAACGCAAGACTCAGGAAATTGAAAGCACTGACCATAAAATGAGTCGAGAAATTAATTTTGCTTTTAATATTTCCGGAAAAACAGTCAGCCTAACCATCGAGAGCTCTATATTAAAATAGAATTTAAAAAATAATAATAATAACGTCTTACCCTCAGAGCATGCTTTGTTGGAGTCAGAATTCATCAGTTACGACCCGTTGGCCACCGAGAAAAAAATTTAATTTGTAACATATAAGCAGGAAGATGCGACTCTGGGCCGCAATTTAATTGCCATCTAAACCAGAGATGGGTTTTTTTCAGAATTCAATGTTATACAGCTTAGCAATGTTTTTTTTCCTTTTCACAATTCTTAGATTCGCGAATGAAACAAAGGGTGTGCAAAATTAAAAAAGAACGAAATTATTAGCTTAAATTATTGCCAAAAATACAAGTGTCTTTTTTGAATGCTTTTTTTTAAAGATTAAAAATTCTAAAAACGAATCTAAAAGGAGTATAAAGGCACTTCTGTTTCAGAAATAGGAGAGAAATTGACTGAAAATTTCAGGTGCAAACTCTTAAAGAGGAAATAATTTTTATTTTTCTCAATTATTGTACGCTGCAGTCATTAAAGTGGATTTTTCCTTATTTATTTATTTTTGACAATTATAATTATTTTTAACTTCATTAGTCTTACTATTAGTGATGGATGAGCCATTCGAGCACCGACTGATTAAAGAGGGGGGGGGCGACCGCCACCTAAGAAAAAGGTAGTTTAATAAAAAATGTAAGAGATTCTAGTTTACTTCCATAGAATGAACATAAATTTGAATTAGCCTCCCCCTCCTCACAAAATTACATTAATCCGTCTTTGCATTCGAATGATTTCTGTAATCAATTGCAGTGAAAAACTTGGATCCCATTCGAACTTGTTTAATTCGAAATTTTTGCTTTTCTTTGAAATCATTTTTATTTATCTCTTCTCTTTGAGAGAATATATGCAGTTCGAATTTTTGGATATTTCGAACTTTATCTCTGCTCCCTTCAAGTTCGAATTATTCGAGTTTGACTGTACTACTATCTAACAGAATCAATACGTACGTCAAGTTTATGTCAGTCTTACGTAATGCTTTAAACAAAATTGTACAATTCCATCGAGTCGAAGCCAAGCGGGAAGAACTTGCACCATTTTCTTATCCACAAATTGGAAATGAATAAATAATTTATTTAAATGAGAAAAAGATCGCCGCACACACATGATGGATTTCGCGTTCAGCTCGTTAATTTTGAAACGAAACAGAGACGGATCGAACTAGACGGGAAATCATAAAAACTCCTTAAACTGATATAAAAAAAGTTTCTTAGCTTCAATTATAACGAAAGCCATATGGTGCCGGGCATAAAAAATGACTTTTGTTTTAAGTGAACTCTCTCGATCGGCCGTTTCCATTTCGGGATGCACCACCCTAATGAGCTCGCGTCTTCCAATTCTTTTAATTTATAAGCATCGAAGGCTTGTTTCTTTTTATTAAAAAAAATTATTTTTCACCGATGCGAGCCCTGCAATTATAAAGGAATGTTATTTCCATTTGTGTTCGCGACGGGGGTGCTTCCGCTTGCATATAGTTAAGTTCCAGTCACTATTAAAGCAGGAGAGATCGGGTTTTATAAAACGAGTGTTGGTGGAATGGGAGAGGCGAATGATTTCAGCGGCTTATTGCATCCTCTGTTGCCACGCAGTCCTGTTGCAGTTTTTTTTTATAGACTTTCTAATATAGTTCGTAGTGATTTCTGTTTATCTGTACCTGATTGTTTGTGGCGAAGGGGGGTAGGAAGTCAGGAGTCCTGCCCCAGAAATAAACTGCTGTGTGAAAAAAAAAAAAAAATACTGTTAGATTACGGTCAATTCTCGGCAGCAGAAATTCCAAGAGAATCTCGTAAAATTATGGATAGACCGTGAAATCAAGTTATCGAGAGTTGACCGTAATTTTATGAATATCCACACAGTAAGTTTTGTCGAGTATTGACCGTAATTTTATGAATAGGTCTCACACTATAGTTTGACAAGTATTGACTGTAATTTTATAAATGTCTTACATTATAGGTTGTTCAGGATTGAGCGTAAATTTATGAAGGTCTCACAGTATAGGTTGTCGGAGATTTATTATAAATATATACTCCAGCTACAGCCAAGAAAATGTTATACGCGTACGTAAATCATTATGGTAATATATATTTTTCCAGGAATCCAGATTTTGGGGGATAGTAGGCAGAACCGCTTTCTGCCCATAGGTATCGGCGTTCATGTGTTTGACTGTTCGTCCGTGCTGTAACTACTGTAAATATAGTACACTCATGTCCATAAATTAAGGATAATGAAGTTCAGGCAAAGAAAGAGAAAGAAGCAAAACAAATTTGACTTATTTGTAAAGTCTATTTATTAAACAAAAAGTAAAGAGCAAAAAAGATGCTATATGTTTGACATAATTAATAAAAATTGCAAGTTTTACTCCCTTGACCAAATTTCAAAAAAGAACCTATTTACAAAAAACAGTAAAACATGGTTAGTAGGATGGTTAATACGGAGTATGTCTCCCGGACGATGCAATACAGGCCTGACAACGCCTAGGCATGCTGAGTATCAAATGATCAATCTGATCTTGGGGAATATTACACCACTCATCAAGCAATGCACTCCGAAGTTCCGGTAGACAGGTGGGAGGGGGTTGACGGGCTGCAATTCGTCGGCCAAGCATATCCCACACATGCTCTATTGGATTCAAGTCCGGTGAGTATGCATACAGGTGATATCCTCCGATTGAAGGCATTCGTCTACAATGTTTGCACGGTGAGGACGGGCGTTGTCATCCATAAACACAAATTCCGCACCTATGGCGCCCCGAAACAAACGTACATCTTGTCCGAGAATGACATCCCGATAGATGTGGCCTGTCATCGTTACACTCTGAACATGCAGGTCAGTTCTGGAACCAAGAATAATTCCTCCCCAAACGAGCCATCCTGCACCACCGTAACGGTGTCTTTCAATGGTGTTCTCTTGGTGGTAACGGGTACCTGGCGCTCTCCAGATGAATGTCCGGCGAGAATCAGACTCCAAACTAAACCTGGACTCGTCGGAAAACATCACACAACACCACTGTTGCGGTGTCCACAATGCATGCTCTCTACTCCAGGTTAATCGCAGGCGACAGTGAGTTGCGGTAAGTGGAACACATCTGACAGGCCTACGAGCATATAGACCAATGTGCCCTAAGCGTCTGTACACGGTCTGCCTTGAAACTGTCGTACCGGTAGCTGAAGAGAGCTGACGAGACAGGTCTGATGCTGTACTCCGTCTGTTTCTTTTGGCAGTAACTGCCAAATAGCGGTCCTCATTCGGCGTTGTAACTCGGGGGCGACCTGTGCTGTAACGTCTACTCACATTACCATCATCTTGGAATCGTTGCCAAAGCCTGGAGATGACACTCTGGGCGATTCCAAAGTTCCTCGGATACTTCCAGCTGGGTACGTCCACATTCCAGTCGTCCGATAATTCTGCCACGTAAAACATCATCCAAATGCCTCCTTTGTGCCATAACTATGCGGTTTTTGCACTGAAAGGCTTTCACAGCGCTTGTGAACAATTTTACTTCTTTGCCACCATTCCTTTTATACCCCTCTCTTACACTCTCGTCATTGTGACGTACCATCCACGCCATCTGGTGGTTTCCTGTAATTTGCATATTCTTCTTCAAGATGTGTGTGATCATTCCACAGGTGAAATTTTTATTTTAGAGAACAATTTCTGTGTGATTCTGAATTATCCTTAATTTATGGACATGAGTGTATATCGATTACTATGAAACAGGGGCGTAGCCAGAAATTTTTCATTGGGGGGGGTTACGACTACTACAACTCATATATATGTATACATGTGTGCGATAATGCAGTGAAGAATATACATTTTGTATGGTAATTTCTCATGGGGGGTTATGACCCCCCCCTAACCCCCGCTTGGCTACGCCCCTGCTATGAAATTAATTTATGTCATTGCTATGTAGTAACGCAGATTGTCAATTTAAGTCATAAATTAACAATCTGATTAAACTTAAGCCAAAATTGGCCTATTTTTAAACTCAATTGATGGCGATGGGCATCTGATTCAGAGGACCAGGTAAGCAAAATTCGGTCCAAAAATCGATTATTATTCTTTTTTTTTATCGCATTAAATACTTTAAACTTTTATTTTTGTAACGATATATTACACTTGTTTATCTAAAAAACAGAAAGTCATTTTATGTTTCCCCAATGCACTTCATAGTTTATACGTATATGCGAAATCTTTAAAGCAGGTTTTCTCAAAATGTGGATTTCACAGGTTCGTGTTCCTTTTTCTCAATATCTATTAAATTTATGAACCCAATTTTTTTAAAGACAGATGTATCACTTTATATTACATACTTTAACGTGGTGGTTTGTTGATATAATGAGAATTATTCATTCTAGACAGCAAGATTCTATCACAAATGAAAATTTAAAAGTGATTTTCAGTAAAAAAATTGATAATTTTTTTTTTTTTAGAAAAAAACTGACGTGTTAAAGTATGTAAAATATGTTATTCTAACTGCTGTTAAAATTTTGAACCATTATCTTTTACCATTTCTGAGAAAAAGTTAAATAAAGTTGATGAATTTAACATGGCAGAGATGGGCTTACCCGATCCCCTTAAGACATTCATTCTTATGACATGCTGCAGCAGCCTGTCGATCGCGATGGTGCCTCGCTAGGAAACTCCACCTATGTCTACGGTACAGAATATTGTCCTTTTGTTATTAATTTCTGGACAGATTAATGGTTTGATTGTGGTGTTATCCTCTAGCGGGATGTGGCGGAACTAGTCATTGTAAAATTCCTGAACTTGGTGCGGTACTCTCTCTTTCTGCACACGTGGGCAACATATGCATGTAATCCACGCCAGGGCCATGCCCGGGAAAAAATTTCGGGAAGGGTCCAAACGGTGGAAAAGGCAGAATTTTCTACAAAAAGACTACAGCAAAAATCAAAATTTCGGGTGTGGGGGGGGGGGGGGGGAGGGTCGGACCTCCTGGACCACACGGCCTTGATCCGGACGCAAGAAATCTCCTTCTGTATATATTGTACACATTTCGCGACTGTAAATAAAAATAGTCCAAAATGGATCTCGATTGAATAAATGCTTATCTACCACTCGAACACGTTATATATCCACTTTCCTACTCAATCATATGAATTTTCAAAAACTGAAAATCGCTCAATATCACGAAACGAGTGGGTTTTTTTAGAATTTTAAAAGTCACCTCTTCGGCCATCCCTTTATCGTTCTACATTTGTATACAAAATTTAGTGCCGATCGGTCGAACGGTGCGGACCTGCGATCCTAATTACTGTAAAAAGTGTTGTTTTGGACTGGTACAACGAAGAACCGTTACTGAGATTTCGGGGTTTTCATACTAGTATACGATCTAGATTAGAGGTGCACAAATTGAATTCTTAATCATCCTATGACCCCTTTAACAAATTGTAGCTGGCAAGTATATTGAACGGCAGCCAATGTCAAGTCGGGGAGGTGCACTATTGGACCGCGGGTTTCATCTGAAGAGTCGATCCTTATTTCCGAGAGAGGGCCGATCGCGTAACGTGGGGAAACGCTGCTCTCTAATACGATCCGTGATCGGCCGGTCACGAATTCGCCCGACTTCCTCCGCGTGATGATGCACTTTTAAGAGGGGCCCCCACTTACGCACGCGCCACTGATCACGATATAGTTAGCGCATATTTATTCTCCACGGAGCGGGTCTCGATGGGTATCGAGAGGCAGTATATCTCACTCACCCACGTAATGATTCCCACGCCCCGCTCCGTTCTGGTTATGGAAAAGGGGGAGGATGTCCCCGCCGACTCTTTGCCGCGTTTAGGAGATTGTCGCTCAATTTATATTCTCTTCACTGCATTTGGAGCTAATATAATTCATTGCATAGTAAAAAGTTTTAAGGACTTACGCGGAAATTTTAAGGCCTTTTCCAACTGAATCTAGTGAATTTTCAATGGATTTTGGAATGAGTCGCCCAATTAAGCTATTTTTCATTGCATTTGAAGCTAATACAATGTATTGGGCAGTAAAAAGTTTATCGGAAATTTCGAGGAACATTTAAGAACTTCTTAAGCTAGCGATTTTCCTTTTCTTTTTCTGTCTAATGGAAGAATCAGCGGCCTACTTGTTGGTTCGACAACTATGGGCTATTAGTCATTTCATTAAGAGGGCGACTAGTAGGCGGACCAACGTTGCTCCCTATGAGTGGTCTCCTAATTTAGAACCCATTCCTGAGGAAAAACCTAGCAACTAGACTGGCATCCCCAAAAGTTTCTTTTGAAGAGGGTCGACATTAGAGCCAAGACGGATTTTACGTGCACCAACTATCTTTAGCTCACAGCGGACTCGGGAGAACTAGATACTTTTCATTGAATTTTGGAATTGGTCGCTCATTTCACCCATTTTTAATTCCTTCTATGCTAATACAATGCATTGCACTATAGAAGTGTTAGCGACTTTTGGGAAAACTTAGTGAATTTTCCAACTGAATTCAGCCAATTCTTTCTCAAGGGGACATTCGGCAACAACGATTCCGGCGTGAAAAATGACTTTTTAAAAGCTTTTACATGGGGTCGCTGTTCTGTCTCGAACTTCTTCAGGCCTTGTGACCGATCCTCTCCCCCCAATAGTTTCCAATCGAACTACAGAGCTTTGAAATAGAACATAGTGGTAGGTTTCTCGTAACAATAGAATTTTTTTAAAAAGCATTGGATTTTGTATCAGTTTCAAAAAGCTTAATATAACGGTACTGAAACCCCCATCTGGGACACCCACATAATTTGGACAGTTTTCTGGGGAGCGGAATGGGCTTGGACAAGGCCGTAGCAAGAGGGATCATAGGGGCTTGATCACCCCCACCCCCACCCCAATTTTTTTTTTTTTTTTTTTGTGAATGCATTAGTACATTTTTATTTGCGTTGAATCTGGAGGTCCATCATAGGCGAAAAAATTTTAGCGTTGCACATCCCCCCCCCAGAAATTTTTTTCTTGGCTACGGCCTTGGACTCGTAACATATACGTACATCGCAAATTGGACACTTATTGTGGGCCCACCAACTGCCCAACTTTTGAGAGTTCCACTGTATTAAAATTTTAGCTCGCTACACTATGGATAATAAGCTGGATTAGTATTATTAAAGGCAACTGCTTTTAGGCTGAAGTAGTGAGGCAGACAAACCGGGTGCATTGTTCTCTTATTTTTTAAATTGATCTTATACGTTCAACCCTTTTTAATACTTTACAACAAAGTCTTATAATTTCAGCTTGTCGGTTTGTCTGTTCTGCTACTGTCATAAATAATGCAACGATTATTGGGAAATTTACGTATATTGTTTTTGTGTAACTGTACTATGTACCCTAGTAAAAGTGGTGTAAGTAGAATTCGTAGTTCTTTTACTGGAACATCCAAAAGAATTACATGACATGACGTAGCACGGGAACGGGCAGTTATTGTTTAAAGGGTATTTCTGTCAAATAAATAAATAAATAAAAATTGACATACTTTATTAAAGTTTAGAACATAAAACTTTCCATCAGAAACAGGCTTTCCTTTTTATGACGAGTGTTGCTTCCATTATGGGTCTCAGAATAGGAATTCAGTGATTGAGCAAACGCAACGCTGAGCCTCAGCGAAGCATCCAAAATTCCATGCTTGCCATGAATTTTGGACCATGAAGCAACGAGGGTCCAGAAAGGAAACTCTTCTCCGTGGCGTTTTTTCAGCGATTAGAACGAACAGGTTAAACATGGCTTCAAGAATAAGAATGTACTGTAAAAAAGGAGGAATGACCCATATCGGACAGAACGCTTCGTCATACTTAGCTGATCAAATCCTTGGAACTTTTTTGTTTTGGGCCCTACCACTGCTCCGTCATCGCATAAAATTCAGCCACCTGCTTCGACATTCCTCGAATGCGTCTTTCAATAACTGAAGTAGCCGTTTCAGTGACCGTCATTTGAAAAAAGAATAATAAAAGACAATAAATATCACCGAAATTCCACGAATCAAATCCGCATCCGACAGAATGGGGCTTGTTAGGGCACAGCAAGCCGAGTGGAGGAGGAGAGGAGGGGTGGGGTGAGTGGAATAAATTACAAATCAGGCTCCGAAGCAATGGACTAAATGATCCTTTTTAAACTTCTCAGGGAGGTGACATTGACAGTAAAATTTGCCGTGAGAAAAGAAAAAAGAGCTGCCTCCAACAACCCCTCCCCCCCTCCCTTATGGGGAAAAAAAGCAGAAAAAACGCAAAATCCGTGGCCCTGTCCGGCAATTATCTCAGGTGCATCAGCTCCGGCCTCGCTTGGGTGAACCCTGTATTTCTTGAGCCGGGGCAAAACGGGTGGATGCGAGGGTGGTTCTTGTCCCGGTGATGTTTAGGGGGATGAAATGGGGAAAAAAAAAAGAGAGAAATGTGTCTGAACGCGGAGAGATTGTTCTGGGATGTTGTATAATGATATGGAAACGCTTATTCTTTTTTTTTTTTTTTCCATGGGATCTTCTTTCAGTTTGGGAATGTTTAAAGTGTCGACATCACGAATTCATGACACTCGGGTAAAAACTGGGATTAACACCTTGAGGCGTGGAGGTCTTTCGGTACTTAACGGGCTTTTTTAAATGAATACAGTGAAACGTCGTTTAAGGGGACCAAAAATAAATACCGCTTTAGGAGGGAAAACACTAAATTAGGGTTGGAGAAAAACACTGACAGTGAGTTAAAACTTAATTTAGGTTACATACTTTTTATTTATTCCTCTACCATTTATATATTCCCCTACCACATATCTGCTGCTATTTTTGGCGTCAAGTATTTCACTGAACACTTACACAGAATGAAAAATAATTGGCTACCATTCCCCTACCTTCGAACGCCATTCCTCTTCCTTCGAACGCCAAATAATCTAATTTTTTATATGTATGTATACAGGTTATTTCTGAATTCATGGCCCAAACTTTATAGATATTTAATATACATACAAAGAAGCATTTTTTTTGCTTAGCAACATGTGGTCGGAAATGAAAAGTGTAGATTGTTTCAGCACGATGGAACTCCAGCCCACTTTCCAAATAATGTGCGTAATTACCTCATTCCTATCTTTGGTCCCCGATGGATTGAACAAGTTGAACTACTCGCTTGACGAGCACGTTCACTAGATTAATCAAGTATCCAATTTTTCTTTTTGGGGGAAACCTCAAGGCACTCGTTTTCGAGACTCCAGTTGACTCAGATGAGGGCTTCTTTGCAAAATTTTGAGTCGCCGCTGCAACTGTTCGTGGAACACCTGGCATCTTTGAAAGGGTACGCCAATTGCTTGCTAGACGCTACTAGTAGCGAGTCATTGTTGGTAATGACTAGGGCCCGGATTTATATGCACAAAAAACTAGAGAAATTGCACATAAATATGCACAAAAACAGGCAAAAATATGCATAATAATATGCATAAACAAAATATGAAAAACTCAAAAATCTGCTCAAAAGTAATGGAATATCCATTAACATATGCAATAAGCATATTTCCAAACAAGAAAAAAAAAAATACTTACCTAATATAAACTATATAAAAAAAAAAGAATTATTTATTACATGCAATAACTACATATTGCTTTAAGGGTTCAAACACTGGATTCACGGATTGGATGTTCAAGATTGGTGATTTTCACGGAAAATACTCTTTAAATACAGAAAAAGACATTTCTACATCACATGACATAATCGGTGCGTATTTATAGCTTGATACATCTTTTATATTCAGTTCCTCAGAATTCGATAACTCTTCAAAGGAAGATTCTCCTTCAAAAATTGGCTTAATGATCCTGAGCTCTTTAAAGTCTGAATTTTTCCAGCCAAGGTAAAAAAGTTTTTCTTCTATCAGATCCAGTTTTGATCCCAGTACATCTTCAAATTTTTTCTCCAGAGTATCTGTATATTGAACTGATTGGGAAAGTGTTAGTTTCTGAGCTAAAATTGTCTTTGGTAAAACAGAGAAATCCGCCGATATTATCGCTATGTCATCTGTAGTGGATGATTGCATAAGTAGCTCTTGCGCAGTTTTTATCGACGCCGCTTCAGTTGGATCAAGATAGCTACAAACAAACCTTTTGATCCAATCGAAATTATCATAGTAAAATACTGCTTGGATCCATGTACCCCATCTTGTGATTACAGGTTCTGGGGAATGGGTATATCAAGCGAGGTTTTGAAAGCCTGTGAACGAGATGGAGCTTTCAGGGAAATTTTAGTTCAAGCAGGTTCAAGTTTGTGTCAGCGCCTTCCAGAAAAGACTGGAATTTTAGCTGGAAGAAACAGAAAAGCCCATGAAAATAAATTTAACGAGCATGCTTTTGTTTGCTAAATGCCAAAGAGTTAGATTTGTAAGCCAGTATATGCAGTTATATGCACAAGAGCCCAAAATATGTGGATATATGCGCGAAAGTCCAAAATAGCTGATGTATGCAATTATATGCAAATGCATATAAATCCGGGCCTTAGTAATGACACATTTGAGCATTTACAGTAGAGTGGCCTGTGAACTCGGGGGCACCCTGTATACGTATGTATATCTTGGGTGCACCACCCTGAAAAAAATCCTGCCAGCGCCCTTGCAGATAGTCATTTATGTGCCTGAAGATTTCTTTTATTAAATTAATTAAAAACTTTGCGAAATAACATAACAGAATCCGTCGAGCAACACGATCGTTTCAGGAGGTATAAAAGGCCTACCCTCCTTCATTTACAAAAATAATGCCACACAGGCAGGAAGGTAACGGCTAAAAGTAAAACAGGGAAAAGTTGCCTTTTTTTTTGGGGGGGGGGGGGTTACTGGAGCTACTTGACAAAGGGAGGAATGCTTTGGGTGTAGGATTTTTTAAGGGGTTTTAACAAGTATTTACTTTACATCACTAGAAAACCGGCCAAAACTCGAAACCATTAGTTCAAATGCTGTGTGTTAGGGCAAGAACCCTCTTTGAACCTTCAGCCGTCTACCAATGTTTAGTGTCTTATCCACTCGAGCATGGGTCGGCAAACAGTCAGAGAATAAAAGATGTAAGAACTGAGAGGTGAACCTTTTGTACCATTCGAAACAATCGTGTTTGCCAAGAGTATTTACTTTCATGCATGTTATTTTACGAAATCTTTGATTAATTTTTTTTATCGTGGATTAATATTTGAAATTGATGGCCGACTTCTCAATTCATTCCTCCCACTAATTCCAAGCTCTTTTCTTGTTATTGTCTGGGGGGGGGGGAATCGAGGTTTAAGATACACGGTCTCATTTTTCACTTTAGCTTTTTTACTTTATAAGAATTTCATGAATCAGCTTAAACTCTTGGGGGTGGGAGATGTTTCAGTTTTCCAGTGCTAAATTAAAATACACGAAAGGAAGAAATAGGATGTTTGGGTAATTGAACTGGCCGGTTAATTGAATTTCGAATAATCGGTTCTCCACTGAAATGACACCCCTAAATCTTACAATAAGGTGCATACTGAAAATTAAGGTAAATCTAGGAGCATATACGTGCTATACACCATTATCGCAAATTGTATAATGTTTTCATCTAATTTCCCCCAAAACTATCCCCTTTTAAAAATTAAGCACCATGCATTTCAAAAATGTCACTGGTAGAAGGCATTAGAAAATGCAAGAAACACCACCATTTACAAAACATATCTCTGACATTAAAACTGTTACATCATCATGGAATTGCAATTAAATAACCTGCAACAAGTCACATCCGTACAAGGCTGTTGCCAACAGAGAAGGAAAAGAACATAAAAGAGAACGTAACATATGTTTAAAGTGTAAGACAACAGAGCTCAACAACTAAGTTAGCCGACATGAGGTGTGTGTGTGTGTGTGTGTGTTCGTTGATGGGAGGGGGGGGGGTGCACTCAGAACGTAGTGAGCCTACCGTGAATAATGACTTAGGGTGGTTCTTATTTTGTTTCGTTTTATTTTCCCTCCTAGATTATCTTTTATTGTTTATTTTTCTGTTTTCACTTTTTTTAGAGCATCCTGGGGAGCCAGAATGAGACAAAAATTCCTCAAGATTATTTTGGCGTGTCTTCTTGATTGCTACCAACATTACCAAAATTGCTTAGGTTTTTTTTTTTCTTTTTAAGATTCTCGTTTTTGTTAGGGCCGCCTATCTAGTTTAGAGCAAAGTTTCTGTTTCTCTACATTAGTATGGAAACTCTCCAAGTTTTATTTGTTGTCATATATTCCATTTATTTGGTCATTTGTGTGTAATATTTATGAGATCGGATCGTAATTTCTTTCAACTCGTTCATTCCCTTTCAACTCGTTTTATGGTACATTGACTGCACAGTTTTATGAGGGCATTTGTTTATTTAATTTATAGCCAGTTTATTTATTTATTTTTTGGATTTATTGAATTACTGAATAATAGCAAAGTAGTAAATTAATAAAATGATGCATGAACTCCAGAAAACTGGATTTTGAAAAGTATGAGGCATACATGCATGCAGTTTACAATTAAACGATCAGTTGTTTTAAACAGTATTTAAATGTAGTATTTTAAGACACTAGTAAACATAAATTGCACAGTGGATATGCCCCCTGTTTGTGCCAAATGACTACTGCACTCAATTTAGCCGGACCACATGCTGCTTTGGCGACACTTCAGAAAATCGAAGAACTAGATTGGGAGATTTTGAATACATCCACCGTACTGCCCAGACCTATCACCCTCCGATTATCATTTGTTTCTATCCTTGCAAAACTGTTTGTTTGTTTGACAGGAGAGGACAGCTCACGTTACCGAAAGTGTCGTTTAGAGCTGTGTACGTCCTACCTGGAGTTTTCCTGCCACAATTTGCATCCTCATTCTCCGACAGGGGGACTTCTGAATATGGGCGCCCCTGGGAGCTGCTATTTGCGAGGGAATTTCAAGAATCACGGATTTTTCGTTCCGTATGCTGTTCCGTAAGAAACGATTTATTTTCGTACTCTGTGACTACACAGGATCACCCAAAGAGGCGGTAAGACTCTTTATCTACATGAGATAAGCGGCCAACGTAAATTTAAAATACATTCATATTAAGGTACGAAAAAAGAACAAGAGGAATTTCTACCTAATTTAGTCGTTTTCAAAAACACCTTTTTAAATTTGTATACAACCGCCGTACAAAAAATATCCAGTTAGTAAAATGTGCCGCATACTCTAATCAGACGATGCACAAAATTTGATAATTGTATTCTAAAAAGTGTCAGAAATATGAAGATAAATATATGCTGACGTAAACCGCTTTTCAATGGCTCTCGAGGAGAAAAAATCATGTCGGATGACTGCGTTTTAGGGGTCGTATAGAAATGACGAAAGAAAAAAAAAATTTCTTTCACTCTAGCAATAAATGTTTACATTCAAAATCTTGTATAGCCTCCGATCATCTATCTATATTTAACGATATCTCTGAGATGCTTTATGACGAAGGGCTGAAATTTCGTGCATCACCTACCTCATTAGAGTATGGGGCACATTTTACTAATTAAGAATTTTTTTTTTGTACGAGGGTCGTATACAAACTTAAAAAGTGCCATTTTTTAAAAATTAGTCTTTTTTCCTATCTCGTTTTGAACTTTTCTCTAATAGAATAAAGAAATACAGCGTGTTACCTCTTTTTTGGAACACCCTATATTTACTGAAATGTCGGCCCAATAATAAATGCATCCGGGTGGATAAACGTCTAGAACCGGCCCTGATTGTACTTAGGTCGCATTCATAACATCAGGCACAATCAACATTCCTTAGACAAAGGAAGACCGAAGAACATTCCTTTACGAGAGATGAAATCCCCCTCTATCACTTGTCTGGAATGCTTAAAAAGGAAAAATAACTAGTATGAAATTATGAAAATCCGTCCAATTTAAGAATTCCTCCCATTTCCCTGGCTCCCCCCCCCCCGAAACAATTATTATTCCTTTGCTAGGTTTCAGGTTGGTGGTGGTAGGGAGGGGATGGGGGGGGGGAGTTTGAATAGAGAATTCATTTCAAGATGGAAGTAAAAGCAAACCGGAATTGGAAGATTCAAAAATTATTTTAAAAAGATAATTCTTGTTTAATAAAAGCCTTTGTTGCACGTTGAAATTGGAATTTGACTTAAAACTAATATTTTTACCCCTCAAAAAGAAAAGAGATTAAAAAATGAATACTATTTTTAAGAGTATCTTATTCTTTTAAAGTAGTAGGAAACAAAATTTTGAAAGGATAATTTCAAAAGTTTAATTTACGAAAAGCTTTTAGTCATCTCAACTTTTTTCAAATCGGGAAGGGATGCTAAGGAATGAGACAAGACAGGCATTTGAAGCTGCGGCGCGAGAGCGCTTCCTCTCGTCTCGCGTCCGCCACCTATTTTCAGATCTTCTGATTGACTACTTTTGTACTTAGAATCGAGATGCATTCTTGAAATTGAGAATAGTGGCGGATGTCCGCTGGTAGTGCATTTGGCCAAAAATTGTATCCTATACTTACAGCGAGGCTTCGATAATCCGGATTTATAATTTCGGCGGGGGAAAAAAAAAAGTTGGAGTGGTACATAAATAAGGAAATCCATTGGCAGTGTCTATTTTTAAATCAATTTTTCTCAACCTTTTATTTTGTTGCCATCAGCACAGACAAAGAGTTTCCTTATTAGACCCAAAACAGCTGTCTGCTTTCTTTTATTGAGTATTTTTGTTTTTTGTTCTTACCTGTATTTTCTCCTAACAAAAGTAAACAGATAAAATAATATTAAACTTCAAAACTTGCAAGTTTTATTTACTTTTTCTCTAATTATAATTACTTTGATGTAAAAATATTTTTTTATATTGTTTAAATCGAATTAAATTATGACAATATATAAACTGCACAGTATTCTGTAAGTACTTATGCATGTACACATTGTACATTGCACATGTATGTATATTCTTTTATTAAAATACACTATAAGTTTATATTAATTAATGGTTTTATTTATTTGCTCCAATTATTTAACCACTAAAATGAATTATTAACGGTTTTAGCAAGTTTTCTTTTCTTTTCTTTTTCTTTTTTTTTTTTTTTGGTTCTGTTCGAAAATCTGAACATTTTGATAATCCGGACAAGTCTATATTTGCGATAATTCACTAACATGTGTTTCTTTTATTTCCAGCACAATGCCAATGTTACTTTCCATTGGAGTTCCTCGGGACGTACCTAATGCAGACGCAGACAGAGACGTACGGACACACCGTTGCCACCTTTTCCGAAGTATCCTTCGAGCCCGACGCCATACCGCCGTGGGGAAAGTGTTTCCGGAGGAGAGGCAACAACGTCATCCTCAAAGACAGGTGCGAGTGAGATATATAACAACATGTGGGGTCGAACTTGCTTATAACGAGCTCGAAGGGACCGCTCACTACAACCGAGTGCTCGTAAAAAATTCTTACATATTTACTAACTTAATTATTATTTTTACTTATTTATTTCTTAAATATTACATTTCCTTCTGATGAGGCTCCAAATGGGTTCAAGAAGGACGCAGTGAGCTCTAACCAACACATTGGGTAACGTCAGCTGTCCTCATCTGTGAAACAAACAAGTATGCAGTATGCCCACTAAAGTTCTTCTCCACCCTCTTAAATTCGGAACGGCTGCCGCTATATTCATAAATCTACAGGGTGAATCTAAACTCTTGGGCAAAACTTTAAGGGGCGATAGGGCACACAATGAGGAATCGTAATCCCATAGCCATCGGGGGTGAAAAACGCAGTTTCAACTTACCCGGTCATAATCACTTTTGGAAAATCATTGAAGTGTCCGTCTCATTTCTTAACCAAGTTTCATAAACAATAGGCTCGTCTCCGAAAATTTCATCCCTGAAATAAAATAAACTTTTTAAACTGTCTTCAATTTTTGGAGGAGAATACATTAGTTTCTGGCGAAACAAGGGTCGGAATGCAGACTGTTTTTTCGGCACATTTTTCCGAAGTGATTATTAACAGCTGCACGAAGACGACGTTGCCGACCCCACATTGCTATGTGATTCTGATTCCTTATTATGTACCCTATCACCCATTGAAGTTTTGCCCAAGAGTTTATAGATCACCCTGTAATGTCTAGGTATAGTAAAGTTTCTGTCCACTACTGAAAGGAACCAATAACGGCGCCACTTGGAGGAAAACTGCGGAGTTAGCATCACAATACTGGAAAAGTCAATTACAAAGTTGTTCAGCATCACCGAATTATTTAAAAAAAGATAAATTGAACGCGTAAAATGCAAGGCATAAAAACGTATTACTGATGATTTTGCCAGCGTGTCAACCAGACATATTGTATAACTTCCAGCGTGAATTGCGGACCAGCGTCCAGATGTGTACTGTTGCAGACGGAAAACACTTTTAGCCTGAAGGATAGATGAGCTTAACCCATTTGTGCCTGGATATTTTTGCGACTTCCTTCAATTTTTTCTGATAAAAGAAATAATAGATAAATTTCTGATGTCAACTTCTTGAACAAGGGATGATTTCCTTTAAAACCATGATGCATAAAAATCGAAATATCAACATCCTACTGGGTCATGTTAAAATATTTTGTAGAGTTGAGGCTCAATACTCATGAATAAAGGCTAGGAAAAATAAATAACGTTTTCGACTAATAGCGAAAATGCCGTCCCAAAAAATGGACATTAGGCATAAATGGGTTAATGTTAGGTAAGCGCAGTATAGGAAAATTTGACCCAACGAATACGCGCTTTATATCTTCCATCTGTAACATTATTCGCGAATGAATGAGCATCATATGAAAATTAAGGTGTCTTTCCTTACTAAATCAATGTTGATGAACAATTTTATAATTTCCCATGTCTCGGATCTTTTATAGATAAGAACGCTAACTCCGAATTTAGCCGTTAAGTGTTGCTTTACTATACCTAGATACCACTTTTATGAATTTAGCAGCAGTCGTTCCTAAATTAAGAGGGCAGCAAAGGACTTTAGTAAGCATACTGTTTATTATATACATAGGGTAGCGAAAGTTTGCTTCCATATCTGACCCAACTTGGCGATATCTCCTATAGGGATCGAGAAATCGCCAAACCTTAATGTTATTTAAGTATCGTATTTCACTTACAAAAGAAATAAGTTTAAATAAAGTGCTCCAAAAATTTGTATGACTTAACTCTTTAACTCGTGGTGTCCTTGCCGTGAGCAAAGAAAACTAACGTTTTGACTGTTGTCGGGGTCACGAAGAATCAATTTGAATTTTATAAAAATACTTGAGGGGGACACAGTTATACGAGAATCCTTTACTTTTTAGCACATCCTTTCCCGTAAAAAAAAGGTAGATTATTTGTAAAGTTTTCAGGATTATTTTTAACAGCACTGGCATCTGCTGAAAACTGGAAGAATACGTTGGATATAACACTGAATATCTGGATAGACTGCCCAATACTGCAAAAAGGGCAGCCGTTGCTATCACTCTATTTAACTACCAGCAAGATGGCGGTCCATTGAATCGTTCAAATTGTGATATGCATTTTTAAAAACTTCTGAAATTGACTCGCATTTTCCAAAAATGGACTCTTACTTTTATTGATAGTGTCTCAGCCTGACTCGCAGAGTTTCAAGTCTAGAGGAAGCTCTGTTTCCGGACAATAGTCTTCACAAATTGTGCGCCAGAAAGATTAGAACATATCAATTCTTATGCTCGGTCTTTTTTATATCCCATTTTACACAACACATGACAGTACCAGACTATTTTTAACTTAATTGCGGATAGTTTATTTTTAAAAAGATAGCACTCATCAAATAGTGTATTTGTGATATGCATTTTGCTATCTTAGCTCATTTTTTACTTATGTTCAAAGAAAAATCTACCAATATTTACTGATTTTTATGAAGTTTAATAAAAGTCTTTTTCAGTGTTTGAAACACATTTTTAAGGATTTCCTTCTTACTAGAAAACACACATTCAGTCACAATAACCCTAAATGGAGGCTTTTCCTAGAAATGTAACTTTTTTTTTTTTTCTTTCGTGTTATAAAGATGTCCAAAACCTTAAAATAAGTACAATATTGTACACGCAATTATTATTTTTTATACAAATTCTTCGGGGGGGGGGGGAGAAGGGGGCACTTTTATGACCGTTTTCTTGAAAATACTACGACCTTTAACGGGTTGAACGTGGGGCAGCACTATCTGCGAGGGAGAGAAAGACCTTTCAAGATCGCCAACTCAGCATCCATGCTAAATTCTGAATACATCATGCCCATTGCCGCCGAAACTCTAAACACACTCTTGTTGATCCCCGAAAATCCATACACCTACAACTCGGAGAAGCCTGGATGAAGCACCAAAATGGCGCCTGCGCCTCCGGCTTGCTCTCTCTTAGTTCAGGTGAGAAGGGAACGCGAACGGAGCGGCTAATTGTAACAACGGAATGAGAGCTTTTAATGAGTGCGGATTCTGTCATAACAAACAACAGCCTTAATGGGTGCGTGGGAGGTCAGGAATGTTTACTATTTACAAACGGAACTGTTCCTCTGAGAAAGCGTCATTTGCATTCTTCGGTGAAAGATGATTAACGTGTTGGTTTCACGGATCGAAATAAGGTTATCAGGTGTGTGTCCTGCAGTTTAGTTTGCTTTGTGGCTGTTTATGTGCTTTTATAGCTAAGAATTCAAAAGAAAGGTAAAAATGCATGCCAAGATAGTTTGCCGTAAATCGATATACACAATTACAGTTTCAACGCTAAGAGTGGCAAGGGACACCAAAAACATCATAGACAAACGATTTTTTTTTTTTTGTGTGTGTGTGTGTGTGCGCGCGTGTGTGTGTTGTTTTATTTGAAATCTTGTTGAAAAATCGCGTTTACCAAATTGCTTTTTTCTTTATTGAAGTTTTGATTTTCTTTTCTTTGGGGCTGTCCATAAATGATGTCACGCTTTTTTCGATATTTCTCCCCCCCCCCTTCCTCCCCTTTGTCACTGAGTGTCAAACTTCACCATATCCTCCCCCCCCCCTCTGTCACATGTCACGCTATATTACATTATCATACACTTGCAGTTCAGAAACAAAGCACACTATACAGATCATATTTCAAGTTTTATTTTTAAAGTTTAACTATTTGTTTTAATGAAAGTGTGAGCATAGTTGAACTCTTTTTATCTCTACACTGAAGTCAGTGATCACACATTTTCAAATGATCTTTGGGAAACGTATGTTGTCCTGCTCTATGCAAAAGTTTGTGCCTATCTCAATTCCACCCAATTGGGGCAATATACCTTCTGTTGGAGATTTCAAGGATGTGGCAGGAGGAAGTTTCTTTTTTAAGTGAATGCAGCTACTAAATTCTCAGAACCCAGTCTTAATACTTTTTCTGAAAAGAAAGGAATGTAAGCGGGGGAAAAAAAATCACATGAAAGTTGTTTTTAGCTCCGATTAAAAAAATACCCTCAATACAAATATAATCTGTTTATTTTAAATGTTGTAATTTTAAGCAAAATGTCACACTTCTTGTTACCCCCCCTCCGACCCCCCTCTAAGCGTAACATCATTTACGGTCGGCCCCTTTCTTTTTTCTTAAAAAAAGGGGGGGAGGGGGAATACCAAGTTTGGTTGTAGCTTCATAGGGTTAACTTGAGAAGGGGGGGGTCTGATGTTTAGTGATGCCATCATTAATTAGCATATTCTACTGACCTTCTAAATAAATTAATAAGATTCTGAGATAACTTTGATTCAGTATTTTTCACAATCAAACAACACTATATCAATATACAAAATTTTATAGTGATCGAGGGGGGGGGGGTTCATTAAGGGGGGTGGGGGGCAAGTAAAAGGTTCTATCCCAGAAATATACTATATTTTAGTGTTGAACCATTTTTATGTTATACTATTACGTAAATCGTAAAGGTAATATGGGAGCTATTACCGTAAAGGTAATATGGAAGGTAAATTATTATAAATCGTAAAGGTAATATGGGAGCCTAATATGGGAGCCAGCATGACCCCCTCCCTGTCCATACGTATGGGCACCCATAATTGGCTGATAAATAGAAAAGAATTTATGATTCATTGTAGTCTTTGGTACTTTTAATTATGCTTTCTGACACACACACACACACACATCAGATCATTAAAACTGTTTATTAGATGTTATTGTGTCTGATAGTAAACAGTTCTAATGCATTTCTGCAATGCAAACATATCTATTGCCGTGGACTTTTTTTTCCCTTCTAATAACGGCGAAAATCCAAGAAAAAAATTCGAATAAAACTTTATTTTAATATATCGTCCGAATTTCAGATTTTTGATAGCTATGCCAGTCCTATAATTATATGCTTTTTTCTTGTAAAAACGAATTGCAAGAATTTTTTAATACACCTATAATGCAATCATTTTAATAAGAGTTTTTTGTTTCTTTTTCTAGTACTGGAGGCGAAGACTGTATGAGATGTTTCCATCTTACTCTCAAAGCACCCAATGTCATTCAGATACACACTGAAGGTAATGATTTTTCAGCATTTATTTATTTACGAGTGAATATATATTAGGTGCACTAGAAATTAGGTTCCGACAGTTGAGGCTACCCTAACATGGGCGTCTGCAGAATATTTTTCAGGGGTATGTGTGTAGAAGACTTCAACATAAGGTTACCATTTTGTAACGAACATAAGAGCAGAGTATAACGATATAAAAAATACAGGGAGGGCAAGTTTTCCACCTACCCTATGCTGCCGACGCCCACGGTACCTAATCGCTATGTTTCACAATGTATACCTCCCCCAACTTTCATGTCTCACAGCATTATATCTATATGCTATATCTATTTATGTTTCACTGACTGCTCTATGTTTCTCTGTAGGACTCGCCCGCTGTTACACGAAGGAAGAAGCTGTGAGGGCCACCTGCCCCGACGATAGAGCCGTGCACGAACGAAAATTTAAAGAGATCATGTTGTACAGTAAGTAACAATCGAACGCATTAAAATGCTTGTCAAACTTTTTTTTTCTGTTTCTGTTGTTCAACGAAGTTTCTAAAAGTGTGCAACATTTGTGTAAACAAGATATACTTTTTATTTAAAATTGTATTTTGATCGATTGGGTGTCATACGCTGTATAAATCCAGGAACGTTCTTTTGAAATAATGGGAAAAGTCAGACTCACAAATACCATACATTGCAGAAAGTAAACATTCCCATCTAAATACTGTTTACTTTAACCTGTTCTTCTATGAATATTCTTCTCACGATTAATTCCAAGGAACTTTCCATGAAAATGTCAGAAATTTTACTGAACAACGCAGGAAAGTTCCACTGAATTGCATTGTTCAATATAAATTGTTCAATAAAGTCCCTGGTATTTTCGTGGTACGTACCTTGGAATTATAAGGTACTTCGGCTGCCCATTATTTCCTAGGAACGTTCCTGTATTTTTTTTTTTTTTTTACAGTGTAAACCTATTCTAAGAAAAGGGGGATGTGTGAAATACATACTTATGCTTATACATTGTATTTCAGTACGCTGTGCATCCTCTCGTGCTATAGGGTTAAGTAAAGAGTAGTAGTAGACCGCTATCGATTTGTTGACCACCACTGCTCGAGAGCAATTGAGGACGTATCGTACGCATGTATGTTCAGAACATTGTCTATGTCGCCTATAATAGAGGCAGAAAGTGTTGGTCATTCTAGTTATGAGGGCGACTAGTATGCGGACAATGGTACCCCTACGAATCTGCTCTCCTAGCAATTCTAGAGAGATCAGTACTTGAAGTGGCATCTCTACAAGTATCGTCTGAAATCGGGGCACGAACATATTACGTGCACCAGCTGCCGCTCACTTTAGCGGACACGGCCCGCAGCAGTACAGTCCAGAGAGATCGTCACTCTCTCTCTCTCTCCCAAGCGCTGACCAAAGTCGGAGCTACTTGGACTTTCAGTGACAACCTCTGGCCAAGATCGGCCGCTGCCGGACTTCTTAAAGATACTTTAATCTTTTTTTGGGGGGAGGGGGACTGTGATGGAAATCATTCAAATTGAACAATCTTTATGCTTCTAAATGTAATAGGTTGGCTTTGGAATAATAAGGTAAAAACAGCATTTAGGCACTATATATCTAAACTGATCAATTTCCCAATAAATAATTTGAAAGTAATGCTAACATTTTTGCTCTTCTACGAATATTTAGAGATTCTACACGATACAAAGTATTTGACAGACGGCGGCGCTCAAAAATGGCTGCCATGAGTCGGCCTGCATAACGTAGGAGCTCTACTTATGAACCTCTCATCAAAGTTCCAGACTTTTCCCAAATTTGGAAGTTTTCATCTTTAGCGGCTCTTTCAAAGATCATCACTAAAAGAACATACAAAATCAGTTTTGTCAGTAAATCTTCACTTCATTCATCCGTTTACGAAACTGCTAATTTTCTCTCTCTCAAAAAATAATTCCGGACGATCCATGCATGCCTAGACACATATCTCCTTGTGACCTTGAGTTTAAGTTACCTTTTATTTTTAAAGGTCAAATCCTGTCCTCCGAATGGCCTGATGTGATGCATGCCGACTGACTGCAGTGCGCAATGCCGCAGAAAAAGGCTGGGCGGGCCGCCGAAAAGTTATAAGACTTAGCATTCCAGGCCTTTTTTTTCCCCTTATAGTGTTTGTTCTTAGGTCACAAGGTGGTATTTCTCTTGGAGAGGAATACACCCTTTTTCTCCAGAGGGAAAGGCACGGACAATAAGGCAGCACTGCATATAGATGCACAATTTGCACCCACACAGATCTTTATTTTATATATTTTTTTTCGCCCCCCGGCAGCGAAGCCAATTGTTTTATTTTATTTTATTTTTATTTTTTGGAACTATGTGTGCGTTACTTTTTGCTATGGAGAGAGAGCTAAAGGTTATTAGTGGCGTTATTGTTATTTGGCGAACACATAAAGAGAGGCGTCGGGGTTTAAATTCCTCTGCTCTTGTTATTTTTTTCTTTCCTTAACTGGTAAGAGGAAAAATGTAAATTGGCGAGGGTGTATCTGGTATTTTCCGTGGGAATATTTCATTGTGGATCTTCTCTTGTGCATGCTTATGTGATACACTTTTTTTTTCGGAGATGGCTGGTTCTTTGTGGTGAAAACGGGCGTGATGGCCTGGACAAGTTTCAGTTGATTATATTTCTTAAAAGGAATTTCAATACAGTGCCGGTAGAACCGGTGTCCGAATGTTAACAATGCAAAGTTGTAACAGCATAAAAATTACAAAACTGTAATGACACTTCCCTGCTACACAGAGTCCACGGTGGAAAAGGCAGGTTTACAGGTATTGCTGCAGAAATACCAAACCTATGCTTTCTAGACCATGGTTACAAACTTGGCGACAAAGGCTTTTGGTGTCAAAATGAAGCTTTTCGAATATTTTGGAATTGACTGTTTAACAATGACGTTTGAAAAAGTTATGAGGAACCATCCACAAATTTCTGTGACCTCACGGAGAAAAATGTTTTGTCGAATTGAACAAATTTTCATTGATTCAACAAAAATTTGGCTGGCGCTATTTCAACCGAATAATTTTGTTGGTTTTAACAAAATTTTTGTTTAGTTAACAAAATATTTCGTCGAATTATTAAAAATTTTTTGATTCAACAAAAATATTTCTTTCCAATGGAGAGAACGAAAATTTTGTTCAATCAACAAACATTTCTTTCAGTGTTCATAACCAAAGGCCATAGAGAGAGAGAAAAAAAAATAAAAAAAATCGGGTGTGTGGAAATGCAGCGTTTCCGGGAAGATATGTAATGCTTCGGGGGAAGCTAAAATTTTTTCACCTGTAATCGATCTCCAGAATCAACTCAAATAAAAACTACTAATGCATTGACTAAAATTTCGTGGGAGAGGGAGATCAAACCCCCATCATCTCCCCCTGACAACAGCCTTGCTCATACCCTGTCAAGAAAGCTATAAAAAGAGATGGATCTCAGTCAGTTGTGTTGAATTTGCAAGTAGACAAGCCGTTAGGAACTGAGTACTTTTGTTTGAGCTATTACTGCTGTTATAAGTGATTTACTGACTGTTTGTGTGATTAATTTGTGCAAGCTTTGTACTTTTTTCCGGTACTGGGGTGGCACGACTTTCTGGAATTTTTGTTGAGTATTCTTTTCTAGCTACATCAGCTTTTTTTTTGTCTATTTAACGAAAACACACCTCATAAGCGGCTCCTACGGGGGGCAGCTGCCTCCTCACTTCCAAAAGTAAACTGTCCTTGCCCCACCACTTTTTAAAGTCCAAAAGTAACGATTCATCGAAAAATGATGGAGGGAAACCCGCTACACAAACCGAGATAAGAAAAGGAGTAGGAACTAGTAAGAGAGAGTTCGCCTCTAAAGAACATTTAATCAATAATTAGAGAAGGTCATTTAATCCATAATGGCGTTAAAATCCAATGATATAGCCCAATTTTACTATTAAAAAAAAATCCGCTTCCCCCTAACCTACCTATACACTCGCAATTATTTTGAACCCCCAACATTTTCTTGCACCAGCCGCCTATGACACACCTATTGATTTTTGCAACATCCACTCAGATTTAGCTATAAACAGGGGCGTAGCCACGGGGGGGGTTAGGGGGGTCATAACCCCCCCATGAGAAATTTTTTGCCATACAAAATGCATATTCTTCACTACATTATCACACACACGCATACATATATATGAGTTGTAGTAGTCGTAACCCCCCCCCCCCATGAAAATTTTCTGGCTACGCCCCTGGCTATAAAATATGTCTCTACACTAAAAGGACACTTCACCTTTACAGATAAAGCTTTAAAAACTAAAATCTGCATTCTTTAGAAATTTATTAGTGTAAAGCGTACTAACTTTTTAACGTGCGTTGGTTTCGCTGTGAGGAACCCCACATAATTTCAACATTTTCACTGTTAATTGCAAAAGAACATAAGCGGGACGACCACAATCGTCAAAGGGCTTTTGAACAGCTACAAATACAGATAAATTGTTAGACACTGGAAAACATTCAGGATGCTTCCTCCTATAATCAATTAAAATTTTGCATATTGTGCAGGTTCTAAGGGAAAAAAAAATCTTAAACACAGAATTTTCTTTGCAATAGGGCTGAGGTGTCACCCATTTTAGAAAATACTTGCTTTTTAACTTGCATAATTTTTACTTGCATGTTTTGTATTTTTTAGTGATTGATCGTTTGTTCACAGTACAATTAGGAAATGAACATTCTTAAATTTTTGATTGCATACCACAGTTGAGTGTTTCTTTCTTTTTTTTCCTGTAAGTTCTTGGAAAGTTGCACAAAAAGAACAACTTAAAATTACTCTCACTTTTGAAAATGTTGTTCCATCAGGATAGAATCTAATATTATTTTAGATGTTTATTTTTAGAACTTACTCGCGGTCCCTAGCGTTTACCGGCTCGGTTTATAAATAACCCGAATGCCGGATTTTGTTCTAAAACAAATAGTGATCTTAGGGGCAGGAAAAGAACCAAAAGAACCATCGAGCGTTCAAACGCGAGATCGGAGATTTTATTGTTCTCCAACATTTCTAAACGATTGTTTTCGCGGTTACAGTTTGCTGGTCTCCCCGCGTGGGTTGATTCCAGAAGTTATTCTACATATCCGCTAGCGATTCATCCCTCGATTAGAATAGAACCAATGAGATGGTCGAAAGTTGCTCTCGGCGTTCATTGCCGAGTCGAGAGGGTTATCTTCCGTCGGTCAGATATTCCAAGTCCCAGTTGAGTTATTGAGAACAAGCTGGTATTCTCCAAAACGTACTTCTATTGTAAAATATTAATGTGCCTCTTTCATTGCATATATTCAGGTTCGCGTTTATAGCAATTCGCGTAATCTGATGCAGAACATTCGCTTCCTTGTTTCAGAGCCTGATAATTCAAAGCGGTCTATGGTGTAATCAAAGACAATTTAGAGGGTCTGGTCTTGGAACAGGCTGATTATTGATGTACTTTCTCAAAGAAAGTAATAGAGCTCGTTATTTTTTTTATTTCAAACTACGATACTTTGTCTTGGCGACATTTTATTTTCCTTGTGTGTGCGATAAACTCTCGATCATCCAGGGCGGATAAACCGGTTTGCGGATTCTCTGCAATTTATTCCAGTTATTCAATATTTGGAGTAGCAAGATGATGCATCTCATTTATTATAAAATTACGTTAGTAAATATATAAATAAAATTAAATCTTCTATCAAAAATAACGCTAAGACTCGCTGTAATACAAAACTGATTTTTTTTTTTGTTGTTGTTATTGTGAACAAGTAATCAAACTTGGAAGTACAGATAACTGCTTATAAAGCCAAACTGTTTGTGCATAACTATATGTAATACAGCTGTCTAGAGTCTAGACTTAAGCCTGAGATGCGTTCCAGGAATCCTTGTGTAGGTGAAGACTTCACGTGTACCACTTTTCGAGGCACATACACCATTATTTTAAACACGTATAAACATCCCTCTAATTGTTTTAAGCTATTCCCTAACTATATCTTACCATTTTCTGCATAAATAAATGAATAAATGATCTGGGTCCTCGCAAACACTTTTGTTTGGAGGCAACACTGGGCACAGAAGGGCAATGCATCTTTGCAATGACGGAGATTCAAGTGAGTTCAGCTTGGTAATAACCCCCGCTTTTTGCATGCACTACTGCTTGAGCTTATGTGCAATGTAAAAACAATGTCACATTTTTTTCCCTTGCCCTTATTTTAAAGGTGATGAGAGGGTTAAAATTCCAAGGAGTGGTCCTCTAAACACAAAGCCCACACGTTTACGATCCAAATTGAATATATTCCCTCATTACAATGCCATTCAATTTCGGCCGTGATAAATCCTCTTTTCTATCGTCACTTTTCCATTTTATGCAACAACCTTCAGCACGTGCTGTAGTGTAATATAATTGCCTGGAATTGTGAGCGAGAGATATTCCAAATACGCCTTTCTTCTCGTCTGCCGCCGCACCCTTACTCAAATTCGCTTCCCACGCGCCTCCTCGTGATGGAATGGTCTGCCAGACTTTTTAACTACCAAACTGTGTGGTTTTTTACCTTCCTTAAAAAAAAAAAAAAGATTTGTCACCTGTCTTTAGCGGGGATTTTCATTATGAATTGGCATTGTGTCTGATACGTATGCGAATCTTCAGCAGTTGGATGTCAAGGTACTGTGGGTAAGGTCGGCACTCACTGGAATGTGTTTAAAATTCCTTGTCTTCGAGTTTGAGGTTTTGTGTGGTTGTGCATGTGAAGTAAAAATAAGTTCGGGTCTAGAAGCAGTCATCCGATCCGAGATCCGATAGGTTTTCCTAGAATCAGAGCCCGAGCGCGAAATTTAACCTAACCAGAGTCATCCACTTTATTTTTCAAATCCTACAAGGTATTGTACTTGCAATGAATCCACATAAAAGTACACAATAATTTTGAACCCTACTCATAAGCACCAAGATACTTTTGAGTGATTTTCCGAGAGTCATGGAGAATGACTGATAGCCATCGTTCTTTCATTTTATTTGTGAGATATGATATAACTAAAATTCAGACATTTTTTTAATCCTTCTGTACAGATCCGAAGACACCCAATGATCATTGATGAATGACAATGTAGATATTTCTGTAATTGCATCATTAAGTCTACACGCGTGGTCTCGCATCAAACGATACTGCAGTAAAAACATCAACTTTATTTATTTATTTTTTTCTTCTAACCACCTTCGATCACCTCTTCTGGCACCAAATCGTTTACCACTCGTCACAGCATCCTTTTACTCCCATGTGTCTGTGTAACACTCCACCGTGCTGCAGACACGATACCCGGAGGATGAGGTAGTGGAGCCAGATGATTAGGGAGTTGAGAAAATTAAAGGGCGTCGGGTGATTTACCCTTCTGGACAGGATGCAGTTAAAGGTTTGTTTAGTTGGCAAAAGAGATGGGAAGAGGGGAGGGGTGAGCACACACAAGATCTTTGATCGTGAAAGAGGGGTAATTTGTGATTCATTTTCTGCTCCCGACCCGATTCACATTGGTGTAAGTATAGTGGTTGAAGACATCATATTTTGGATGATTGGTTTGACGGCCTGGAATTTTCGGCGTGGGCGATACTAGCAAAGAGCTGCTATTGCCTTTTTTAGCGGAAGTGGTCTGAAGAAGGCATGCGATGGAGTTTGTGGTATTCCAGCGCTTCCGGTTGATTTGGATTCTTGGATAACCTGCTTAAAACTAAGTTGACATTCTTAAAGCTGGTTTCTGGGGTGCATATAATGCTGAACAATGTTCTTGGGGAAATTTTTTTACAAAGTTGATAAAAATTTTAAATTACTTTTTTCAAGGATAATTGTAACTAACACGTATCTAAAACAAGAAATTTTCCATTTTCATAATAACATATAATTAGAACTTCGAGGGACAAACACAGAATTGTTTTGGTGAGAGAGGGTATTATTTTAAAGTTTATTTGATCTCAAAAAATGCTCAATAAAGGAATATAATTTTGGAGATGAAGAGATGGTTAGAAAAAAAAAAAGCTTGTTTGACCTAAAAAATGTGCTATGAAGTAAAATGTTACTCTTAAGTAATGTCGTTCTGAAACGGGGAAGTGGTTGCTAAAATCTCCTAGTCCCTCTCTGAATCCACCACTGAGAGCTACATCACTTCGTACCGCAGAAAAATAATTTTCTCGAAAATCTTTCGTTTTCCTACAGACTCTGTAGTACAGCCCAGCGTCTCATCTCAAAATAACTCCAAATTTATTTAAAAAATTTCTAAAATGAAAATCACCAAAAAGCTGCTTATTCAAAAACAGAAAATTGTATGCCCCATGTACATAAAATTTGTTAAATTTAACATCAAATGTCGTAAAATGGTAACAGTGGCAGCATCGTTCGAATGCTTAAAATCGTTAGGAAAAAAGTGTTTTTCACTTTAATTTAATTTTTTTGCAATATACTGCACCACTCGTTAGGTTATAGAACCAAGTATCTTCAGCAGTTTATCATGATGTGAAAAGAACAAAAATAGTTATGCCCCACACCTCACTGTCTCGCACTTAAAAGAAAGAAAAAATCATTTTAAAATGTAATTTCTTTATAATTCGATTATTGGACAAGGTTAAATCGATTTCGTTCGACGTTGATATTTTCCATCATACTTACCGATTTCAGAGTTATTAGGAGGACTGGAAAGTAATGTCGTTTATTCTTGTTTCTATATTTCAAGTAGTGTAGAAACTATTGTAGTATGTAGTATAGAAACTATTAAAGCTAATAATACGAAATCTGGCAGATGTGTAGTGTGAGTAGGGATGGACGCGAGACGAAAAATAGCTGTCTCGCGTCTCGCAAAATAGCCTAAAACCTTTGTCTCGTCTCGCAAAAATCCCTATATCGTAATGTTAAAAATGTGTGTCTCGTCTCGCAAAAAGCCGTCTCGCGTCCATCCCTAAGTGTGAGATTTATAACGTAGGTACCCAGCAAACACACTCAGGTTCTCTGAACGTCTATTAACGTTCAGAAGACGTTTTCTGAACGTTAATAGACGTTCAGAGAACCTGTGTGTGTTTGTTGAGTACTCTACTTGGGAAGGTTTTCCAAAATCCTTTACGTATGGGGGGAGGGAGGGGGGTAAACGTTCTTTTCACATCTGTCTCTCTCCATTTCAAATGGGGGGAAAAGAGATTCCATAAAATTCTCGTCGTAAATTGTAACACACACAAATATATTCCACTCTCTACGTAAGAAAATATTTCAGAGCAATTTTAAATTCGCCCTCTAAGGTGGGTGGGCGGTACCTTCACTTTTTCACATAAAAGCATTTTAAAGCAAGAATATCGTAGACGACTGTGTAAGTAGGTATCCATTACTTAGGCATTTGCCCCTTAAGAGTTGTTAAAGTTTATTTATTCATTTGAATTCAATGTAAGACACGACATTACTTTCAGGTACATTTAACACACCGGGGCGACGACAAGGGCGTTCCACCCGAAGAACGATCGTCGTCGTCACGGAACTTATGGACAGCGTTAACCCTACAAGGCTCAATTTTTTTTTCTTTTGTGTCTGAAATATATGTGATAATGTTACTGATTATTATTTTGGGGGAAATAGTTTAAAAAGTAATAACCTGATATTTTTTAATAGGAAATCACTTTTTCATTTCAGTTTTGTATGCGGTACACTGCGCTTTAGCTATATATATATATACTTTTTTTTTGGGTATTTATTTCGAAATTTTAGTATTCAAATTATTTCTTGATAGGACAAACTACAACACGCAGTCACTTTTTCTGGGTCCAAACTCTTAACTAACTATTTTTTCTGTTCATTTTCTAAAACAAACAAAACCCCATTCGAAAGAGGACTGTTTCAATTTCAATTCGTTTTGTCAATGATGTGAACAGTAAGTACACCTACACGCAGCAGCCTGAATTATATCTCTATGAATAAATACTCTTAAAAATCGGCAGATGTCTATACTAGTATTTTATAGATGTAGAAGCAGGGACTGATTTACGGCGGGGCATTCGGGACACGTGCCCTGGGCCCCCAAAACTTCCTTTTATGTAATCACTAGCTGCGTGCCCGTTCTTCGCACGGTAGGAAACGAAAATTTTCCTTACATGTGTAATTCGAAATTATTCGTGATGTGGAATTTAAAAAAAAAAAAGTGCAAAATTATTCGACTCTTAATGTAAAGTTTGTGTAATGAGTACTAACCTGATCATTGCAGTATAATGACTCAAAAAACTACGTCAGTGTCATTCACTATCAAAAAAGTGGAAAGCTTAATGGTTTGCAGAGAACTCCTGGCTTTCAAAATGTCTTATTTCTACATCATACTGTTTTTTAGGCTCAAGTTGTAGCATTAAATACCTAAGACACTACATGAAATGGAGCACCATTTATTTCTTTCCGAAAATGTACCATATAAGGAAAGTATTGCAATCATGAAAAAAATTCGACTTCGAGATTTTGGTGTATTTACACGTTTTGAGGTGGTCTTCTGAATTCATTTATGCTATTTTCAAGAGATGTTTTTAAAATAGCTGCGCACCGGCTCTTCATACGGGAAGAAGGGAATATTTTACTACTAAAATCATATCTGCATGTGACAAAAAAGAATTTCATTTTTAAAAAAGTTCAAGTAATCCCCTCTGTTGAAATGACTGCGGGATATATTAACGCAAATTAGAATTACTTTTCGTTTAGTTGGTTGTAAGACAACCGTTGAAAAAGGATAAACACTTTTAATTTCATGAAATATTTATTAACGTGGTACATTGCGATTTATTCATACTATCTTTACAAATCTAATAATACTACCTATTACGTACATTAATACTATCTATACTCGCTTCTCTCTCTTCAAGGCTCCCTTAAAAGAAACAGCTTAGATTATTTGGCCTCAGTGGGATCTTTTGATTCTGTGGCGATTCTTTGCAATTTACGCATTAGCATAAATAATAATCATTTCACATAATGGTTGCCATTAAGGAAACTCTCCATATATATTTAATTTATACATAGTTTTATAAGATTGGCGTATTTAGCGCCGTAAACCATTTCATCTTACTGTGGGGAGAAAATATCCAAGGGGTGCCATTTTAAATATCCAATAGCGATATCTTTTATATCCTCCATAGTCCTGTCTCCTGAAAAACATCAAACTGTGTAATCTCGAGGAGCTACTTATTCCCATTTTAATTGTGACAGGGCGTTAGAGTTGCAGAGTTTACAAATTTCACACATTTTTTAAAATTTATGACGTCACTGTTTGACTGCCGTAAAGGATACCCCGGTAGATTAATTTCGGAGTTACTTTCGATATTTCGCATAATTGTTTTCAAACGGTATCATTAAAACTTTGTGTGACCTTTATGGAGGAACGTAATTCAACGTTAAAATAAAATTATACTCGCAACCTGCATGCGTATGTTAGGCAACGCCTGCGCTAAATTAAATGCCAAAAATAAAAATATTAAATAGAAAAATTTTAATATATCGCGCTTTGAAACGAACTTTGTAACTTTTAAAATGAACATTTTCAGCGCCGTGAAAAGATTTCAATTTTTAAATAAGCACCGGATTAAAATACCACTTCTAATAATAATAATCGTGAATTTCATCGTTTATTTCTACAGTAAATTTTAATCAAAATATCGTCTCCCTGTGTTGAAAATAGAGCTGGAATAAATGAGTTAAAATTATGGCGTAATGTTTAGGTATCTTAAAGCATTTGACGTCATAGATCCTCACTTGCGAATTGAAATTCTGATATCCCAGTTAAAAACTCGATTGGTTGAAAAAACCCTTTTTTCTAATCCTTTCTGTGGCAACAGCCGAACATAAATTCTCGTGCCGTGATCGCAATGTAATGAATGGCGTAAGATCGCGTTGATGCTATTAAATTCTAAACATTAGGCTGCATTAAAATTCGTAAAAAATCATCTAATTTACATAATTTTTTCGTTTTTATTTTAAAAGAGGGAGAAAAGAATGTTTCACGATTTGTCAAAATATCTAAAAGTTATGACGGATAGAATTCAAGATGCGACAGTTTTAAAATTATTTTACGAAAAAAAATCGCGAAGCAGATGTTTAGTAAAAAAATTCCTAAAAATCGGTAAACCAGGTTAAGTATTCAGAACAAACTGTTTTTAAAAGAAAATTTTCTCCTCTATCCGATGATACAAATGCCGTTTTGCTGCGAGCGTAATTTCCGCCGTTATTACGAATTAGGTGAGAAAAAATGCCAAAAATCGCATAAAACATAAAATAAAGAAAAATCTAGGTCGAATTTTGAAAAAATCGCTTCGAGGTGCACAACTACATATTTACATCTTCCCGAATACCAAATTTGGTGTTTCTAGGTGTAGCCGTTTGTCCGTAACGCTGCAGACAGACACACACACACACACACACACACACACACACAGACACCTTCTTTTATAATAAGTAGAGATAATAACTACTAAAATTATCTCGCAAGATTAAAATTTCTGATGACTCACTTCATTTTATCACATATTCAAAATTTTTAATTGAATGTAACTTGTAATGTTAAAAATTATGCATTCGATTCGATATTCGATAAATTCGATAGGACACCTCAGCATGCTCCTCCTGTTATCGTTTCTAAGGTGTGTGACGACTGTAAATACATTTCAAAATTAAAAAACATTTCAAAATTAAAAAACTCATAAAAGTGGTATTTGTAGTGACATTTTACCGATTTGTATATGCTTACATATGATTAACTTAGGAATGACAATTGGTTTTAAATTAATTTAATTAAGTAATATTCTGCGAAAAAATTTTGTGCCGGTGGTCCCCAAGTGTGTAGATCGGTCCCTGCGTAGAGGATGATTAAAGTGGTTGTTTCGTATAGGGTACCTGGTGCCTTGTAGGATTAAAAAGAAACCAGTGTGGCGTTACACTCGAAAAAAAATTGAGTGATGCTTCTTTACCCAATGAAATACGCAGTCAATCTGCATATGCCTTTCCACTTTCAGAAAAAACTTATAACCACAAAAATCGCCTTCAGAAATGGGCCGAAGAGTGACCTTTTTAAGGAAATATCGCAACACTCCGTACGTTTAGCATTTTCACTCGACTGTTTCGTACCTCTTGTAGGTTGTTTGTTTGTAGCAGTACGCAATACAACTTGTAAAGAGTTTGCAGAGTCTCTACAGCGAAATTAGATCCTTTAAAAAAAGCTGCACGATTTTCAAAAAGAACATCCTTAACCCTTTGATCGAGAGACCCTTTTTTAACGACAGCTGTCGTCAAAAAAAGGGTCTCTAGATCTGTGGCACCCGATGAACGTTTCGATCGCCCGCCCTCTTGCTGGTCGTTAAGTCGAGCGATGGCAACGGCTGCCCTTTTTTCAGCATTGGGCTATCTATCGAGCTGTTCTCGCATTCTTGAATTTTTCAGCAGATGTCGGTGCTGTTAAAAATAATCGTGACAATTACGGGAAATGACGTGCTAAAAAGTAAAGGATTCTCGTGGAGCTATGTCACCCGCAACTATTTTCAATAGAAATCCAATCTATTCTCGTCAGAGTTCGGTGTTCCCAGAGCGGGAACACCGCACGTTAAAGGGTTAAACCCCTCTGGTTGCATCGCGTAATTATCTCGAAAAGTTTCTCCATCGCTCTCTCTCATCCTAGAGAGAACTACTCAATGTCAGCAAGTGAATGGCTCCAGAAAACTTTGTAGCATTTTTATAAATAGTCTCTAATTTTAGACCGCGTTCATGAAATAGATAGAGAGAGAGAGACAAAGAGATGCGTTTGTCTTGGGGAGAGTTCGGTGTGGGCACTGACCTTTACCTTCTCCAAAAAATTTGGAATTTTCTGCCAGTTTCGTTCCCCGGGCGAATCCGCCTTTCTCTTTTCTTTTCTTCGTTCCCCGACTCGGAACAGTTTACGGTTCGGCATCAAAGCCCACACCTGAAAGGCATTCTGATGATGACAGCAAGAAATTAGTGATTCCTTTCTCTTTTATCTGATGTATCGGGCGGGGAACCGGCTTTTTTGAGAAAACGGTTTTCGTATGTATAGACGCTGTGTGGTGTGGAGGCTCGTGATTGGGTTTTTTCATCTGAATGTTGACGGGGGGGGGGGAATTCTTTATTTGTTTAATTTATTTATTTTCATTAAGGAATCTGCCTACGTGCGGAGTACTCAGAGAAAAAAAAGAAAAAAATAACTGGGCTGTTCGAGTCTCGTCAGGGGGAGACCCCCCCCTGACCACCCCTAATTTTTTAGCTTCATGATTGCCATATTAAAACGATATGAATGGACTATGTCATTTTATCTCTCATCTTTCGTGTATTTCGCCTGGTCACCCTATGTTGAATTTTTTAGGATTGTAACCTACTTATAGAAAAATACATGGGATGCCTATTCTACAGCTTACGAAATAGTGTAACAATAGATGAAAGCTGTTGTGAACTAATAGTATTTAAATATGCGTAAATAATACACGGGATGCATAGTCTACAGCTTTCGAAATAGTGTAACAATAGATGAAAGCTGTTGTGAACTAATAGTATTTAAATATATGTAAAATTATGTCGCATACTTTTATGTCGCATTTTTGGGACACATTTTTAGGACAATTTTCAATAAAGGGGGTGAGAGATAAAATAATATAGTCATTATAAAGTAAGATAAATCATGCCAAACGCATCGATTATAAAACCTTTTCAAATAAAACAATATTTTTGCTCCCAATTGGGCGATGTATTGTTCTCAGATCTGTCGAGATTTTGGAGAGATTAAAAAAAAAAAAAAAAAACTGCACATGACTACTAATCTCATTTTGCGACATTCATTTTTACTGTAAAAAAATAGTAAAGTTGTTTAAGCGAAAGGGCGTTTATAGACACGTTGTACTAAGCTGGAAACGGATGAATGTGTCTTAACTGCCACAGATCGTCCTGTACTGGAATTCTTTTGAGTGCTCCTGTGGAAGAATATAAATGTTACAGATACTGTTTTCGACGGAGGGCATTATTATAGAATCCTTAACAATATATATAGATTTTGGTTTGTTTTAGTTAGAGAATATCTTTAAAATACGCATTAAAGAATGATAACCCGCGGAACATCATGTATTGGAATTCTCTTGGGTTTTCCTGTAAAATAACTGTAAATGCTAGATACACCCGTTTCAATAGGGTGCATGGTTCAGTACATGGGAATAACATGTATAAATTTTGAAGAAATCGATGTCTATTTACGGCAGTTAGAGCACGGACAGACAGACAAATCGGAAGCATGAGCACTTGTCAGCCCTGTTGGAAAAGTGTTAAAAACGAAAATGCAGAATTTGGATACATTATCACTTTTAGACCAGGCGTCTAAAATTAGGGGACACACATTTTGAAAGAGTCAGAGCCATTGCTAAGACTTTTTATTTTATTTTATTTATTTATTTTTTTTTTTGAGGGGGGGGGATGTCGATAAACTGACAAGTCAAACATCGGTTTTTACCAACTTACTTTTTTTTTTTTTATCAACTATAGTATCAACTTTTTACTTTTGCCAACTGGGTTTGCGTTAATTTTGCCAAGTGTACTAGAACCAGAAAGTAAATTATCGTTTTCGTTAAAAATTTTTCTTCAATGTTGTCAACTAGGTATCTAATTTTGCCAAGTTTAATAGAATCTTGCGAGCGTTTGGGGGAACTCCCCCCTACTCCCCCTTTAGCATGGACCCTGGAAAGATTGTTATACAAAGTAAACACTCACGATTTTAAGTTGAAAACGGTTGCGTAAATTTTACGTGAATTTAATAATCGGAAATTTTTATTATTCTCTTTGTTACAAATTTAATCCCTGTTATTATAAAAATGTACATATATATCTGTTCGAGAGAAATTATTTATTCAGGTCTGAAAGGGTTAAGATGGCCAAAAACTAATGTTGTTTTCTTGTACGTCGGTATTTCGCTTAGCGACACTACTGAAGCTCATTAAGCGAAATTTGCATGTAAGTGAGATGTGTAGCGTAGGTGCTGGATTAGAGGATTTTCCGAAATTCCAAACTTATTGGGTAGTCTCAAAACGTTCTTTTTACGTAATAACCTTTTGTAGTAATAGCAGTTATGTAATAATTGTAACTCTAAAGTAAGAATAATAATAGTTTCACTTACGTCGATGACGTAATTGGGTATGCGTAAAATAAGGCGGGAGAAAATAAATTGACAAATTGATCACCGTACCGTCTCGATTTTTCAGACCTCAAAAAAAGGAGGGGGTACTATATTGAGCCATGTTCTAATGATATCATCATTCCGAAAATCGAAAAAAAAAAAGAACTATGTTTTTAAACCATTGCCTGAAAGGCTTCCAGTAACGGCATTAGTATTAGAAATGTGTCAGAAGATGGCAAGGTTCGACACTTTTCACGATTAAACGTCAAGTTTGGCGTCAAAAAATATACTCCCAAAACTAAATTTAAATTCCGCTAGGGGATATATTTTATATTTCACGAGTAATTACCAAACTCTACTATTTTACAATGGGAATCACGGTGCAGCTTGGATATTTGCCACATGTCGAGATGAAATATTTCGGTGTGTTAAATATGCCAATCTGCCATGGATTATGCATAAGAATATAAGGAGAACTGTTTCAAAGACAACCTTATTTGGAAATAATAACCGCTAACGTGCAAGCACCAATCGCCAAAGTCGCCAAACGGTAGCAAATATTGAAGCTCTTCAGGAATAATTGCTTGTTGTAGTGAAGTGGAAAAAAAAGGTTTTCTTCCTTTAAAAACATTGATAACTTCCTTAAACTTATCATTCTTGTTCTCTTGCTTGCGGTAATTTTTTCAACTGTTTTTTCTTTTTTTTTCCAGGGAAGCAAGAGCTGAACGGGAACATGGTTGCAGAGCACGTGTTCTGTCCCATCAGCGGGAAATTCCGGTTCACGTACACGGCCAACAACGGACAGTTCCGCTGCGACCAGACCCTTTCGGAGCTCTCCAACTGTCCCCTCAGCAACACGCTGGGCGTCAAGTTTCGACAGTGCTCTTTTCAAGACATGGGTAAGTACGTTTTGTGTGGTAATCTTCTGCAGTCCTCTCCGACATTGACATGCGTAATCAGTGACGTAGCCAGAAATTTTTCATGAGGGGGGGGGGTTACAACTACTGCAACTCATATATGTATACGTGTGTGTGATAAGGGAATGAAGAATATACATTTTGTATGGCAAAAAATTACTCATGGGCACATCGATATGTGGCGATGCATCTTCGATCAGTTTTACGATTGAGATTTTTGTCATAACATCAGAAAAGCTGTGCATAACTATTCATGTAATTTTGCAAGACCTATAAGAGAACTTTGAATGTTATTTCCATCTTTTGAATAAAGAGAAAGCTCTTATAAAGTCTATATACTTATTGTGCTGCGCCGGACATGTTTGAATCTATGAATAAATCTAAATTGCCGCAAGCCGTTATTGATTGCTATTGTAAAAAGAACTGTAAGTACTACATTAAATACTTTCAATAGAAAGCATCATTCCTTTACAACATTTATCCGCTTTGCATTGTTTGAAATACATGAATGTATCTAATATACGCTTTAAACTAGGTATGGGCAATATTTTGAAAGTTGCGGGCCGTATAATTGGTATTTATATGGCATTCTGAATGGTTTATATTAATTTTATACGAGGTTTTGTTGCGTACCGCGGGCCGGATCAAAAGCCCTGACGGGCCACATCCGGCCCGCGGACCGAAGGTTGCAGATATGTGCTTTAAACAATGACTGCTCATCGAGCGTCGTGTATTTGAACTCTACTGGGCACTCCTGAAAATAACCGTAAATAATTCACGCATACCCTTTTTGGTAAGCTACTTAGTACTGTACACAGCTATAACATACATAAATTTCCTAAGAAATCGACAAATATTTATGGCTGTTAGAGCACGGACGGACTGGGCCACACAAACAAACCGAAATTCTAAGCATCCTAAACGCACTGCAACTCCATTGGAAAATGTGTAAAAAAGCTCTAGTGCATTGCTAAATTTTGAAAAAAAAAGAGTAAAAATTTTTTAAAATCATTTTTCTGATGGCTCGATATCCTTTGCAGATGTCAGCTTCCGTTGTCTTGGCGACTGGGAAGGTAACAACAACGACCGCTACTTAGCCCTTATGGACCTCCGGGCTGAAGCTGAAGAAAGGCCCAAGTTCAGATGTGGCGTGAGTCAGTTATTAATGCTTCTTAACTTTCTCCGGGCGAATTCCCTTACTTTTAACTAATACTGTCTCGTCTTTTTCCTGCAGATGTACAGGATAGATCCCCTGACGGGCAGAGTGTTCGTGTCACTGTCGGCCGATTCCACGTGCTACAATCAACTGAGGTCGGCCACGGACGGTTACGAATCTCTCATCTTGACGCCCTGTAAGTATTTTTTATCTTCTTTCGTATATAGTATCTTTGAAGCTCTGCACACACTAAGCGGCAATGTCTTGCAACAAGTAACAGGACTGTTCCACCGGTATTTTTTACGTGTCCTGGTATTGGTTCTGGACTGTCGCGATATACTTGTTTTTCCGTACATCACCTAGCAACATAGTCGCGGAACGCATATCTGGGGACAAGTTGCAAGGTTGTTCCACAAGTGCCCTGACATTTTTGCCGTCGTCAGGAAAAGAAAAAACTTTTTTTGATCTCTAGTTAAGCAGTCTTGCCGGAGTAGGCAGTTACCTGCCTTGCCTACGACCTGGAACCGATCTTACCCCTAGTAGCAATCCTTTATCGGGCTTTACCCGGCCTATCATCGGTGCCTCGAATAGTCATTGTCTCATCATTACTGATCATCCTTAATTTTTCGCATGCTTCATCGTTTTCCGATGATCGAATCTTTACGCGCAGATCTGATCCGCGCTATAATGTTTGCTGATGGTAAAGCCGACAAACAGGTCCATATCGCGCTTTCACCCTAGTTTCTATAACTGTTTCTAATCCCATTCTCTCAGAATTGTGCGAAGAATGCTGATTGGTTAAGTCATTAGGCGAGAAAATGGTGACCCGCAGAAGATTACACAAGGTCATTCATTTTTCACTCCGTCTTAAAAGCTGAACGGTTGCACGTACTAGCCTTTTCAGGCCTCAAAATTTCTTTTACTTTAATTTTGCTATGTTTACTGCTACTTTTATGAGATCTATACCGTTATCCTCGTAAACCTGGTAAGCAGATTTCAGACCAGTTAGTCGGATTGTCTGTAATCATTGTAAGAATAGTAACATAGGATTTTGCGTAAACAGTTTCATTTTGCATTATTTTCTCCTTTTTTAATGTTTTATTTTTTATTGAGGTCAAGATTAGTGATTTTTTTTTACAAATTTAACATTGACTCATTAAAAATTAACTAACAGTAATCATAATAAATATCAATTCTAATAATCAATAAGTAGCTGTGCACTCGTCTGATATCTAGAAGTGAATGTATCCAATCTTTGAAGGAAAGGTTTGAGAATGTTTTGGTTTCCATTTCCGAAAGAAAGAAGGCAAAAAAGGGATTAAAATCAGCAGAAGAGCTACTCACCGCCTCGTAATGTTTTTCTGTGCAGTTCGCCAGTTTCGAGTCGCTGGGAGACGAGCACGGTGGGAATAAGCCAGCTTGGGTTCTGTATTCTTACTTTTACCACATATGCTCACTGATTTTCGTAATTTTGCTCTGTTCACAGTTCCAGAGAAGAGTCCCCCGGGGCCCGTGCTGCATGCCCACTGCCGCTTTCCGGACTGGGTGCAGGGTCAGTGGGAAGGCATGCAGGTGGTCAGCAACGTCCTAGTGTACAAGGACCACTCCAGGATGCAGAGGTACTCGCTCACGTGCCTCAGGAGGGAGAACGACTCGCCAGAAGACAGATTCATCGTCTTCTCCTCCACACACTGGTGAGGCACATGTTCATAGTTTTTCCTCTTCACCACTAGGTTTTTGTTTTCTTTCATTAAAGAGTGCTAGTCTAATTCTTTTGCCTACTTTGGCCCTCAGAGACGACCATAATATATCATATCCATCATGTACAGGTTGGTTATATTTAAACTCTTAACAAACAAGGCTCTACAGCTAAAACGGGAGAACGTAATATGACCAAATTTGGTATATGGACTATACATGAGATGCGCTCTAGGAGTTTTCGGGTAAAAATAAAAAAAAAGTTAGTTCCAAAAATATCTACTAGATGGCACTTTGCACAGAAAAACAGCAGAAGTAACAATTGAAACGACTAACTCGAAACGCATAAATAATTTCAACATTTATACCATAGTTTTTGCACATTTAGTAACTAATTTGGATCATTTCTTAATTTTTATGCAAAGAACCACCTAGTAGACATTTTTGAAACTGAGCTTCAGAAACATTTTCTTGAGCGCATCTCGTTGTACAGCATATGTCAAAGTTTTTGACAAATTGCCCATCGGTTACAGCTACAGAATGTCGATTATAAGGGATTTTATTATAAGCACTTCTGTACCTTTAATGCCCATAGCACACTAGCCTTCAAAGGAACAATCAATTTTTATTTCATGCAACTTTTGAGGTCAATTTTTGTCGGGTGAATGGTTTAGTTTTGTAAGGGTTAAAGAACATTATCGGAGGGTAAATAATTATTGCAAGACCCGAAAAATAAGATAAATTTCATCTTGGCAGTTTAGTAGAATGTCATAAGTCGACAAAATTTGCCATTTTTGGCAATTTATCGCCCAGTTTTGCGCCAAGAAATAAGTCATCAAAACAGAACTCAGCTTGACGATATCTTCTATGTTTGGCGAGAAATTGCCAAACTCTACTGTTTATTTCTGTGGGAATATTAATGAGCGTCTATATAAGCGTCTCTATTAGTGTATAGGGAGGTATAGTTGGAATAGGTGAGGCATTGTTAGAATATGCGAGCCAAAGGTTGGAAAACAGATTTAGTAGACGATTTTAATATAGTCGATTTCACCCCGAAATGTTTTAGGGAACAAGAAAGACAAATAAAGCACCCTCATGGATATTGACACCCTTTTTAGCTTAATAGAACATGGAAAAGAAATTGGGACGATGCAAGGATTATGATACGCTTTTAATATGTAGTACTCTTGGGCGTATTTAAAATAGTGTTTCAGATTTTCTTTTTCTTCCCACTTTATTCAGATCTATATTTTTTATAATTCTCTCTTATTAGCGGAGAAGAATCGTACAACTGCGTGTGGCTGAAACGAAGAAGCGTCAACGTCATGGAATTTCAGATTGGTAAGTTCGCAAACCAACAACGAATATCCGGGTCACCGTCGACCGGGGGTTCCTTTGATCCTTGCGGAGTTACATGGACCCACCACGAAATAGAAGCTATTAATTTTTGTTCTTAACAAACAATACAAGAAAAACGTGAGATCTTGAGTTTGTACCCTATTGGAAGATACAAGGAAGATAATTCAATAGTTTGGGGGTAAATTTAATTCTTTCTTATAGGCAAACGAAAGTTTTACCAATAACAAAAGAAGGAAAGGCTGAGGCAGATTCTCTAGCTCAATGATATGCTAATTCATTAGCAGATCCTTAAGTTAGGAGTTACCTCAATCCAACATTTGAAATCTGTTCAATTCGCATGAAATTAAGTGAATGGTGCGAAGAAGCCCCACGAAGGGGCTACTTAGGTCCCAAACTTTACAAATAGTAAATTAGATGGGAAAAAAAAAGTTTTTGCAAAAATGCAGTTTACTTCCTCATTCCAGACTAGAAGTTAAAGCCCGTTGTCGAGGCAATTACAACCGCCACAAGAGAAAACATTTTACGAAGCTATGTCTACACTCAATCTATTTAATCTTCGTCCACTTAAAATAGATAACTTCGTATTAGATTTTTATTATATACTCAAATCGAATTTCATGCTCTTCTGGAAACGTGCGGAAACTTAAAATAACTGTGTAATCTCGAAAAACTATTTTAGTCGAATTGGAATCGCAATTTTCCATTCAAAGCCTGATAAACGTGACTTCAGTATGACGTAATTGTCACTGACGGCTCGTAATTTTGTCACACAGATGATAAACTTTTTTTTTTTTACTCTCGGAAATAAAATAGAGCTGAAAAGAGCGAAAAATCCCTTCAAAATGAGGGGGGTGGGGGTGGATTTTGAGTTTTTTAAAGTAGCGCAGATTGTTTTCTATATTTTTATACATAGTTATGAAAATTTTTCAAGCAGATCGTAGAAACCGTGTGAATTTTATTGCGCTTTTTAAATCTTTTTTGGAGTAATGGCCGTAAAAGTTTTATCTTGGAGTAGGAATTGTTAGAAAATCAGTGAGTCAGGGATAATCGTAACTATATACTAGGATTAATTGTTTAAAACTCAATTTGGACGTTGAAAACGCATCTATGTTGCATTTTGTAATTTCAGAAATGTTAGTGAAAACAAAAAAGTGCCCTAAAATATCCCCGGTTGATGGAATATCTATTTATTTAATAAACCCCCCGGAATTATTTTTACACATTTTGTTGGCATAAAAAAACATGATTTAAAGTTGAATTTATAAGAAAAAATGCATTACCTCATTTCTCCAACAGGTTCCCAGCCCAGCCATCTGTATTCGGACACACTCTGTCATGACATGCAGTTTAATGACGAAATGTGGACGACGCAAGGAAGTAAGTTACTCATCTATTTATCAGAAGTGCCTGCGTTCTCTTTTTTCTTTCGAGTTCATAAAAACGTCGAAGTTGGGTGGCTGAAATTTATTTACATATTGTTTTGTAGAATATGTATTAGGTGTACCGGAAAATGTCTTTTTCTTTTACGTAAAATTCAAACAAATAAATTTTCGAAAAAAAAAATGGCCTCTCTACCCCTTTTCCACGGCTACTCTTCATGGAGGCTCACATTTGCAATACTCTGAAATCGATTTTTAGGTATTCTTGAGTGTTGTATTTTAGAGCAAGAATTGGATGGATATCCCTTTTCTTTTATGAGATCACGCATTGTATGTAAAAAGAACATTTTGAAAGGCTCTGCAATCGAGTACCCACGCTAAAAAATTCCCATACGTGCCAGATTTCGTATTATTACACTTTAGTAGCTTTGGCTAGGCAAAATACTGACGCATGAAAAAAATGGCATTACTTTTCGGTGCAACGAGGCAAGTAAGAATAAGTTAGTTATATCTTCTTCAAGGTTTTTCTAAAAAAATATAAAAAAATAAATAGAAAAATAAAACTACTTACATATTTGTCGAATAGCTCCTCATTGCGTCAGGACTGAAAGACTTCGGTGTTTTTCTTCTTTAAACTACAGTATTCACTCTCATGAGCAAAACTTAATGTCTAATGCAACTTTCATTAAACTACTACACTGTGCAGTTTTTCCTTTATTGTTTCGTAACTTTTTTAGGCTGACTGTTACAAACAGTTCAGCATATGATTGAGCGTACAATTGAGCGTATGGTTTAGCTTGGAGAATAGACGTTCTAACTTTTTTCTCTCTGTGTCTACGAGCATTAGAAAGCTTGAAAAAACTCTTCGAAATTCGCGCCCTTGACAAACAAAATTCTACTTAAACATGGCTGTATAGTCCCTTTTAAATATGCATCATTTCTTCTTCTTTTTTTTTGTAGAACATATAATGGAGGGAACCTATAAATCACATATCTGCACATTTACAACAGAAAAGATACTGCAAAATGCTAAGATTTTCCCATATGAATATTCCATAACTCTAGTACGTTGTATTATATTTATAAAAGTGCAGGCTTTGGACAGCATGTGAACACAGGCTTTCTGAAAATTTTCAAATTATTAAATTCCTTCAAAAAAAAAAAAAATCTGCACTAATTTTTAAAGGAACAGCCTTAATCGTATAGGCCCATTATTTCATTCATCAGAAGATCTTATGCGCATAATTTTCTTCTTTTCTTTTTCAGGACTGAAACCGACCCAAATGTTCCCTTGTCCAATCACGGGTGACTACACCGGAATTTTACCGGAAAATTCAGGACTGTGTGCCAAAGTAGCGTCCGACTGCAACAACCCGGATGTTATGTTCTACACGGTCAGCAACTGTGAGAACAAGTCGCAAGTATTTGAAGGTAATGACTCCTCTTGAAACTTCTAACTAACACTTACACGGGTGGGTTTGAAAGATTTTTTTTTCTTATCAAACTTGAAATATTTTCATGAAGTACGTAGATTATTAAATTCTAATAAAACTTTCCATAAAATACAGTTAACTCGCGATTCTGCGACTCTTGAATCTTGATTTAGCGACCCTCTGATGAAGTCCTGACCGTTTTCCAATATCTTTTATAAGATTTCGATTGAATGACCATTTGATTTAACGTCCTACTTGCCGAGGTCCCGTAAAGGTCACTAAATCGCGAGTTGATTGTACATAAAATTAAAATATGCAATTAAGTTCATTTCTTTAAGATAGATAATAAGAAAGATATCATAATATTCGGCCTCGGAGGAATTAGCAAACAAATGAAAACTTGTTTTCAGTCATTATACATCAACGACACGACCGATCATCACCCTCTTATTTCATAAACCGTCCACGCTATGGTCACTGTGCCAAATTCGGTCAAAATTGCATAAGCGATCTCTGCGCAACAAGGGCACAAAAGTCGCAAAATTCGATCATTCAGATTCAGTGATTATTCCTCAACGACATGACCGATCACTACCATACCATCATCTGCGCCACTGCCACTACCCCTGTGCCTAGTTCGTCAGGATAGCATAAGCGGTCTTGGAGGAACTAGCGAAGAATCGGAAAATTGTTTTCAGTGATTATTCCTCGATAACAAAACGGATCACCACCATCTTGCTTCATAAACTTGTCTATGCTATGGGCGTCCATACCTATGGGCAACAGGACTTCTGACTCCTCCCCCTACAAACGATCACATAGCCATCCATGATGGCCACTATTACTGTGCGAAATTTGTTCAAGATCGCTTAAGAGGCCTCTGTAGTCGGCTTGCGGAGATTCAAGTCCCAATGCTTTGCTATGGAGAAAAGTGCCTTAACGCCTCATCATTTTTCTCACAAAGTATTAGGTATTTTTAAATGAAATTTTCCTGTGTGAATCTTGAGAACTATTCGCAAGGATTGCGCGAACCAGATTTGAGTTCATTGAGCCGAAAGAGATTTTATTGCAGTCTAGAATTTATCTTACTTTTCAGAAATAAGATCGCAGAGGATGCTTCCAGGAACTTGAAAATTTCATCTTTACTACGAATTTTCAAATTTATGCGCCAGCTGGTGGTAACGCTTAGAATTTTTTTGCATGCTCGCCGAAACAAATGCCCATGTGCTATAAGTGATTCACAAAATTTTTCAATTTTCAGCTGCGTCTTAATAAAAGATATCATAAAGAATGACAGTCTCTTCATTCTGAAATGCTTCATTCGAAAAGAGTGGCCTATTCTTAGTAAGTCCGTAATTTTTTAATCATCCGCAGATCCTCCTCCTTAAGCTAAATAGTGTGGATGAACGATCACCAGAAATTTTTTCCAGGTAGGCATTGGGCAAAATGGATCAGCAATGAGAGACACAGATTAATGAAAAACACAAAACCTTCCTTATTTAAGATCAGCTTAGGGATTGACGCGAGACAAAAAATAGGCGTCTCTCAAAACAACCCGACTTTGTCTAGACTCGCAAAATCCCTATATTGTAATATTGGAAATGTTAATCTCGTCTCGCAAGAAAATGCGGTAAATCTCTGTCTCGCCTCGCATGCATCCCTAGATCAGGTGACGTATTATTCTGAACACAGGCGGGAAGAACATTAAAAATAAAACAGACCCACCATGACAACAAAATGGCAGTTTTTGATGCTGTTGAAATTTTGAAAAATAGCTGTTCCAGAAAAAGAATGAATGATTTCATTCCTCCTATCAGTTGGCGTAATGAATTTCGTCCAGATTTACGAGATAGGAAATACTCTTATTCAGGGGTGGCCTTAGGGTACGTAGCGGTAGCACACTCCTGCAAACGTAAAAAAGGCGCCCACCTTTCATGCTCTAGATCAAGATTTTCTCGGTACGTGAGTTTGAAATGGTGCCTCTTTCAAGATGGCACCCCGATGCGATGCTTACCTTGCCTTGCTCACGGTATCTTATTTTAATTAATTTGTCTGTGTTTCTAGACTCTTGTTCCAAATGAACGATTGTTCCAGATAACTGGAATCTATAGCATTTATCACGTCTGTGGGCATCAATACGTATTTGCGGCATTTTGAGCACAAATAGACAGACGAACTTCAGTGATGAACTCTTATAGTAGAACACTGATAGTACACCTTCCAACGCTGTCGAGGAACAAAAAAGAACAACAACAGGAAACTTTTTGAAAGCCCACCTGACACATATTAGAAGCAACATTACACATGATTGCTCGAATTGAATGATCATTTTCTTCTTCTTCTTTTTTTTCCAGTATGTGCTGTGTTTCATTTCTCTTCCCAAATACCCACGGATACAGCAGGCTGAGCAGCGGTTCAAGGCACTAATTGTTCACCGGAGTGTAACGTTTTGCAATTAACCTGTCTGTTACACTATTCCTTCCATCAACACACACCTCTCTTGCTTGACGCGTCACCAGTGGGAGTTTCTATTAAAAAAAAAAAAATGATGGGGCTATTCTAGAGTTTCTGTTCCGCCCTTTCTGTTGGAACACTTGATGAGTTCCCAGTTGTTTTTTGTGGGGATATTAGACTTTATTCTATTCAGTTGAAAGTGCTTTTTTTATTTTTATGTATTTTTCTTTCTTCCTTTTTTTGCTTCGTACAGCTTTCGAACGTTTTCTAATTTACCTAGCATTTGTAATTTCAGTCATTATTGCTTTGATTTTTTTCCCCCTACTCCTCTTTTACGACATGAAAAAATTTTGTTATTCTTCTATCTCTCAGTTCTTTTATTTCTTTGTGTCTACGTAAAAGCTACCTTTTTCTCTCGTTCACTCCTTTGTAATTTATTTATTAGTGTACTTTATCTCATTATATATATATATATATATATATATATACATGAGACGTCAGATATTTCAAGTAAAGTTTCAGAGTTAAGGCAGGTAATATGGTTTATTGAACATTACATTTAAGTTACAATTTAGAATGAGAAGAAGGGAGGGGAGACGGGTACAAGAATCAGCGTGGACTCATGAAGCAGTTCCAGTGGCAGAAGTCTGGCGATTTTCGATGTGCGGGAGTATTTACGCTTACCACCCCACGTGGTTTTCGAAGACATAACTCCGCCTCTCTCTTATCTCTGATCGAACCTCACACATTTACCAACATCACCCGCATCCGGGGCTACAAGGGCGTGGGGACACGTGTACATCTAAAGAACTCAGAATCGACGGCCTGATGTTTGACAAATAACAAAATAAATAAAACATAGCTCCAGAGCGCGCGTGGCAAGTATGACAGGAAAGTAAAACTTACAGTGAAAGTACCCGCTTGACCAATACCCAAACTAGTAAAACCCAAATTACCTTTTTATACATTAGATATATATATATGTAAGATTTCAGGAAAAACTCCTAGATTATAAAGTCTTCCATAAATAACAAGTGTTTAATAACAAGTAACTATTAATAACAAGTAAAACGTAGGACAAAAACTTCTTTTACGAACTGGAAAACAGTGAAACTTTACCAGTTAAATCTTCGGGAAAATAAATAAGTATAAATAAAATAAAATAAAAGCAGTCAATAAGAGATTGGACGGTGTTTCCTTTATAGGTTCATAGGAATGAAAAGTTCCGTCATTTTGTCTTTGTTCAAATCATTAGAACTTGACCAATATAATACATGACCATCCCTAAGGTGGTACCGGTACCACCACCACCACCACCACAACAACAACAACAACAACATTGGCATTGACTCCACGTTGGCATTGACTCCACGACGGGCTTTGACTTTTAGTCTTTTAATAATGTACAAGAAACTTTATGTGTACACATGAGATTTTTAACCAGTTGTTTCAATTGAGAGAGAGAGAGAAAGAGAAGACGGGAACTTCTGTGCATTTAATTCAGACAATTTTGACTTAAAGAAAGCAACAGTTTTGAAAAGACTCTTTTTGGAAAAAAAAAAAAAAAGAAATGAAATGAAATGACCGGGGATTGACAGAGAAATACTTATCGTTTAGTTAGTTATCTATCGGAAAAAATGGGCACGAATGTCTAAAAATAAAAAACAGTTCACGTGAAATGCTCAACAAATGTGTTCAGCAAAAGGAAACAGTTTATTTACTTTAATCCCGTGTAAAATGTCAAATTGTCCTATCTAGAGGAACTATTTGGAATCACGCAAATGACAAACCAAGACGTAAATTTTATGACAGAATAGATGAGCCCCCACGCAATTTTTAATGTATGGCTTCGCGTTTTTGGCTGTCGTTGAAAGAAACCCAAGTCAGTTCAGTTATAATTCACACGGTTAATTGACCCCGTTTGTTTATTAGAGGAGTCCTATCAAAGTATTCGATGACTACGGAAAAAACTTTCTCTACGTAAGACCGTTATAGAAAAATGTAGTACTACGTTATTTTTTAAAAAACCGATTGAATAAAGCAGCTAATGGGGTACAGGCAACACTCTGTACAACTTTGAAGCCTCAAAGTTCGAGGGTCTGCGCACCTGTCGCTGTCACCCTTCTGCGAGCGGTGAGGTCTCGGGTTCGAATCCCATTGACCTAAGTTTGCCGCTCTTCTCTCCTACTGTGTTTGTACTTCTGTGTAGTGTTTGCAATTCTGCTATTGCTAATCACCTGAATAAGGATGCGCCTAAGTGCAAGCAAGAACAGAGATGAAGGCCTCTCCTATAAAGCAGCCCTATATCGCGACGAATTCTCACAAGCGAACAAACAAGGACCGCTCGATCCGACGTAATGAAATTGTTTCAGTCACCCGATACGTGGGAGTGTTGCAGTGAAAGCGGGAGGCCAGGGAAAGTAGTCGTTTTTAACAACAGCGTTCTCGAGTCGAACCGCTAAGTGGAACCGGAAAAAACGAACGGGTCACGCTTTCAGATGTATCGTGTTCACGACGCTCACGCCCTCGTTAAAGCCGCCTTTTGTTAGGCGGACTTTAATTGACTGTCGGCGAGCTCTTTAGGGGGAGGGCCTTTTGTTTACGTTCGCCGCATAGTCGGAGATTTATCGGAATTCTTTATTTTTTTTTATGCGGTGACTGGGATTGTATGGGTTGTACCGGAAAGTAATATCGTTTTTACATACATCAACATTTCGCATAGCCAAAACGACTGAATGTAATAATACTAATTTTGGCATACGCGTTTTTGACCGTCAATGCTCGATTAGGCAGCATTTTCCGAAATTTCTATGGGGGGGGTAGGGGGGCTGAAACGTTCTTTTCACGTATCTCTCTCAAAGAGAAAAAAAAGGTATCCGTAAAATTCTTGCTGTAAAATACAACTCCCACGAATACCTAAAAATCTCGGGGCATTTTGAATACCCGTCCTCCAAGGAAGGTAGACTTGAAAAAAAAAGGGGGGGGGGTGGGGATGGGCGGCCCTTTTCATGAAAGGGAAAAAAAATAAATTGTGGTAGAGACTCGAAAAATTTTCGAATGTCTCTGCACAACTTGTATGAACTATTTCTAACAATGGACCTGTAAGCAGGGGCTGCCCTAGGGTATCTGGCTCCCTCTTGCAAACCTAAAAAAAGAATCGTCTCTCTTTTACAAGAACTGCCTAAGATGGGGGGCGGGGGAAAAATTCTATATCGCTTTCCCCAAGAGAAAACTTTCTTGATAGTTAGCCCTATAGTCACAAAAGAAATAATGAAAAATGCATCCAAACTTGTTCATTCTAAACTTCATATTCATAATGCTGTAAAGATAACCAGCTGCGAAAGTTTTTAGCCTGAGAAGGGTGCAGCGAAATGCTTTTAATCTTATAAGGGTGCCGCGGGGAAAAAAGTTTGAGAACCCCTGCTCTAGATCAAGTTTTTCCTAGTTTTTGAGTTCAAAATGGCGCCCCAATGCTATGCTTACCTTGATTTGTGTCTTGTAAGAGTAACGAAATACTTACGGGGGAATAAAATGCTAAACGTACGGAATTTTGCTATATTTTTCCCAAGCAAGGTAACACTTCGGTACTTTTTTAAAGACAATTTTTGCGCTTAAGAATTTCTTTTTTTTTTTTTTAAAGCTGCATGAGACGTATAGGTGGATTGTTATCGTTCAATGAGTGAAGAAGCATTCTTTGTTTCAAGTATTTAACATCATTCATTTTTACTTCCTTGTACGTAGTATAAGGAAGTAATGTGATCCCGAAAAATTTTGGGGGCCAAATTTCGACATAAAAACCGATTTTGACTACCTCTAAATTTAATTTAAAAAATTTTTTCGATGCATCTCATCGTAGGCTAGCATGCACGATCCTATTAACGCGTCTGCAACTCATTTTGACCAGTGGCGAGTCTACTGTGGCCAGTTTTTCCATGCCGTCTGTACGTACGTACGTACGTATGTATGTAACTCGCATATCTCAAAAACTATTGGTCGTAGAATGTTGAGATTTGATATTTAGGATTGTTCTATGATCTAGTTGTGCACCTCCCCTTTTGGTGGCAATCGAATGGATAGTTTATGTACAGGACCGCCCAAAAGATTCGAAATACATTACGCTCTATGGGCCGAAATTCATTAAACTCGCCTAACTCAAAAGCTATTAGGCGTAGAATGTCGAAACTTCATATTTTGGATAGTTGTAACATCTAGTTGTGCACCTCCCCTTTCGGTTCCATTCGACTGAATAGTTTATCTACAGGACCGCCCAAAAGATTCGAAATACATTACGCTCTATGGGCCGAAATTCATCAAAGCGTTTTTTAGAGGTATTGGGCTATTTCAAACGACTCAGAAGTGATATATGCTGTAAAGAGTTAGAAAATGAATTTCTCCATTAATAAAAGTGTCTTTTTCATTTATAGTTCTGCTACAGGAACACTCAAAAGATTTCCAATACATTACGGTCAATAGCAATTTTAGGGGCATTCATCCATTTCAAGCACAATACCGTCCTACCACATAAGTTAGGTAATGGTCCGACCACGGTCACGTGCCTCCCTCAAGAACTATGCCAAAAGTCGCCAAGCTTGGCGACTTTTGGCGTATGTGTGTGCATATTTAACTCTCAAATCTCAAAAACTATTATGAAATTTCATATATAAGAATGTTGTAACATCTAGTTGTGCATCCCGATTTTTGGTTCCAATCTACTGGAGAGTTTATTTACAGGACCACCGAAAAGAATTTCAGTACCTTAATGTCTATGGACATCTTCAATATAATACAACTGTAGACAGTCATTGTTTGGTACATGCCCAAAATCTCGCCGTCTGTCCTCGACCTTGGCGAGCTTTGGCGAAATATCGCCGAATTTGGCGATAGTCAGTCATTTGGTCCATGCCCAAAGTATCGCCATTTGTCATCGTTCTTGGCGAGTTTTGGCGAAATATCGCCAAATTTGGCGATAATCTGTCATTGTTTGGTTCATGCTTAAAATCTCGCCAACTGTCGTCGACATTGACGAGTTTCGCCGAAATATCGCCAAATTTGGCGCCAAAAATTATTTCCTATTTTGTATAACTCTAAAACTTTAACCCGTAGATTTTTTAACTTTATATTTAGAACTATTGTAATACCTAACTGTTTTCAATATCTTTTTTGACAGCAATCGACTGAGAATTTATTTACATGGTGAGCCAAATGACTTTGAATACATTGAGGTGTATAGATGCATTCAATTCATTGAAAGTCTGTGGTCAATGACTACTTTGGCTATCCCCAAAATCTCGCTGACTATCTCAAGTTTGTCGGCTTTTGGTGAAATATCGCCAAATAAAGTGTCAGAAGGAAATCTTTCGAATTGAACTCAGCTTGGCGATATCGAAATATTTGGCTAGAAATCGCTAAACCTTACTATTATTGATATTTTATCTCTTTCAAACAAATAAGTTTAGAGGAAGTGCGTCGAAAATATTTTTGATCTAATGGACGTGCAAGGAAGTCATGTGTTGGACACATCAGATTTTTTTCTAAAGCTGTTCAAAGATATCCTGTGACACCTATCGCTTTTCAAAAGATGCGTTTGTGTGCGTTACGTGTTATGCCAAGCCTACACGAGGAGCATCTGCCTATGTCTGGGGGTTGGGGGGGGGAGTTAACAGATAGGAGACCTTCTTAAGAAGTTCTAAGGTATATTCACGTTACATCTGGAGAAAACCAGCCAAAACTCCAGACCGTTAGATCGACAGCCGCTCGAATGCCGAACCTTCATACTTCAGCCGTCTACCATATTCAGCGTGTTGTCCGCTCGGTAATTTCTTGGCCATTATCGAAAAGAACGCTCCTAACCCTTTGAAGCGCAACCATTTCCCAATGCTGAAAAGAGGGCAGTCGTTACCATCGCTCGACTTAACTACTAGCCAGATGGCGGTCGATTGAATCGTTCATTGCGCACAGCCGGTCTCTATCAAAAAAGGGTTTCTAGATCTGTGGCACGCGATGAACGATTCGACCGCCCGCCCTCTTGCTGGTAGTTAAATCGAGTGATGGCAACGGCTGCCCTTTTTTCAGTATTGGGCTGTCCTAACACCTTTGTTCTGCTGTATCAATGTATTTCCATAGTATTCTTCCAGTTTTCAGCAGATGCCCGTGCTGTTGAAAATAATCCCGATCATTTTACAAATAATCGACCCTTTTTAGGGGAAATGATGTTCTTAAAAAGTAAAGGATTTTCGTGCAACTGTGTCACCCCTCCAGTATTTTTTATACAGGGTGTCTACCGCTCCGGAAAGTCTGGAAAAAGCCGGGAAATTGGAAAACGGGTCCGGAAAGTCTGGAAAAAACCGGGAAATTGGATAATGGGTCCGGAAAATTCACCAAAAGAATCATTTTTTTTTCCCGGTATCCCTTTTTTTTAACCCTTCCTATTTGTCAGACTGGAAACCGAAAGGAACTGCAATGCATTTTACGGACCGCGAAAGCATCAAGCCATGTGTTTGCATAAGGAGGGAAAAATGGGGGCTCCTCCATCGTGACGGGAGGGTAAAAAAGCTGTCGCCAGCGTGTGATCACCCGTCTGGTTTGCAATAAATTTCATTCATTGTTTATTTATTTTAACTCAGTGTTCTGGATTTGAAGTGTAGAAAGACGAAAGTGGCTAAAATTTGTGCTAGAAGTATGGTGGTATTTATTTTTATTGCTTAATATTTCTTAATATTTATGTATGCATGCTCGCATATAACACAAGCAATTGGCCCCTTTTATTCTTAGAAAGTGTGCGCTCTTTGAGTTTCGTTTTATTTTTTGAATTTAAAGTATTGGATAGTGTTCAATTTGGAGGACTTATCTCTTCATTAGAATGGTTGCTGAAAGTCTGTCGACCGGGCCTCCCAGCAGATATTTTAAAACATTAATATTAACTCTAATAACAATAACATTTAAAATACCCCCCCCCCCTGGAAATGGAAACTTATATACGCTTCTGTCCTTCTACCTCCCAAAAGTCAGGAAAAAGTCAGGAAATGGACTTTCAGAAATTTGGTAGACACCCTGTTATAGAAATCCAATTGATTCCTCCTGACTGATAACAGTCAAAACGTCAGAGTTTTGGGTCCTCACGCCAAGTACATCGCTCGTTAAAGGGTTAAGGGAAATGGCCTTAAGCAGCATGGGCATTAAACGCCTTCTTCCAACATTTTCTGGCGGATCTTTTTACAAAATTTAATGATACGTAGACGTCCATCTCGCCGGAGCGGATATTTTTCACGGGTGGTTGAGCACCATCATCAGGAGTCCGCCTTTGTACGAAAGAGACAGGCTACTTACTATATGGCTGGAATGTGCGTATTTTCGTTTATAACAAACAAGACACTCTCACCGACCAATAACGGATGCCCGGGGTGACTGAGCCGTAATGGCCGGGACAATTTGCAAATGACCGATACTTGTATTATGGGTAAGGGGGGAGAAATTTCTCTCGTTTGCGTCAGACTGGTATCGTTGAAGGTATAGGTACGTTTCTTCACCCTCATTTGCATTCACACTGCACATGTATGGATGTTTGTGTGTGAGGAAATAGGCGATTGTTTTGAATAGGAAATTCTGGCAATGAAGGCAGCAAGTTTAACCCTTTAAGGGACTTCTCCGCCATCTCCGAGGAATTTTTTTCTGTGGAGAAGACTGCCTTTGCAAATAGGGGCGAATCCAAAGCAGGGTCAAAAAAAGATGTTTTGCTTCAATGTACTTTTTGTTTAAGTCAGAGCTTGTTTTATAAATTATCCCTCCCACCAAAAAATTTGCATTACTTTAGGTCAACATTTTGCCATATTCACTTTGTTGAGATCAAATAAATATTTTTTTAATCAGCCCCTCACCAAATAAAAAATAAAAATAAAATAAAATAAACAGTAGTGGATCGGATGCAGATTAATACAACTTTTTGTAAGAACTGTTCAATGTTTTTCAAGCGTTCTTTTTGTCCCGTTTACTGAAAACACTCATCTAATATTTTTACGGTACAGAATTTCTCCAATACAATTAGAACAGCATTAATTTCATTATTCTCTAATGCTGCAAGAAGAACTTTGATATAATGACACTAATGCCGTTCTAATTGCATTGGAGGAATTTTGTACGGTAATAATATTAGGTGAATGTTTTCGAAATGAAGGAAAAAAGAATGGTTAAAAAATATCCAATGTTTTTTCTAAAAATCTTGAATTTGTAAAGGTCGTCTCCTCAAGAGACAAGCATTGCGGTGATCGTTTCCCCCAAGAAGCCCCTTGCAAACAACCTATATTTAAGTTCGTGGTCGAGAGGGAGGGGGGGGGGGATATAAATGCTGTTGAACTCCGTTTAGTGACCGCGTTTATACTAAAAACTCTCTTTGAACTGTACGCCATGTTTTAACTGCAAGTATTTACTAGAAAGGAAGGACAACCTTTTTTTTTTTTTTTTTTTTTTTTCCCCTGGGCGTGAAAAATACTGTTCAAAATGATTGGAAGGCGATTACTTAAAAATGAAATACTTCAGTTTATTAATTAAATGAATTCTCTTTCCTTAAGCGGTTTTCACTTTTATTTCTTCCTCCTCCTCAAGGAGACTTTAGCGCCTATAGCCTCCTTGGTGAATGCAGTTATGATTGGAAATGGTGTTTTTCTTACTTTTCTGTAAATGAATTGCAACAAATGTTTGTAACACAACGAACGTTAATCTCTAGACACATAAATTTTAAATGCTTCTTTTCATTACTGAAACCATCGAAAACCATTTCGGTACACACTTACTTATTTTCATTTGGAACAAAATTCATTTTAAAATTCCGCCTTCGCAATGAAAATAGAACGCGTGTACTAGAAGAAGTTTTATTTTCGCATCAATCCACTATAAGCACGTCCAAATTGAAAACCAATTAAAGCAAGTTTATCTACATGGCCAGATATAGAAAGTCTCAAAAAGGGCATATTTCAACAATACGTTTAAACTAAAACCCTACTTAGAAAGCTGCTACATACTGACATAACTCCGAAGGTTATGCAAGGCCGGCCTAAGAGCAAAATGCTGCTTGTGCGAGAATGATCTTACAGTCTCCCCTTTCAATGAAAACAGTTATAGAAAACTCCCTCAAAAATGCTATGGGTGCTCTACAACTGAAATTTGTTGAAATTTAATAGCTGAAGTTGGCTTCTGCACATTTTTTTTTTTTTTTAGAAATTAAGCCTCGATTAATAGATTGTGACCCAACTACTCAGTTCGGCCAAAAGAGCAAAGCATAAGTCCTGAAGCCACTCTTTAAAGTATCACGGTTTGTATGAGTATGATTTGCTAAAATTCCAAACTTTTGAAAAATCGCTCTAAATCGTCTTACTATTTGATATACTTGAGAGAACTCCCCCCCCCCCCGTATTTTATAAAGCACAGGACTGCTTTTAAAAACATCAAACCATTTCCCACAATATTTCAAATTTTCGGAGTTACGGCAAACGAACACTGTACTCTGAAGAAACATTTCATTTTGTTGAATAAAAGTTAGTAATATTTTCAATGGTTAATTTGCATTCAAAATTAAATACATATTTCAATTTTTAACGTATAACTTTTTTCTCATTTTGGCTCCCCTCCCAAAATTATATGTGCGCAACGGATCGCACACGTCTTAATCCACCCTGAGGCTATGGGCCATAACAGCAAGTTTTCACATTCAACCAATTCCCCTGTAACGGTGCATCGTGTGAACACAGTTCGTTTCTGTTTCAAGAAAAACTTGCAAAATTTTATTGCTTTCAAAATAAATGAATAAATAAATAAATAAATATCAAACAAATTGATGAAATAATTTAAGTTTGGGTTTTATTGCTTTTGACATCGTGAAATTGCTCTCTGGTATGTTAAGGATGTTTTACCTGAAAAGCGATCGTCGCCACAGGACTTTTAAGCATCTTTACAAACAAAACCATGACGTTGAACACTCCAAAAAGTGAATAATGCTTCATCATCCAACGCAACTGTAGACTCATACTTTCAGTCAAGCTGTATGTCTCTTGCAACTTTCAGAAAAACTTGATAAGCTGAAGAATCGCCTCCAAAAATGCACCTAGGAGTGACCTGTTTAAGAAGATATTTCAAAAGTTCCGTATGCTTGGCATTTTTTCTTGAGTGTTTCGTAGTTCCAAAAGCTTCATTGTTTGTAACAGTTCACGGTAAAACTTGTAATAAGAGACATTCTAAATATTTCCGAGTCTATAGCGCAGTTAAATTTTTAAAAAGCTGTTCGAAAGTTGCGTGATTTCCAAAAAGAATAGCCTTAAATAAAAATCTGGCGGATTTTTACGTTGTTTTCATTTCTTACTTTTGCACAATAGACGTCTTTCAATCTACGTAACTGGTTCAAAAAATAAGTTAACAAGAGCTATCACAGGTGCACATATTCCCTGAGCGAATGAAATTCCATGTCTAGTTATAACAGCCAACCACAGCCATCACATGCTGGTACAAACGGGGTTGGCTACCGCGACTCCGACGGACCGTATTGGAACATCCTCCCTACAGTCCGGATCTCTCATCCAGTTGATTTCCATAGCTTCTGTCCGTCGCAGAGGCACCTGGCAGGACGTCCAATTTCCAAACCGATGCCGCAGTTCAGTCAGGATACCGTCGTTCAGTGGCTCAGTGACCAAGGCACTGACGTCTTCAACGTCGGCTTCGATAGATTAGTACATTCCAGTGGATTAGCCAGAAATTTTCGAGAGGGGGGGGGGGGTTCTGACCCCCTAACCCCCACTTGGCTACGCCACTGGTACATGCAGATGGAATAAATGCTTTGGTGCCCATGGAGGCTATGTTGACAAATATCTGTACCAAATGACTTGCTATGTCTGTGAATCTTTTGGATTATATAAATGAACTTTTTGGTTAAAGGACTTGTTATCTTTCGTTCTGTACCACCCTCGTTGTAAAAGCTGTACGGAGAAAACCTATTTCACTTCTGTAGTAAAGTCGAACACCGTTACAGCAAAACCAGCATGTGACGAACTCATGGATACCAAGAACGAATATTTTGGTCCCACCGTTTTTCCACTGTACTAGAAGTCAAAGCCCGTTGTGGAGGCAATTACAACGGGCGCTAGAAAAAACATTTGACGAAAGCATGTGCACACTCAATCTATTTCATTTTCGTCCACCTATAATAAATAACTTGTCATATTCTATTTTTATTATAGACCTAAATCGAATTTCCTGCTCTTCTGGAAACGCGCGGAAACTTTTCGCATTCGAACGATTTCGTTTTGTGTATACCGCCTCTCTTATATTAATGCTTCAAGCAGACGATCATTTTAATGAAAAAAAGTATCTGCGTGTAATCTTTACGCGCGATTGAAGTAAAACTTCTTTGACGTTTACGACACATATCACTGAAATGATTAAACTTAAAATAAATATCATATTATAATTTAATTATATTTATTATTCCTGCACTTTACAAAGATTATATAAATGTTAATTCATATTATTCATTGGAAATAGGTACTTGGATGTCATCATAATTTTTTATGTATGAAATTATAGGTTTGTGGTAATTATAATGTGAAACATAAATTTAACTCTCTAAATTTGCTAATTTTCTTGAAAATACAACATCTATCGTTGTACCGAAACGTTTTGTTGATTGAAATCGAGAAGTATTCATAGTTAGATCCAATTTTTCTTTTAAAAAATCAACTAACGACTGAGATTCTTGAGTGCGAAAATTAACATTAAAATCTCCAGTAAGAATCATCGGTCATTCATGATAATTACTTAGAATCCAGGAAGTGTCCATGTTGTAGTATTATTCTTTAACTGTTTTCGTATACCATTGTTCCGTCTGAAGGTTGGGTCTAATGGGGGGAACGTCCATAGTCTAGTATTACACTTTAACTGTGTTCTTTAATTGATGTTTTCCTCTGTTTGTTGGGTTCGAATGCAGGTAGTGTAAATTTTTTTGTGTTTTTCTATCACAGTGTTCTTAAGCGTTGATTTCGTCTGCTAGTAGGTTTCGAATTATTATTCTGTATCCATGTTTTTAAACTGCAGGTTCTGTCCATTGTTTGGGATTGATTGCAGCCAGGGTCCGTTTCTTACGTACTAACATTTCTTAAAATACATCTTTTGGGCAAAATAATAACAAACACGACATACATAATATTTAGGAGTTTAATGGCCTAACGGCCAATGCAACTGGCATTTGACAAATAATGATATCACTTCGCTTCGAAACTATTGCCTATATTCATTACGAAATAGTATTATAAGACAATTATGTAATTAAAGCACATCTGAAGCCAGTAATTACTATATATCACGCTCATAAGTCTATGCATTTAATTTTTTGAAGTTCTGCTAATTCAACGATCTCCATTTACTTCGCCTCGATGGAAATATAAGCAACCTGAAATGCGCAGTTACCCAGAGTGCGTAGCGCCATCTGTTTGCAACAAAGGCGTTATCCAACTTTCTAAGCGAAGTGTCCCCTCCTATAAATTTACCTTCGTGGGATCCAAGTATGATCCTCAACAGTGTTCTTAAACGAAAATTTCTATCTGCTGTTTAGGTTCATTGGCAGCCACTGTCCCTAGAATTGTGGTGTTCCATCTCCTTGTTCTTAAACCGTTGTTCTGTCTTGAAGTTGGGTTAGAAGCCAGGAAAAGTGTTCTTAAACTGACGTTTCCTACTACTATTGCGGTTCGATTGCAGACAGGTTCCATTTCTTTGTGCTTTTCCAAAACCACATATATTATTCATCTAAAAATAGGGATTACCGAGAACCTCCTGTGAAGTTGGGATTACATGTAAAATATTATGTTGGATGTACCTTCAAAACGCTTATTGATATATAAATATTGATGTCCGTTCTTTCCCACAGGTACCTGGCATTTTCCCCCGCCGTCGGCGAAAGCAGCGAGCGGTCGAAAATGGCGTCGCGTCACTTCCTTTACTGAGCGTTACTTCAGAAAAAAAATCTGAGTTACTCCCTAGTCGCGACTAAAGAAGTTTTACTTAAAAAAAAAATTAAACTGCGTTATCTGGAAAATCTGTTTAAAACGAATTGAAATCGCAACTTCCCCTTCAAAGGCTGATGACCGTGACTTCAAACAGGACCTCATTGTCACTTGCAGAGACTCATTTTGTCACGCAAATGATTTACTTTTTTGACTCTCGGAAATAAAATAGAGCTGAAAATAGCCAAAAATCGCTTAAAATAGAAGGAACTGGTGTATTTTCAGATTTTTAAAGTAGTGCAGATTATTTTTTATACTGTTATATATAATTCTGAAAATTTTTAAGCGAATCGTACAAATGGTGTAGATGTTACTACGCTTTTTGTGCTTTTTAATCTTTTTGTACTGTTTAATCTTCTTGGAGTAATGGCGGTAAAGCTTTTATCTTGGAGCAATTGTTTGAAAGTGAGTCAGGGATCATCGTAACTATATAGTAGGATTTCTTAACAGTTCTCATATAGTGAGCCAAACTTTTGGTCCTTTGAAGTTCTTTATAACGGGATTCAACTTTAAGGGGAGTTGCAACCTTTAAATCGAAAAAATTATTATTGCATTTTCCAAAAATTTGAATCTTTCTGAATCGTATGCTTCAAACTACATGAAAATATTCCTGTTAGAACGCGAGTCATTGCAAAAGAAAATGTGGATGCAATAGAGTTTAAAGAGGGGATTTAAACTCTATTGCATCCACAAACTGCGTTTTGCGATTTGCGCGCATGATTGTAAAAAAAACTTATGCAGGTATTATCTTGAAACTTGTTGGGTAAGTACGTGTTATTAATGTCTATAACCTACACCTGTTTTTTCACGTTTTTGTACCTATTTGTTATTTAAAAAAACATTTTTATGTTATGAAAAGTAGAGATTTTTCATTTTCTTTTTTTTGTTGAACCCTGAGGGGAAAAAAATTGAAAATTAAAAATATTATTTAGGTGTAGGTTATAGACATTAATAACACGTACTTACCCAATAAGTTTCAAGATAATACCTGCATAAGTTTTTTTACAATCATGCGCGCGAGTCGCAAAACGCAGTTTTGAGGAAAACGCGTTCAAAGTTTTAAATCTCCTCTTTAACCCATTTGTGCCTGGATATTTTTGCGACTTTCATCGATTTTTACTGATAACAGAAATAATAGATAAATTTCTGATGTCAACTTCTAGAACAAGGGATGATTCCTTTTAAAAACATTACGCATAGAAATCGAAATATCAACATCCTACTGGGTCATGTTAAAATATTTTGTAGAGTTGAGGCTCAATACTCATGAATAAAGGCTAAGAAAAATAAATAACGTTTTCGACTAATAGCGAAAATGCCGTCCCAAAAAAGGGACACTAGGCATAAATGGGTTAAACTCTATTGCATCCACATTTTCTTTTGCAATGACTCGCGTTTTAATAGGAATATTTTCATGTAGTTTGAAGCATACGATTCAGAAAGATTCAAATTTTTGAAAAATGCAATAATAATTTTTTCGATTTAAAGGTTGCAACTCCCCTTAATACGAATAATACCAATCTGTTAGCTCATTTGTATGTGAAGTATTTGTTGGATGTTATCATTTCTCATCGTTTTCTCCTTTCCCCCACGCAGAGCGAGAATACCGGTGTCTTGGAAGCTGGGAAGAATCCGAAGGTGTGACTTTCACCTACACGCAAAGGCGAGAGATGGACGGTTTCCAGTGCTTCGTAAGTAGACTCTCGCTATTATTTATTTCCCTCCCTCCTGATGAATGGTGTTTCTAGACAATATCCTGCACTCCTGCCACCACCCACCCATTAGCATTCTCATCAAAGCCAGTTCCGTTTAGCACTGGCGTTCATCGCCCGCCTCCTCTGCTTGTTTGTTTGTTGTGTCGCTCGGAATACCATTCATAGACATGGAAAGGGTGTACTTTAAGCTCTCGATTACGTGGAAGCGAATCAGTCGCTTTGCAAATTATATATATGAAGGGTACAGATGCGAAATTGACCAAAATTTGCATCGGAAAATGCAAAAAAAAAAAAAAAAAACGATTATCTAAATAATAAAAGCCGTTATCTGTAACGCTTCCGGGATCGACCCATCGCTCCCGGTGCATCTGGCTGACATGCTGAAATTTTGATAAAAGCGACATTTTTATCTCTAACTAAAAGCAAAAACTTTTTGTATAGTTCGAAAGATCTCTAAAAAATTGACTTTTTTCAAACGTGCAGCTACTTTCAACTCTAAATATCTATCACGCCTTGAAAGAGTAAACATAAGCGAAGCAAACGATTCCTTCCTTGATTCTTTGAAAAAAAAGTCACGGAACATAATCTCTCGGGTAGATCCATGAGAAAAAAAGCACAACAGATTGTTTGGTGGCGACACCTATGAATTATATTCTTAACTAAATCATTTAAAATATCCGTCACGAGTGCTCGAGGTGTTGCACATTTTGGCCGCTAAGCAGCCATCGATGGCCATAACTGGTCGGCGAAGGCGGCTAGTTATTAATAAACACGATATTTTGACTCAAATTTTATTTTGTGATATATTTGTTGCTATGACAACTGTATGTACATAGTCCACCTGTAATAATTCCGACAAAGCTATAATTTAAATATGGAGTGTTTTTGTGCAGCAAACTTTTATGGATGTTATTAACCGAATGTTAGTTATGAATTTAAAACACCAAGAACACACACACACACACACACATATATATATATATATATACACATACACGCTTTTAATTCTAAAATAGTATATCAATTAATATTGAAACGCTCAATTGAATATTCAACTTTCTAATAACTTAGACATTAGTGGAGCAAGTTTAAGAGCATCAACAGAAGTGCAGAAGTCAATACCATGATTTTCTAGATTAGAGTGTGCGCGTTTTGCAGCAAAACACATTCTTAGCATTATTTTTGATGAGCCTTAATATGCTTATTATGATTCCCATTCACCTTAAAAAGTCGAATACGGTGATATGAATAACTCAATACCTTAAAAAGTGAATAATGTGACTTTTGCATCTGCACCCTTTATATGTTCATTCATTTTTTGGGAGGTGAGAAACTTGAAATCAATCTATTGGATTCGATGCAAACCCTTATGTTCTCCGTACTTTTTCGACTGTACTAGTCCATTTAGGCACGATGCAATGCAGGTGTTTCTGTAATAGGCCAGATTACTCATTAGGCTCAGCATGTTTACCACTACACCTACCCTAGAAGCTGTAGGACAGTGGCATACACAAGGCAAAGAATAAGGAGTTCAAGCCCCTCTTCCTCTAGTCGAAGAATATTTAACAAAGTCCATCATCAATTTTTAACATAAAAATTGCGTTCATACCCCTCTCCCCCTCCCCCATCCCCTGAAAAATGTCTGTGCACGCTATTAGCTATGGGAACCACAAGAATGTTTAAATAAAAAATCTAATCTCGTCGGGGCCCTATCATTACCTTTTTAGATTAGTGGAAAAAAAGTCCCAATTTGTGTAAAAAGCGCCTCATACATTTCATATCCTAAGGGCCCCTCATAGAATTTAATCCAGCTCCCTACCCAAACAGCATGAACTTCGTTATGCGCAATAAAGCCCTGCATGCAATGAATAAATAGTGTATGTGGGTGTGGATGGAGTAAATTATCAGCAAGAGTAGAAATTAAAATATTTGGTTAGTAGCCCAAAGAACCAGTGACGCCGTGACTTCCCTTGTCCTTATCCATAATTTTTTTAAAGAAATTACAAAAAAAGAAATTATATGAGCAATACATATTGATTTCCGTTAGCTGCTGGATTAAAAAACGTGAATACCTATTATAAAAATGTTAAATAAATCAAATTACATAGCATGTATTGTGGAACTAAATGAGGAACCTTTTCTAGAGAAAAATGTAAATAACCCGTTACTGGTTCTACGGACCAACAAATTTTTTATGCTACAGGTCCATCAGAACATTGTGAAATTGTGATTCAAAATAGATGTTAAAAAAGCGATTATCTTATATACTATACGTGATCAAAACATACTTTCAATTAGAAAAATTCGTCAAATTAACAGTAGCTTACTGGCATGGCAATTCTTTTACTAGGAACTGGACACATATCAAAATACGGAATTTCATCTTCCTACGATCCCTCTTTTCCTATAACATATTTAAAAAAGTATTTTTCCTAAGAAAATTAATTTAAAAAAAAAGTCTCAAAGTGAAATAATTAGAGAGAAATTTAATGTTAAAAATGATGATGACCTACTGTGTTGTCTTCGGTTTTTCAGGCTAAAAAATCCTTACTTTAGTGGACCAGCTATTAGTTGATAAAATTTAAATAATGATTCCAGTGTCTGGAATGCGTTCACAAGTGTGAAATTAACATACAGTTTTACTTGAATGGGTTAGTACTGGGTTGTGAAATAATCGATAATTTAGTCTTTTAGAGGGGGGGGGGGTCATCCACTCATTACGTTACACTTCCACAGGCAGCGTAACTTAACGGTTTGTCAGTTCCTAGTGAAATTTACCACACAAAATAATTGTGTGGTAACTTTCACTAGAAACTGCCAAACATGCATTATAGAAAAATTCCAGTTAAACTAGGGTTTGAGCAGTCAACTGTGTTTATGGAGTGACTATTAACATACATTAACATGATTTGAATAGTAATTACATTTTTCTCACGTTTCGGACATCCCCTTAGTGCTTGGTGACCTATGCCAACATTTTCCACAAATTGCAATATTAAAAAAAAAAATTTCCTCTCAGAGACATGGGATTTTTAAAATTTACTTTCTTAGACACAGACCAACATTTTTCTAATTATAAGTAAAAGGAAAGGAGGGACAGTATGAAAATTAAATTTAGTATTTTGATAGGTATATAGCCCCCAGTAAAAAAAAAAAAAAAAATCACCCTTGGAAGAAGAACTTTTCTAACTGAAAATGTGTTTCGATCACTTAAAAAGATAATCGCTTTAACATCTACTTTGAATCATCCGGCATATTTTAAGGGTTCCGGATTAGCGAACCCCCGTTCATTTTCAGCCCCGATTAACAACTTAGTTATTTAAATCCTAAGCTGGTCTGTTCCATTCTTGCTGTGTGTTGATGGTATCCTTCCATTTCTGTCTTTCCCGCAGTCCGGAAAAGTGTTGCAGAGCGGCAAAGAGGCGTACATCAAAGAGGCAGGACATAGCTGCATCCGAGGAGAGGACCCCCTCGTATACGGAATGAAGATTACTAAACATGGTAAGCAGAGAAATCTCATTTTCCAAGTCATCCTTTGAATATAGGGGAGAAATGCATCAAAATGGAAATGCTCTTTAATCTTTAATTGTTACGCTTATCTTTAGTTTTTATATCAAAATTAAACTGTTTTCAAAACATGTGTAATGCAATCAAATAATTTTTTAAAAAAGTAAAAGAAATTAATCAATCAATATAGATGTCCCGTGCCTGAACTAGAAAAACCTAAAAAGTGTGGATGTCTGAATCAGACATGGCGAAGAAAACTGTACTATAGTGAAACTTCTGGCCAGAGATCATTCTCCGGTCCGCGAAAAATCGGTCGTTAAGAGAGGTGGTCGCTCAAAGAAGTATAAAGATCGGATAGCTCAGAAAAAAAAAAAATCTAAAATATATTGTTTGTTTTATGTATGAAATTGCATATTCAAGCATAAGTAATGATTAAAAAAACCTTTTAAATTTAAAATTTTAATAAAACACTTAAACGAGAAATTAAAGAATCCTACTCAGTGTGCGTAACAAACTAATTCACAAGGAAGCTGGTGGGTTAGAAATTAAAAGCCTACTTACCTCTACGCGAATCGCTTAAGAGGGTTGTTCGAAGAAACGAATCTCCCTCACGGACTTGACACACAAAGGAAAATAAACTAATTGCGATGGGGAGTCGAAAATAATTCAGGATGATTCTTCATAAGCTGCACTACGCACCGTAATAAATGAGACAACAGTGACCTTTATGAACACTTTCTGAAAAAAATTCTTCGACTTGGAGTTGCGCCACGAAATTTTCCGCAGAGTTCATCCTGCTCAATTTTCGATTTTTAAGATTTTTTTTTTTTTTTCAAATTTTCGTACCTGATGCAGGTTTATCATTTATACTGTGTATAGTACAGCTTGTAAAGAGCTATTCTATAAATTCTGGAAGGATTGGCATAATGAGTTTATTTTTATTTATGTACCGAAATTTCATGATTTTTTCGAAGTACGCCGTTAAGTGAAGGGTCGTGGGTTCGATTCCCAGCCAATCTCCTGGCTGTTTAAATTTCTTTTCTCTGTGCTAGAAAAAACTTTCATCCTGCTGTTCACTTTACTCGAGGACTTAGAAGCGGGTTCTTGAAACCAAGCACGTAAATGTTCCAAATGCAACTTCTTATTCACGATGCGCTAGTTTATAGGCAACTACATCCACTATTCCCTCGACTGGAATCAAATTTATATATATATATATATATATATATATATATATATATATATATATATTCCAGTCTTTCATTGGCTTTGAAGACTATATTTATACCCTTTTTTCGGTATAAGCTCGTTAATTGGCAACATGTGCTATCTGCTTCTTTTATTTTTATTTTTTTTTCACTTTATCAATGGATTACCTTGGGATTCCACATTACGTAAGTTAGCTAGTCTATATTATATATATATATATATATATATATATATATATACATATACAGGGTTGTCCAAATTAAACTTCCCCAACTCAGACGCCTGTGTAGGATGTTGTATGGGTCATAATGTGATGAAATTTTGAAAACAGACACTTCAGATCACGCGCTCGTGATTTATTAAAAAAAAAAAAAATTATTAGTACAAGAAGTTGTCGATAGGTGGCGCTGCAGATCAACAAGACGTTCTACAGATGTTCTATATGTGTGCCGGCGTCGAATAGGGCATATCAAAAGCACGAGAAAGAGTTGGCACACTGTGGCGATTGGCTAGTGGCGTCCACGACCGCCAAAGCAACGTCTTGTACGCGTGCAGAATCCACAACATGTCGTCCTCTACCTGGTGAAATTCCCAGCTGTCCGGTTCTTTCGAACTTCTTCATCATGTCTCGTAAAGCGCGTGGTGTCATGGGTCCTCGGCGTAAGTTCTTTAGCAGACGGAATACTCTTATCGCAGCACAGGAGTTCTCGTCATTCTGGTGGGAGAGTTTCACTAACAGAGCTTTGTCTTTCAAAGCCGTCATTGTGCATCAGCGAGCTGGAAAGAACTGCCTGTGCAGCGCCTCTCTTCCACTTTTGTAGGGCTCTTCTTTTGAATACGTGGAGCAGAAGCTTTATTTCTGCAAATCACGTTGGTGCAATATGCAAATGACTAGTGTGACAGCGCCACCTATCGGCAACTTCTTGTACTAATAGTTTTTTTTTTTTTTTTTAATCCCATACAACATCCTGCACAGACCTCTGAGTTGGGGAAGTTTAATTTGGACAACCCTGTATATCAGGGGCGTAGCCAGAAATTTTCATGGGGGGGGGTTACGACTACTACAACTCATATATATGTATATGTGTGTGTAATAATGTAGTGAAGAATATACATTTTGCATGGCAAAAAATTCCCCATGGGGGGGGGGTTATGACCCCCCTAATCCCCCCCCGTGGCTACGCCCCTGCTGTATATATATATATATATATATGCGAGAACAATAAAGTATTAAAAACAAGATAGAAAGCAAACTCAATTCGGGTTCCATGGAATATAGAAACACTCATTTCTCTTCTGCCCGAAGTCAGCTCCGCCATCGCAAATTGGAGTAACCCGAACTGGAATCGGCTGACACAGCCGCCAGGGTTTACATCCTATCAGTACGGGTAAAATATTTGTATAAAATGAGTATTAATACCCTTGCGTATCGCGGCACTCTAGTGCACAAATATAATTCGAAAACAGTCATACTTACTATCTCAAGTTGACAGTGTAGAAAAGTATATCACTTTTCAGATTTGCTTACGTGCCATTTCACTTCTTTTTTTAGCTTCTTGTCCAGACTTGGGACTCTCCGTGTCCAACAGACCTCGCTATCCCACTGCAAGCCCCGAAGATTCGAACGATCCCCTGTACAGGAACATGGCGAACGACCCTTACTGGTACCAGAAAGAAAACGACAACAGGGTGGACACCAAGGACCGGAAGTCTCCCACCAGTAAGCATTTCGTTTAGCATTTTTCACGGTTAGAAGATTGAAAAATGGACGCCTGGAAACATTATTTATGCCAATCGCACCTTTATACTCCAACTTGACAAACTCATTGTCCGCGATTTTTATTTTATTTTTTTAGCACTAGAGTGCTATTTCCTTCACTCCGGGTTCTCCTGTCGAGATATATTTGTGGGCCGATTTGCGCCGACATGTTTTCAATGCACATTCGGGGAAGGGGGGAATAAAATGTTGAAAGTCGCCAGGGTTTGCTGTTTTTGATGATTTATGGCCGATTTTGGCGCCAAAAAATAAGTCCTGAAAGCTGAAGCGTAGCTTGGCGATATCTCCCATATTTGGCGAGGAGCTGGCAAGCGCTACAGTTATTAGCGAGAACATATTCTTACTACGTTATAATATGTCTGACGAAGATTGTAAAACAGTTCTCTAGTGTGCGATTTTAATATAGGTGTCCCTTCTGAAGAAGTCTTTGATGGAGAGCGAAAGACAAATGCGGTACACTCATGACTTGTGAGATACACTTCCCAAAAGGTGAAGTATAGTTAGAATATGCCTGGTGAAGATGGTTTAACAGTTTTAGTAAGCGATTTTAACACAGATTTCATTTCCAAAGAAGTGTTTTATGGAACAAGAAAGACAAGCGCGGCACACTCAGGCATTATGATGCGCATTCCAAACAGTATTTATAAAAACGAGGCGAAGTACGTATAATTAGAATGTGTTTGGAGAAGATTGTTAAACAGTTTTAGTAGGCGAATTTAATATGAATTTCGATTTCAAAGAAGTGCTTCGTGGAACGGTGAAGAAAAATACGGCACACTCTCATGTACAATGATACATTTTCCAACTTAATGGAATCAGGAGGGAAAATTGGGATGACATATGGATTATGATACGTTTTTAAAGTAAAGCTCTTTAGCGCGTATATAAAATATGAAATCGCGTTTCATATATTAAATTTAATCATCTGCTTTTCATTGCATCCATTCTTTAGTATCGGTTGCTCTTTTCTCGTGCCCAAATTAGGCACGACGAAAGCTCTGTGTTAGTTTGTTCTTCATGGTGAAATTATGGTGAATCATGGTTCTTCATTGTGAAAGTATGGTGAATCATGGTTCTTCATTGTGAAATTATGGTGAATCATGGTTCTTCATGGTGAATTTATCACGCAAGAGAATTGCTCTCCACATGATAAATTTTGAGCGTAAATCCTGTGAAAATGCAAATATGTTTATCTAAATAAATATCCGCAAATGATGTACATGTGTCATAAGCAAGGGCGGATTAAAGCGGAGGGGGCGACCGCCCCCCTCCCCCGAGACAAAAGAAATTAATGTAAACGATCCTATTTTATTTCCCTAAAATGGACATATATGTCAATCTTCTAACTAACCGCCTCCCCCCGAAAAACTTGTATTAATCCGCCAACTGGTCATAAGTACTCGAACTTTTAGGACACTCTGTATAAAACTGCTCCTGCTTTAAGTTGGGGCTGGCTCTCTCTCTCCTTGAGTCTCGCCAGATCCTGTTAAACAATTCTTCAATTCAGTTTTGAAATGGTATCCCTAGTTTTTATGAGTGGATGCCTTTCGAAATTTTAAAAAGTAGCACGCGCTTCTCTTACCTTCTCAGAAGGTCCTGCAGGTGTGACTTGATGGATGACTCTAATGTAACTGTTCTCTTCTTACAGGATCAACCAAAGAAGAGGAACATATCGACAACAGCTCTTGCAAATCATCCGGTGGCATTCTGCTGTCTCTCATAGCGCTGCTGTGCGCTCTCGTCTTCTAGACTGGCTGCAGAAAAACGTCTAGAAAATAATCGGGTGCAAAAGAAAAAACGATGATTTATTTTTCGCAATATACATAATAATTATATCACGAAGACTTTTTCACTGAAATTATCTTTGGAACAATGTATAGTCATTTACCCTTTTCGAGGAGCATACGGGCAGTGCAGTGCAGGTTACTGCCAAAGCTGCGCCATTTTCGAAGAAATCAGCATGTTCCTGCAACATTGAGCTTCAAAGACTTTTTCTAAAAAGAGACTTTTAGTTACTTGAGACTTTTTCCGGCGGCTATTGAAGTCGATAACTACGTGGTGGTTGTTCCGATGTAGAGACCATGCTTTGGATTTTGAAGACTGAAGTTTTCCAAAAGTGACATTTGCAAACTAGTCCAATACTTTTTTTGTTTTTAAATCAAGGACTTTAGACTGATTTTCCCTGTCGGCCTGTTTTTCATAGGAAATTGGAAATGATTAGGAAATGGTCATTTATGTTATCTTAAATGTTAATTTCTAGATGCACATTCAGTCTAGAAATTAAATAATTTTATTAATTTAATGTACATACACAATTTTTAAAAATTAACCAAGTTTTTGATCTTTTGAAACATGTTTATTTAATTAAAAGAAATATTAAATGGAAAAGTTTATATTTCAGGATTTTCCTCATTCGATAAAGCCGTTATTTAGATAAATGAAACTCAAAGGATTGTTATCCGGGTACATATTTCTGTGGCTGAATACAATTAAACTTTCGAATTTCAAACTGTTTCTTTTATACCGTAGGCGTCACCACTTATTAGAATTTGCGAACGCGCCTTCCTCCAACATTATCCAAATATGTGTGCAGTAATTAGAATGTAAATACCTTAGTCTCTCAAACTGTGAATTTCAGGTTAATTTTTGGTGGGTAGTGACAAGAACTTTAATGCATATCTAATATATACATATAATGCAAATCTTGAATGTAGAGGGTGGTTATAATTAAACTTTCCACGTAAACAGTTTTACAGCTAAAACATGTGAACGGGCTGTAATCGAATTTGGTATACAGACTATGCGTGAGATGCGTTGAAGGAATTTCAGGGGGGAATTCAAAAATGTACACTAGGTGGCGCTTTGCATCGAGAAAGAACAAACCGAATTCGGTGGCAATCTGCTCACCTGTTTGAATTGCAGAATGCTCAATTATAGGGGAAGTTTAATAGTAACCCCCTAACGTGTGCCGAGGATAACGTGATTCGCTTTAGATTCGGTTTCTAAAATGTGGGTCGCAGTGTTCAAATGTTTGGGAACCATTGCCTTAATGTCTTACTGGCTTTATCCCATCCGCTTTCCTTTGCAGCAACTAAACGATACCGATCTCCTTTCTTTGGCCATCTTCTTTGTTCTTGGCATGGAGTGAACCGTCTTTCTTGCAACCTTTCTTCATTCAATTTTATAAATTTCAATGTAGGGGAAGTGGACATATCTTACTCTCCTCCCCTTCCCAGTAGTCAACAGGTGGTGACGCCTATAGCATGCAACTGGACTACGCCGTTTCCAATTTCCATCGAGGAGGCGCTTCGTACTGTACAGACCGTACGATACAGCTAGCTGACAGTTCCTACAACCGATAAAAAGCACGGAGTCGTAATATCAGAAGTGTAAAAGCCTGGATATACACTCAGCGCCTAGTATGTCCCTTAGGCACTCTTTCCCATACAACGGGGGCCTCCAACGATCAAAAAACATCCTCCAAGTTCCTAAGCCTTGATATAAACTGTTCTCATACTTGATAATTTATTTTGTAGAAAAGAAAAATTCTCTTACTGTGTGGGGGGATTTAACGTGGCCGCTTTGTAAACAATTTATATATATATATATATATTCATGTTATAGCCAAGTAGATGCAGGCAATTACTTGAAACACGAGATGCAACCGACTGCAATTTACTGCTTGTTATGAGGCGACATAGGTTTTTTTTTTCTTTTGGTGAAACCGTGACGATTTCCTTAAGTTTTCGATATTTAATATCGCTGACGGAAATTTGGTTGGTCAAAATTTTGTAAAATTTTATAAATTATGGCAACAAATTGGTTGAATTTAAAAATTATAAAATTCGCGTGTTTCTTTTTTTTTTTTAATTTCTAACACTTTTTTGTGTATAGTATATTGCAAACAGTGTACTTTAAGTGCACTAAATAAACCTTCACCAATCGCTATACTATGTATTTCGCAGATTTAATTCTGACAAATATACCGGTAGATTTTAGATAAAACAATTTATATAATAAACTGGAGTATTATAACTATCTATGATGCACTTGTTTGTACAAAATCAAACACGGACGATTTATAATAAAATAATGTAAATTACTGTATATATAAAATTTTAGTGTTTATGTGTTATTTTTTAATTAGATTTTTATGGGTATATTTTTATAAATTCGTACAAAGTGGCTACGTTATTATAACCTACAAATATCTTTGTTTTTGTACAATTGTTTGTTTTATAAACTGAGCTGTTGATTAACACGTGCTTGATTATATATATATATATATATATAAAATATGTGCTCATATACGTATAATTTGTAAATCAAAAAATGAAAATAAAATACGTTTATAAAAATACTCTCCTTATTATTTATAATATAAAATGTGGCACGATACGTGGCTCGTATATGTATATTTTAAAGTCCATAAAAATATAACTCTTGCCATTGTCAAATCAAAATTGAATAATGGAATTATACTACAGGTTACCCGAGAATTATTGGACACTTAATAAAATAAATTTAAAAGAAATCTGAACGCAGAACAGCATTAACATTTTATTGATAACTAACTGCATATATAGCAATAACTTTCAATGTGAGAGCCTTTGATGGCTTGTACAACGTCTAAACGATATTTAATTTCATTCCAAGTATGTGAAGGCATCTGAGGAGTTATGGGATGAATAGCAGCTGTGATTCGCACCGCGACCGAACCCTCCATCTGCTTGCAAAATGTTGATTGAGGCAATAGAGCACACTTTGATCCATGTGGAGGTGAGCCGTCCTGTTGAAAAATCACATTGCCAAATCTTTACCACAGTCGCCATGTCCACTACGTTCTTCTGAATTTCTTTCCAAAGTGTTTGACACCTTGCTCCATGTATCAGATTTGTTGGTACACAATTATAGGGAACCAAAATCTAGCACTTTTGTAATTCGACCATCAATCAAATGCCCGGTTGGTACTTACGGTTTTTTTTTATTTATTTATTTAGTATTGTAAAGTGTCCAACAATTCTCAGTCACCCCTATTATTTTGATGCAGAGACTCTGATGAACGCTTTTCTTCTGAGAACCGAAAAAAAGCTAGCGGGCCCGTAAGGGTGAGAATGTTTTGAAGCTCAAGACTGCATAGAAAATTTTATTAAATAGCTAAGTTGTCAGAACGTAACTCAAAATTAGATTCGAACAATCTCGAAAACGCAATTCACAGTAATTCGATTGATAACAGTCAGTCAAACGGAACTTTTCAGACACTATAATTCGCATGCAAATAAGAACGTTCCATAAACTAAAACCCAGTGGAAAACACAAGCAGATCCCTCAACTGCTCCACAGCTTACAATACACAATTCACAAACACTTTCTCTGACAGGACTTCACAAATAACCGGCAAACGCAGTGCTTCGAACAGTACTTACGGACCAAAGACCAATATTCTCAGCAAGCGTTATTTCACAACTGAACTGACAGGGGTGACTTCCTCTCCTTCCATAGATCCTGGCAATGTTTCTCGAATTTGCTATGCCTTTCGTTCACTAGAAACTTGGACTCTCTCAAAAGTTCGATTGCATAATACTATTGCCACGCTGAAAAGTAAACCAGACTGACTCGTCAAAACTCGCCAAACTTTGGGACTTTTAGCCAGGGATGAGATTCTTCAGCTTTTTAACTGATTTCAGCTTTTTGTGAATAAAGAGGAAATCACTTTTTTTTCTGTGAATTCCTGATTGTAGTTATTAGTTAACTGTGTGATATTTTTATCTTCTAGCATGTCCCAATGTTTTTCTTCTCTTAAAACTTCTTTCACATTAATTAGATGCAAATATCACATGTACAAATTTTTGCTCTCGTATGATTTCATCTTTTTTGCTCTTTTGCCAATCTCATCCCTGTTTAGCGAAATTTTAAAAAGATCTATATTGTGGCCGCTCTAATTATCAAATTCAGACGCAACAAAATGAAGTTTAATTATTTGCAGAGAGCAACAAAAATTACAGGTCAAATTAAATCTGTGAAGAGTAGATCCACCACCCACCCAAAAATTCTTAGCACTCTTAATAAGATTATTAAATGCAACAAGACGCTTACTTCTTGGAATCATAGCAAATAGCACAATAAATTTTATTTGATTGGATCAATGGACAGCTGAGGTGCCCTAGGATTCCAACACGACGAACTTTACTGGACCTTTAGTAGAACCGTCGTGAATAATTGTTCAGTAAAGTTTCTAGCATTTTCATGTAACGTTCCCCTTGGAATTCTAAGGGACATTAGCTGCCTATTATTTTCATGAAACGATCCTGGTTTTTTATTACTCTAAAGAGTGAGAACAAATGGAAAACCTACAGCAATTGTTTTAAACTTTTTTTGAGAGAGAGGGAGAGTAGGTATGGCGCTCAAAAACTTTCACCAAGCATAACACGGGCTAGTTTCGACTCTGGGCATGTGCACCTCTGAACTTTATTTCAAAATCTTTGATTTTTAGTATTTGTTCAGAAACTCAATAGAAACTTCCTTTTTCTGCTCTTCAATTCAATTTGCACCCCTCCCCCACAATTTTTGGCAACACTAGCCTTATTATCTTACACATATATATAGAGTTCGTCTTTGCAGATTGAAAAAGTCATTAAATATGCATTCGTCGGTAAAACTGCTCGTACGTACGCATAAACAAAACAAAAGATGATAATAGCAACAGCAGCATGTATTGTATGTCAACTTTTTCTAACCTTTTGTTACGGGGCGGTGGACTGGAAAAGCTTTTATCGTAATTAAACAAACACGAGTTAAGAGGTGTGAACTGCCTTCTCGTGGTGTGTGCCCAGATCAAACAAAATTTACCTGATTTCGAGTAGACAACAGCAACCCCCCCCCGCAGCCCCCCTAATAGAAACAAATCGAGTGGAAGGGAGGGGGGGGATTTCAGGTGAAAGGTTGAACCAATTACGTATTGTAAGAAAACGTGGTGACCTTGAACGATGGCCAAATGGAGATGCCTTCCAATTTTCCCCCCTTTTACTGGAGGCATTAAGTAAAAAAGAGATGGCCAGATTTATTGGGTTTTTTGTTTGTTTGTTTGTTTTGTTCTTTATTATTCTCTTGCGCCTGGCGCAGCGTATCAAACAATGAACCGATTTCAGGTGGCTCAGCCCGATAATTATATCAAAAAAACAAGATTCCCGAAAATCCCTCTGTCGAACTATCCCCGAGTGACTGAATTGAAAAATCGGAGGTATCTATCTGCGGCAAGCTTCGGCAGAGTAGAGAGGTATTTTGCCTGCTCTCCCCTGAAGCGCAAGAGAAATAAGACCTCCGGATTCCTGAGGTAATTGCTGATACCGGATGCAAACTGATGGAAGATGAATTTTAGGGCATTTTATATGCACACGTTGAAATGGCGTGGCTGTTAATTTACTTTTGTTTCCCTGTTTTGTTTTGTTTTAATTATTATTACTTTTGTGGTGTTTCTATAAATGCTTCGAACAAGAGGTATTGTTTATTGTTAGATTTTCGCTTCGTTTTTTAATTGAGCGTATTTTCACAGGCAGGTTATCGCACTCCAGCTATGGATCTGCAATTCCATTTTGATCTCTTCCTTAACTCATTGTCTCTCATCGTCCTCTATCAAGGACAAGCCCAGGTGCAGGACTGCTTAGTTTTTTTTTCCATTAACTTTTCATTGTAGATAATTTTTTGAATTTGGGATTAGCGATATTTTTAGTGATTTTTCTCTTTGGTGTTTTTCCAAATATGTTTTATGAACTTGTAAAATCACGTGAGTGGTTAATTTTATAAAGAAATTAATAATTTTATAAAGAAATTATGCTGTACTATAAATAGTATGAAAACGGTAGACTTTTGGCGCGAGCGGAACTCTCCTAATTACTTTATGGCACGGAAACATTCATTAAGCAGTCAGTGGCACAAAAAAGGGACATCGGGGGGGGGGGGGGTTAGCAAAAGGAAGATCTTAACATTCCAACATGTGGAGGTCTTCCGGTCTTCCTCTTACTGTTCTGTATATAGCATTTTATAGTACGTTGTTACTTTTGCCAAAAAGCAATGAATAAAAGTTAATTTCTTTCTGGATTAATTAATTCTACTTTTAAATAAAATTTTAAAAATACAGCTGTCATAATCTAGAAAACAGACTACAAAAATGTGGAATATTGGCGATTGAGTCCTCTTTTTCTCGGGAAGTACATTTTGACGTATTATTCAGCATTTGAGCTGCGACTAAAGCCAGAAATATTTATTAACAAGAAACTATTCCTTTTTTAAGACTCATGGGGGAAACACTGAAATTGGAGACTTAGCTAGGGGGAAGACTATGGTCCCAGCCCTACCTTTGAAATTTGAATTTTCGCTAACAAAATAATTAAGATTACGGCGACAAGAGATCTCTCCACGACGAGCTACAATTCGACAATGTAAACATCCACGGTTTTTTTTTTTCCAGTTCCTGGTTGAATGGTGGTATGAATAACACTATTCACATTTTTTATAGTTTAGATAGACCTACTGGAATAAAATATCACGAAAAAATAATAATGATGCTAACTTGCCAAATGCAAGTCCTCAATGGTGTTGTGGAAGACTGCAGGTACAACAACAAGTTTGTTTGTTTGTTTATGACGCTTTCACGCCTAAACCGCTGAATCGATTAGGATGCATTTTGGTTTAGATATAGATGGGATCCTGGAGATGGTTATAGGCTACTTAGAATTTTAAATTTTTAATTACTTTTTTAATTATTAATTAAAAACCGTTTTTACGTTGCCATGTTTGGCGAGCTACGCCCGTATCAAATGATTCATGTTTTGAGCTAACAAGAATGCTATTACTTCAATAAAGAAGCGCGTGCATCTGAAAAACATTAAATACCACGGAAATTAAGCCAGTTTTATGCCAAATCTATCTATCTGTAATAATAAAAATGAATGTTCTCCAGACAGATCTACAGAAAGCAGAGCTTTGAAAATTTGAGCATGACTGAGCCCATAACTTCGGTAAAGTGTACCTGAGGCTCAGAATTTTGTAATTCTAACTACTTTTTTAACTATTAATTAATAGCCGTTTTATCGCCCGCACAAAATGATTTATGCTTTTGAAATAAAGCAGAAATTCTATTTGCAAAATCACATGCATTTGAAAAACATGGAAATTATATAGATTTTACGCCAAATTAAAAAGCATCAGTAAAGAAAAGGGTACTTACGTATTATCCCGGCGGTCCGCCAAGACAAGCGATTTTTTGCCGAAATAAATGCCGGGCACATGAAATTATTAATGGTTTTGAATACGATTGGCAACAGTTTGGCAACTCATTTGACGAAAAAACAGTTCGGCGGGAATGACCGCCGGGATAATACGTAAGTACCAAGAAAAGTCCAGATGTGTTTCTTAAAGTTCACAAATTTCCAAATCCTACCAATAATATAAATGTGTACGTTTCTGTGTTTGGTTGTTTTTGACTGAATCACACAAAAATGGTTGAACGGATTTGGAAAAATTTGTAATGAAAATAGCTTATGCTCTGGATTAACATACAGGCAGCCTTTCACGCATATAGCATAAATAATTCTTTTACAAAGACACTCAAAATAATTCTAATGCATTGCGCTCTATGGAAATTTTGTAGCTACTAAACCGATTCTAAAACTTTTTTCACTGATTGAAAGTTACATTATTCCTGAGTATTATTGTTTGTTTGTTTTTGGATTAAGACCGATTGACTGCACTAGGGTCCTAGGCCTATATGGGGAATTCCTCTGTGGGGGACTTTCTAAGGGATCCTGGCCTTATTTACGCGAGGTTTTTTAGAAAACCACGGAAAACTGGGAGCGGCTAGGTCGACAGGCGCAACCGGGGTTTGAACCTGGCACCTCCCGCCTTGCAGTTTTGAGATCAGAACTTCTTAGACACTGGTGGCATCCTAAGTGTTATAGGCCAACTTTAATGCATATATCACAGATAGTTCTCTTACAGGGATGCTAATAAGAATTACATTGCGCTCTATGTGCATCTCTGTAAGTACTGAACCGATTCCTAAACTTATTTTACTGGTAGTAAGCTACACTATTCTTGAGTATTATAGGCTAAAATTCATGCATGTAGCGTAAATAGTTCCTTTACCGGAACACTCAAAATAATTCTAATACATTACGCTCTCTGGGTATCTCTGTAACTACAGAACCGATTCTAAAACTTTTTCACTAATAGAAAGCTGCTCTGTTCCTGATTAACATAGACTAAAATTCATACATACAGCATAAATATTTCTTTTACAAAACAGTTCGCAAATACTGTCATAACTGTCTCTATTCGCCAAATGCCTGAAAAAAATCTAAATTTAGTAACTCTGCATATTCTCTTATTTTAAATGAAGTATACTACCATGCATTATACTTCATTTGAAACAAGTAAAAAGCAAATAACATTTAAATGCAGTTTCTTTTTTCGCAACAGTATTTGTTATTCACACATGCTACATTTCTCTCGGGACCTAATTCTAAAGCCGACGCGGACGAAGTCGCTGGTAGCAGCTAGTAATTATAATAATAATAAAATAAAAGCTTATTTTAGTGCTTAATTGTTTACGAAATTATGTTTTTTAAATTAATTACAAATAGTTTTAATCGTACTAATTGCTTTTTAATGGCTATTAATTTTAAAATTCTATAAATAATTAATAATTTTAATAATGAATAAAGGATTGATGTAATGAAAGTTCAAAAGAGGTTCTGAGTTTTAAAGGAACCCTGAAGATTCTATCCCAGGATCTCCGACTTAGCTCTTTCTCAGCTGCGCATGCGCAAATAAGGTTGAGTTTGAATGCGTGTTATAATCAATGGATTGTGGATGATTTATATTCCTTGTTAACTCTTATGTAAACTTAGGATTACTTTTCTAAATTTCACTTAAAATATGCATATTTCAAAGCATTTTTAAAATCAATTAAAACATTTTAAGTGTCCTTATAAAAAATTCCGAAACACCAAACCGATACTAATGAATGCATTTACTGACCATATTAAATTTTTTATACACATTTAATCATCTGTATTGGTATGTTGCAGAGCTGCAACATAGCAATTAAAGCTGTATAAATGAATCATAGAGTATTAAAAAATATTTGAATGACTTTTTTTCCCCCTACAATAACACGAGCAAACAATTTTTAAAAAATCAGAAAATTTAGTGATATTTAATGAACAGTGTAACACGAAACTATGTTTTGTTCTTCAGCAGTCGCACTATTGGTTACTGCAACACTTGGAATGTTTTTTCGTAGGTCAATTATGCAAGAATGTTAACAAGCGTTTTAAAACGTCTCATCTTAAAACTGTTCTTAACACTTTCGTGAGTGCTACAGATATACAGGGTGTCCGAAAAGTCCTTGACACATTTCAAAAATTCATAGAAAAGCAACAAATTGTTGTATGAATATGCAGTTCGCACAATAATGCTTAACAGAATCAAGAATTTATTTTTCCATCTGTGAATTTAAAACGAGTTTTACTCTCCCCAACCCCCCACTATTAAATACCCCAAAAAAGGGACACTAGGCATAAATGGGTTAACCCATTTATGCCTAGTGTCCCTTTTTTGGGACGGCATTTTGACTATCAGTTGAAAACGTTATTTATTTTTCCTAGGCTTTATTCACGAGTATTGAACCTCAATTCCACAAAATATTTTAACTTGATCAAGTAAGATGTTGGCATTTTGATTTTTATACAGAATGATACATTTATAGTAGTAGAAAAAGGAGAGTTCTGCCCAGCCGGATCCCATGTTAATTCACCGGATCCGTTCGGATGCTTTCCCTGGGTCGAGAGAGAGAGAGGGGGGCGTGGTCGGACCGGATGTGGGGAGCGGATGTTCAAAGGGTTGATAAGAATTTTTTTTCCTTTTTTTCAGATAAGGGGACTTATAATTTTTTCAAACTTTAAGATATTTTTTAAATAAGGGGACTTGTAATTTTTTCAGACTTTAACAAATTTTTCAAATAAGGGGACTTGTAATTTTTTTCAGACTTTAAGATATTTTTGAAATAAGGAGACTTGTAATTTTTTCAGACTTTAACAAATTTTTCAAATAAGGGGACTTGGAAAATTTTCAGATTTGAACGCGTAACCACAAAAGAATTCATAGGCTAATGATTGTTGTCCATTAGGCCGAGAATCCTTCAGGTATAAAATTGTAGGTGTATTGTGTTATACTTTAGTTTTGAAAATGAATTGGGACTTTGATTAATTTTTCGAAGTTTATTTTTTATTTATTTAGTTTTCTTTACCATTTAGTAATAGAACCAATGCAAATTGAATAAATGCTGCTTAATACATACTTCTAATGTTTAACTAATTTTTGTATACTGATTATAGCATATATTTAATAAGTAACAGTTTTCTAGAATATTAAAGTAGGGTTTAGGATACCCATACATTTTCTACAAATTTCTTGTACTGTTAGGGAAGTGAGAAAATTATACCATAGAACGATTTTACTACCTATAGTTTTTACAAATAATGATTTAGATAGTGTATGAACTTTTTTATCTAAACATTTTTTTTTTCTTAAGAGATTTTTACCCAAGTTTTAATTTTAAGTTAAATAAGTAATTTTACAACAAATATTTTTTAACCAACAGTTTTAATTTTAAGTTAAATAATTTTACAACAAATATTTTTTTAATTAATTTTACAACAAATAATTTTACAACAAATATTTTTTTAATTAATTTTACAACAAATATTTTTTAATCAAGAGTTAATTAATTTTTATTTTATTTTTTTTACCATGAGTTTTAATTTTAAGTGAAATAATTTTACAACAAATATTTTTTACCAAGTTTTAATTTTAAGTTATATAATTTTAGAACAAATATTTTTTTAATCAAGAGTTTTAATTTTAAGTTAAATAATTTACAACAAATATTTCTTTTTAATCAAATGTTTTTAATTTATCAGGAAAAAATTTTAATCAAGTGTTTTTAATTTATCAAGAAAAAAAAAATTTAATCAAGTGTTTTAATTTTTTGTATACCGTATTTTTGTTAAGTAGCCATTTAACATTAAAGTAAGGTTTAGGATAGCCATACATTTTCTACAAATTTAATCTACGGTTAGGCAAGTGAGAAAATTATACCATAGAAAGATTTTTACAAATAATGATATAGTCTTAGATTCTATTGCGAGAAAACCACTTTAGCCATATACCCCCCAAAACTCAAGTTTTTGTATACGAAATGCATGAATACGCGTTAGAACCCCTTAGAAAGTCCTCCTACCAAGGCACCCCTCATCCTAAGCAGATACCCCCGCGTGCAGGTTTGCCTTAAAACACAAACAAACAAAGTATTTATCTAAACATTTTTTCTTACCCACACATTTCTGATAGATTTTAGGCAGCGATTATACTAGTTTATATTTTCTATAGATCAATTAGAGAAAAAATTGCATTTTTAGTAATCCTACAAAATATTCTTACTGTATATCCCAAGTAGAGTAACATGATTTATAGAATTTCAATACGATACGAGTTAGATTGTTTATGTGCGACACTCATTTTAGTTAGACTATGAAAGCATAATTTTATACATGAATCAACCTTTTTAGAGGTATGCACTTAGCCTATTTTATAGAAAGGTGAGCATAACTAGCACAAACTTTTAGACTAGATAGTACTATTGTTAGAAAGTTGAACTATTGGAAATAAAAATTGAAGATCCGTTTTAGCACAGTTTTATACCGCACGGATATAAAATATCTTTCAATACTTAGATAGTTTAAATCACAAATCATTACTTAAACTAAAAAATACAGGTTTTTACTTACGTGAAGGGACATCGTGCTAAATCTTCTAGTCTCTGGACAAAGTACCAACATCTATACGGCTAGCAAGACCGGAAAATCGAGTAATGATTTAAAATACATTATCCCTAATTCCCGGTCCAACTAGCACATTTTCATTCATTCTTAATACCATCATATGCTGAAATAGGTATATTATTTTGACACTAAAAACAAAATAACACATTTGAAGATATTAAACGCTTTAAAAGTAATTTTTTTCTTATAACAATTTACCAGATTCACAATGCTATTTTATGTAGGATAAAATTAGTTAGCCACGAAAATGTAATCTTAGTTAGAATTTACTGAAATACAAATACCATGCATGCCTTATTTTCTATTAGGAAAAAGCCCTCAAACCCCAGTTTTTGTATACAAACTGCATAAAGTACTTCTACCGATAATGCTATTAATATTAATTACACTGGATTACCCACTTAAAATTTCGCAAAACACCAAAATACAGAAAAACATACATTAACAAAAAAATCACACTTAAAAGTACAACACATCAAAAGTGCAACTATAAGAACCACATAATTATTTTCAATTAGAATTACGGTATCAACTTATATGTAACTAAAATAATAGAAAATATTACACTTACCCTGTACTTGTACACGCGAGAGGTGAAAATAACAAAAAACTCACATAATTCACAAAACAATGATTGAAGTAAAATCCACGTGCATGTGATATTGCTGATAACAGAAATTGAGATAAGAAAATGTCTTGAGGCTCTACAGAGCCGGTACAATAAGAGTTGGCCAGTTTGCCGATAAGATAAAACCAGGGAGGCTGTTAGGGGTATGCAATTGGGGACACGTGTTTCATTCTGCGTTCAAAAATGGGGACTTATGGATTAAGATCATGTTAGATTAAAGCCATTTCAATAAAAATCTATCCTTTTTGTAAACATGGGCATTATATCCTAAATTAAAATATCAAAGTTAAGCTACAACGATTAATATATTTTACGTAGTTTAGGAAACTAATGAATCATTAAATTAATTTCTGTGAAACAATTAGCAAAGAGCATTATACTAAAGCAAATTATTTTTGTTAAGTTTTGATAAATAACAGTAATAAATTATAGGCATTGCAGATGAATGAGTATTCACGTATAAAATAGGTATTAAAATTATTGTTTAAAACAATTTTTACAATAATAAACTAAAATTTTTATTTAATAAAGTCATAAACTAAAATTATTAATGAAAACTTGCTAATAAATTAAACATATCAAAATTTTTACACTCAATTTTTTTTATATACTTAAATTTTACAAAGATATCCTTTTAATAAATTCATAAACTAAAACAATTTTTACAATGATAAACTAAAATTTTTTTAATAAAGTCATAAACTGAAATTATTAATGAAAACTTGCTAATAAATTAAACTGATTACTCTAAAAGATAGCTAATCACAACATATATCAGAAAAAATATAAGCAATTATAATACCTGAAAAACACCGGACAACACTCTTGTTGCATGCGGACAAAACATCGTTCTGCTCGGCTAAAGAATTCTTAGTTACCCGTTGCAGGAGACCTTAACTACGCCCAACCTACAAACTCTACAAATTTAACGGCAACTAGTTTTTATCTTATCAGGTATCACAGATCAGATAAGAGATAAGGAAGTGACATGCGCAGAAGACACGTGATAGTGACGTGTGCAAATCTGTGTTGATTGAATATCCGCTAGGTTCGTTGGCAGGATATACATTGAGTGGCAACTCTCTGTAACAGGCTAAGACAAGTTAGATGATGCAATATCTACTGGGTTGAGGAAGGTAGAGGGCGCTTGGGTAATCACGTGATTTTTATTTATTTATTATTTTATTTTATTTTTTAAAAAGAACCAATAGGAAGATATTTTAGTTAGATAAAGTGGTCAGGTGTGTGTTGCGAGACTCTCTTTACACTGTGTGCGCCTATACTTAAGACGTGTGTTTTAATTGATTTTTCGCCGAGTTTCAAAAATGTCTTTGCTTGAATCGATCGAAAATAACTTTAACATTCAATACACTCCCGAGTTTTATACTCAAAGTGATGCTGATGTGTTGCTGCAAGAAATAATACAATTACCTTTAGATGTAAAGCCTCTGCAAAGTATTGAAAAGAAAATTTCCCCCGAGTTTTATACTGAAAGTGATGTTGATGTGCTACAGCAAGAATTGTTTCAATTACCCCTGCAAAGTAGCGAAAAGAAAATTTCCTCGACCCGTAAAGTAATTACTTTTGCTGATGAAGGAATCAATTACAGTTTACCTGGAGCAACAGTCTCTGTTTACTCTTGGATACCCATTTTGCAAAAAATACGTGAAGATCTACAGAAAGTGACAAATTATGAATTTAATATGGTACAAGTGAACTTTGGCTCTGAAGAACAACCTAAAATTGAAGACGGCAACTACGAAGATTTTAATCTAGACCTATCATCAGGTGTATGCATTCTAAGTTTCGGATCTAAACGAACTTTGGATTTTAAACCAGCGAACTGTGAAACCGCTACCATTAAATTAGAACATGGCTCAATGTGTAAGATATATCCCCCAACCAACAAACTTTTAACGCATGGTATTCCTTCTGAACCTTATGTGACAGACCCGCACATTAACCTAACATTTGCCAAAATGTACATTTATGAGCCTTCCCCGAAAAGGGCAAAGTTGGACGATTGGACGGATCATCTTTACCATAGCTTATATGCTTCTGTAAATAGTACATGGCACTTGGAAAGACTTATCTACGTTTCACTTCACGATGAAAGAACTGACTTGAAGATTTATATTAGACAATTTATTCAGAATGCCCAATTAGACTATATACCAACCGGTCAGGGAGTCGTGATGAACCCTTCCACATGGATCGAATTTATTGTAAAACTATTAGATTTTAATATAGGTCATAGCAATAGCTCTTTTATTTGTAATAATCAATTATCTGTATTTAATGATGATGGAAAATGCATCTTACAACAAATTTACAAAACCGGAGATTCATTCACGTTAAATCCAATTTCCTTAACACTTTTAAATGATCAAGTAAAAAAACTTTGCGAAATGAGAAATGAAATATTGGAATGCATTTTAAAAACGCTATATACGACGACCCTGCCTCATTTAATTTTAAAATTAAAGCCGCAAAAATGTAACCGTGAACCCCATTGTAATTATGATGAGGCGAAACACCAATTAATGGATATAGTACATCAGGAAATTTTTAAAAACATACGCCGGGTTCAAGATCATCCTTCGCAAAGGATACATGACTGTTTGAATAGAACACATATTGATGAGCGAGAGGGTCTTATAAGTAGTAAAGCATGGTTTACGGTCGACATGCCGTATATTGCAAGAGAGATATGCGAGAAAAAATGCACTTGTCATTATGACGGAGAATTTTTTTCAAACATTTTCATTGAAGACTATATGAAGTATCTTCAAAATGAGCTATTTAATTCATTTTTTCAACCGTTTTCAGATTTTGCGAATTCCAAGGATGACAAAACATGTGTAATTATGTGATGTTATTGGTGTATAACTAGTATTGCGATTGTAAAAAATATATTAAAACCATTGTGATTATGTAGAAAAAGTTTGCTTGCTTCTACAACAGTAAGATTTTACTGATTTGTGCATGATTAATTGTGGATTACACTTTGAAAAGTTATTATTTTCTTAATTGTGTAAATAGTTTGTGTAATTTAAAATATGTTTTTGTAAATAAATAAGTTTAAACATGAAAACTTTTCTGTGTTTTCTTTATGTGTATGTGCGTGTTGATTACTTGCAAAATAAAAATCTATTAAATAAAAAGTGATAAAGTTAGCATACTTGGTCACGATTTAAGGTTCTCGTTTTATACTTATCTTTTATACACTACAAGGTAGAAAGTTAGAAATTTAACAAAATTTATTGAAGCATGTACTATGGAAACATTAATCTACTACATAGAATTAAAATGTTTTGATTAAAATCATAAACTTAAGTGTGATAGGTAAATTGTGTTACATGAGAATTCCCAAAGTACTAATTTTTTATAAAATGAACTTAGCTAAAAAAGTTAGTTTCCATAATTTTATAACTTAATCGATTTTACAGGTTTTTCAAAAATAAAGTTAAGTGAGATAAAGAAACTTAGTATTTTTAAATAAAGATTTTTTAGGTGTTCTTTAATGTAAAGATCTTACCATATTTTACTTGAAGTAACAGAATATTTAAAATCATACACTATGTTTTTAAAACATTAGAGTATTACCTTGGCATATTTTTATAAATTTTATTAAGTAATGGGCTTGAATATTTTTATGAGAAATATCAACTAAGTGCACATGTTACACATTTTACTGATTGAGATGGTTATGCTTACAAATTTTAAATAAATATGCTCTTACTTTTATACATGTTACTTGTTCAAACTAAGTATACTTTTGATTTGTATACGTTTATGAGTTCTCATAAGTTATGAAATTATTTCTCGAAAGGAACTTAGCTATTAGAACTTTGTAAATTTCGTAGAAGTAGTATGCTTAACATGTTTTTGATAAAATAGATTTAAATGTGGTACAGAAATGATCAGCTATTTTAGCATAGATGTATAAACTTATCTTTATGTAAACCTTAACTAAATAAAAGTAATATAATTTATGTCTGTACAAAGTGAGGGACTTAGGCTATTTTTCAGAATTATCAAGTAAAGGGTTTTACAAAATACTTAGTAAACTGCATTAATAGATTGTAAGGTGTAATTTTTTCTTTTAGAAGTTTTGCACATTGGTATATTTTATGTTCTGATAAGTCGTTGAATATGTTCTTGAAATAAACTAACATATCTGTACTTTGAAAATTTTATAGAAGTGACGAACTTTGGTATTTTTAGAATGTTACGAACTTGATACATTTTTTCTGAAGTGCTAGATATGTGAAATTGTCTTTTTAGAAACATTGAATTATTCATATTAGTGCATTTCAGTTACTCTTTCAAGATAACGGACTTAGAATTTTTTACAAATAGCAAGCTAGTAACTTGCTAAACATGCTTCTTGCAAATATTTTTAAATACCGTTGTTAAAAATCACAGTGTCTACTTAATTTATTATATTTTAATTTGTTTATTTCTTTTAGTAGTTACAACTTTGATAATTTTTAAGAACGGTATTTAAAAATATTTGCAAGAAGCATGTTTAGCAAGTTACTAGCTTGCTATTTGTAAAAAATTCTAAGTCCGTTATCTTGAAAGAGTAACTGAAATGCACTAATATGAATAATTCAATGTTTCTAAAAAGACAATTTCACATATCTAGCACTTCAGAAAAAATGTATCAAGTTCGTAACATTCTAAAAATACCAAAGTTCGTCACTTCTATAAAATTTTCAAAGTACAGATATGTTAGTTTATTTCAAGAACATATTCAACGACTTATCAGAACATAAAATATACCAATGTGCAAAACTTCTAAAAGAAAAAATTACACCTTACAATCTATTAATGCAGTTTACTAAGTATTTTGTAAAACCCTTTACTTGATAATTCTGAAAAATAGCCTAAGTCCCTCACTTTGTACAGACATAAATTATATTACTTTTATTTAGTTAAGGTTTACATAAAGATAAGTTTATACATCTATGCTAAAATAGCTGATCATTTCTGTACCACATTTAAATCTATTTTATCAAAAACATGTTAAGCATACTACTTCTACGAAATTTACAAAGTTCTAATAGCTAAGTTCCTTTCGAGAAATAATTTCATAACTTATGAGAACTCATAAACGTATACAAATCAAAAGTATACTTAGTTTGAACAAGTAACATGTATAAAAGTAAGAGCATATTTATTTAAAATTTGTAAGCATAACCATCTCAATCAGTAAAATGTGTAACATGTGCACTTAGTTGATATTTCTCATAAAAATATTCAAGCCCATTACTTAATAAAATTTATAAAAATATGCCAAGGTAATACTCTAATGTTTTAAAAACATAGTGTATGATTTTAAATATTCTGTTACTTCAAGTAAAATATGGTAAGATCTTTACATTAAAGAACACCTAAAAAATCTTTATTTAAAAATACTAAGTTTCTTTATCTCACTTAACTTTATTTTTGAAAAACCTGTAAAATCGATTAAGTTATAAAATTATGGAAACTAACTTTTTTAGCTAAGTTCATTTTATAAAAAATTAGTACTTTGGGAATTCTCATGTAACACAATTTACCTATCACACTTAAGTTTATGATTTTAATCAAAACATTTTAATTCTATGTAGTAGATTAATGTTTCCATAGTACATGCTTCAATAAATTTTGTTAAATTTCTAACTTTCTACCTTGTAGTGTATAAAAGATAAGTATAAAACGAGAACCTTAAATCGTGACCAAGTATGCTAACTTTATCACTTTTTATTTAATAGATTTTTATTTTGCAAGTAATCAACACGCACATACACATAAAGAAAACACAGAAAAGTTTTCATGTTTAAACTTATTTATTTACAAAAACATATTTTAAATTACACAAACTATTTACACAATTAAGAAAATAATAACTTTTCAAAGTGTAATCCACAATTAATCATGCACAAATCAGTAAAATCTTACTGTTGTAGAAGCAAGCAAACTTTTTCTACATAATCACAATGGTTTTAATATATTTTTTACAATCGCAATACTAGTTATACACCAATAACATCACATAATTACACATGTTTTGTCATCCTTGGAATTCGCAAAATCTGAAAACGGTTGAAAAAATGAATTAAATAGCTCATTTTGAAGATACTTCATATAGTCTTCAATGAAAATGTTTGAAAAAAATTCTCCGTCATAATGACAAGTGCATTTTTTCTCGCATATCTCTCTTGCAATATACGGCATGTCGACCGTAAACCATGCTTTACTACTTATAAGACCCTCTCGCTCATCAATATGTGTTCTATTCAAACAGTCATGTATCCTTTGCGAAGGATGATCTTGAACCCGGCGTATGTTTTTAAAAATTTCCTGATGTACTATATCCATTAATTGGTGTTTCGCCTCATCATAATTACAATGGGGTTCACGGTTACATTTTTGCGGCTTTAATTTTAAAATTAAATGAGGCAGGGTCGTCGTATATAGCGTTTTTAAAATGCATTCCAATATTTCATTTCTCATTTCGCAAAGTTTTTTTACTTGATCATTTAAAAGTGTTAAGGAAATTGGATTTAACGTGAATGAATCTCCGGTTTTGTAAATTTGTTGTAAGATGCATTTTCCATCATCATTAAATACAGATAATTGATTATTACAAATAAAAGAGCTATTGCTATGACCTATATTAAAATCTAATAGTTTTACAATAAATTCGATCCATGTGGAAGGGTTCATCACGACTCCCTGACCGGTTGGTATATAGTCTAATTGGGCATTCTGAATAAATTGTCTAATATAAATCTTCAAGTCAGTTCTTTCATCGTGAAGTGAAACGTAGATAAGTCTTTCCAAGTGCCATGTACTATTTACAGAAGCATATAAGCTATGGTAAAGATGATCCGTCCAATCGTCCAACTTTGCCCTTTTCGGGGAAGGCTCATAAATGTACATTTTGGCAAATGTTAGGTTAATGTGCGGGTCTGTCACATAAGGTTCAGAAGGAATACCATGCGTTAAAAGTTTGTTGGTTGGGGGATATATCTTACACATTGAGCCATGTTCTAATTTAATGGTAGCGGTTTCACAGTTCGCTGGTTTAAAATCCAAAGTTCGTTTAGATCCGAAACTTAGAATGCATACACCTGATGATAGGTCTAGATTAAAATCTTCGTAGTTGCCGTCTTCAATTTTAGGTTGTTCTTCAGAGCCAAAGTTCACTTGTACCATATTAAATTCATAATTTGTCACTTTCTGTAGATCTTCACGTATTTTTTGCAAAATGGGTATCCAAGAGTAAACAGAGACTGTTGCTCCAGGTAAACTGTAATTGATTCCTTCATCAGCAAAAGTAATTACTTTACGGGTCGAGGAAATTTTCTTTTCGCTACTTTGCAGGGGTAATTGAAACAATTCTTGCTGTAGCACATCAACATCACTTTCAGTATAAAACTCGGGGAAATTTTCTTTTCAATACTTTGCAGAGGCTTTACATCTAAAGGTAATTGTATTATTTCTTGCAGCAACACATCAGCATCACTTTGAGTATAAAACTCGGGAGTGTATTGAATGTTAAAGTTATTTTCGATCGATTCAAGCAAAGACATTTTTGAAACTCGGCGAAAAATCAATTAAAACACACGTCTTAAGTATAGGCGCACACAGTGTAAAGAGAGTCTCGCAACACACACCTGACCACTTTATCTAACTAAAATATCTTCTATTGGTTCTTTTTAAAAATAAATAAAATAATAAATAAATAAAATCACGTGATTACCCAAGCGCCCTCTACCTTCCTCAACCCAGTAGATATTGCATCATCTAACTTGTCTTAGCCTGTTACAGAGAGTTGCCACTCAATGTATATCCTGCCAACGAACCTAGCGGATATTCAATCAACACAGATTTGCACACGTCACTATCACGTGTCTTCTGCGCATGTCACTTCCTTATCTCTTATCTGATCTGTGATACCTGATAAGATAAAAACTAGTTGCCGTTAAATTTGTAGAGTTTGTAGGTTGGGCGTAGTTAAGGTCTCCTGCAACGGGTACCTAAGAATTCTTTAGCCGAGCAGAACGATGTTTTGTCCGCATGCAACAAGAGTGTTGTCCGGTGTTTTTCAGGTATTATAATTGCTTATATTTTTTCTGATATATGTTGTGATTAGCTATCTTTTAGAGTAATCAGTTTAATTTATTAGCAAGTTTTCATTAATAATTTCAGTTTATGACTTTATTAAAAAAATTTTAGTTTATCATTGTAAAAATTGTTTTAGTTTATGAATTTATTAAAAGGATATCTTTGTAAAATTTAAGTATATAAAAAAAATTGAGTGTAAAAATTTTGATATGTTTAATTTATTAGCAAGTTTTCATTAATAATTTTAGTTTATGACTTTATTAAATAAAAATTTTAGTTTATTATTGTAAAAATTGTTTTAAACAATAATTTTAATACCTATTTTATACGTGAATACTCATTCATCTGCAATGCCTATAATTTATTACTGTTATTTATCAAAACTTAACAAAAATAATTTGCTTTAGTATAATGCTCTTTGCTAATTGTTTCACAGAAATTAATTTAATGATTCATTAGTTTCCTAAACTACGTAAAATATATTAATCGTTGTAGCTTAACTTTGATATTTTAATTTAGGATATAATGCCCATGTTTACAAAAAGGATAGATTTTTATTGAAATGGCTTTAATCTAACATGATCTTAATCCATAAGTCCCCATTTTTGAACGCAGAATGAAACACGTGTCCCCAATTGCATACCCCTAACAGCCTCCCTGGTTTTATCTTATCGGCAAACTGGCCAACTCTTATTGTACCGGCTCTGTAGAGCCTCAAGACATTTTCTTATCTCAATTTCTGTTATCAGCAATATCACATGCACGTGGATTTTACTTCAATCATTGTTTTGTGAATTATGTGAGTTTTTTGTTATTTTCACCTCTCGCGTGTACAAGTACAGGGTAAGTGTAATATTTTCTATTATTTTAGTTACATATAAGTTGATACCGTAATTCTAATTGAAAATAATTATGTGGTTCTTATAGTTGCACTTTTGATGTGTTGTACTTTTAAGTGTGATTTTTTTGTTAATGTATGTTTTTCTGTATTTTGGTGTTTTGCGAAATTTTAAGTGGGTAATCCAGTGTAATTAATATTAATAGCATTATCGGTAGAAGTACTTTATGCAGTTTGTATACAAAAACTGGGGTTTGAGGGCTTTTTCCTAATAGAAAATAAGGCATGCATGGTATTTGTATTTCAGTAAATTCTAACTAAGATTACATTTTCGTGGCTAACTAATTTTATCCTACATAAAATAGCATTGTGAATCTGGTAAATTGTTATAAGAAAAAAATTACTTTTAAAGCGTTTAATATCTTCAAATGTGTTATTTTGTTTTTAGTGTCAAAATAATATACCTATTTCAGCATATGATGGTATTAAGAATGAATGAAAATGTGCTAGTTGGACCGGGAATTAGGGATAATGTATTTTAAATCATTACTCGATTTTCCGGTCTTGCTAGCCGTATAGATGTTGGTACTTTGTCCAGAGACTAGAAGATTTAGCACGATGTCCCTTCACGTAAGTAAAAACCTTGTATTTTTTAGTTTAAGTAATGATTTGTGATTTAAACTATCTAAGTATTGAAAGATATTTTATATCCGTGCGGTATAAAACTGTGCTAAAACGGATCTTCAATTTTTATTTCCAATAGTTCAACTTTCTAACAATAGTACTATCTAGTCTAAAAGTTTGTGCTAGTTATGCTCACCTTTCTATAAAATAGGCTAAGTGCATACCTCTAAAAAGGTTGATTCATGTATAAAATTATGCTTTCATAGTCTAACTAAAATGAGTGTCGCACATAAACAATCTAACTCGTATCGTATTGAAATTCTATAAATCATGTTACTCTACTTGGGATATACAGTAAGAATATTTTGTAGGATTACTAAAAATGCAATTTTTTCTCTAATTGATCTATAGAAAATATAAACTAGTATAATCGCTGCCTAAAATCTATCAGAAATGTGTGGGTAAGAAAAAATGTTTAGATAAATACTTTGTTTGTTTGTGTTTTAAGGCAAACCTGCACGCGGGGGTATCTGCTTAGGATGAGGGGTGCCTTGGTAGGAGGACTTTCTAAGGGGTTCTAACGCGTATTCATGCATTTCGTATACAAAAACTTGAGTTTTGGGGGTATATGGCTAAAGTGGTTTTCTCGCAATAGAATCTAAGACTATATCATTATTTGTAAAAATCTTTCTATGGTATAATTTTCTCACTTGCCTAACCGTAGATTAAATTTGTAGAAAATGTATGGCTATCCTAAACCTTACTTTAATGTTAAATGGCTACTTAACAAAAATACGGTATACAAAAAATTAAAACACTTGATTAAATTTTTTTTTTCTTGATAAATTAAAAACACTTGATTAAAATTTTTTCCTGATAAATTAAAAACATTTGATTAAAAAGAAATATTTGTTGTAAATTATTTAACTTAAAATTAAAACTCTTGATTAAAAAAATATTTGTTCTAAAATTATATAACTTAAAATTAAAACTTGGTAAAAAATATTTGTTGTAAAATTATTTCACTTAAAATTAAAACTCATGGTAAAAAAAATAAAATAAAAATTAATTAACTCTTGATTAAAAATATTTGTTGTAAAATTAATTAAAAAATATTTGTTGTAAAATTATTTGTTGTAAAATTAATTAAAAAAATATTTGTTGTAAAATTATTTAACTTAAAATTAAAACTGTTGGTTAAAAAATATTTGTTGTAAAATTACTTATTTAACTTAAAATTAAAACTTGGGTAAAAATCTCTTAAGAAAAAAAAAATGTTTAGATAAAAAAGTTCATACACTATCTAAATCATTATTTGTAAAAACTATAGGTAGTAAAATCGTTCTATGGTATAATTTTCTCACTTCCCTAACAGTACAAGAAATTTGTAGAAAATGTATGGGTATCCTAAACCCTACTTTAATATTCTAGAAAACTGTTACTTATTAAATATATGCTATAATCAGTATACAAAAATTAGTTAAACATTAGAAGTATGTATTAAGCAGCATTTATTCAATTTGCATTGGTTCTATTACTAAATGGTAAAGAAAACTAAATAAATAAAAAATAAACTTCGAAAAATTAATCAAAGTCCCAATTCATTTTCAAAACTAAAGTATAACACAATACACCTACAATTTTATACCTGAAGGATTCTCGGCCTAATGGACAACAATCATTAGCCTATGAATTCTTTTGTGGTTACGCGTTCAAATCTGAAAATTTTTCCAAGTCCCCTTATTTGAAAAATTTGTTAAAGTCTGAAAAAATTACAAGTCTCCTTATTTCAAAAATATCTTAAAGTCTGAAAAAATTACAAGTCCCCTTATTTGAAAAATTTGTTAAAGTCTGAAAAAATTACAAGTCCCCTTATTTCAAAAATATCTTAAAGTTTGAAAAAATTATAAGTCCCCTTATCTGAAAAAAAGGAAAAAAAATTCTTATCAACCCTTTGAACATCCGCTCCCCACATCCGGTCCGACCACGCCCCCCTCTCTCTCTCTCGACCCAGGGAAAGCATCCGAACGGATCCGGTGAATTAACATGGGATCCGGCTGGGCAGAACTCTCCTTTTTCTACTACTAATGCTTAACAGAATCAAGAATTTATTTTTCCATCTGTGAATTTAAAACGAGTTTTACTCTCCCCAACCCCCCACTATTAAATACCCCAAAAAAGGGACACTAGGCATAAATGGGTTAACCCATTTATGCCTAGTGTCCCTTTTTTGGGACGGCATTTTGACTATCAGTTGAAAACGTTATTTATTTTTCCTAGGCTTTATTCACGAGTATTGAACCTCAACTCCACAAAATATTTTAACTTGATCAAGTAAGATGTTGGCATTTTGATTTTTATACAGAATGATTTTTCAAAAAATCATCCCTTGTTTCAGAAGTTGATATCAGAAATTTATCTGTTATTGTTAGCATTGGTAAAAATCGAAGAAAGTCGCAAAAATACCTGGGCACAAATGGCGTTTATAATAGCTAACGCACTTGTATAGTAGGTTACTACAGCATAGTCTTTCGTCGCTCGCACGTGCGATCGACCCGAGTGACCCTTTCAACCGGTCTCTGAGTAAAGACGCCTAGAGAGTGAGAGAGAGTTGCGGGGGAAGCGAGGCGCTTTCGTTCGCACAATTTTATTGTGCTCACAGCAGATTTTTTTGCCGTTATCTCTTCCGGATTCTCTCTTAGCTTGTTGGTAATCCATTTTTTTTTCATATTCTTATTATTTTCTTAATTTTTAGGATTTTTAACTACAGTATTCTTTACAAACTAGTGTCAATAATTAAGATGGGAGTCCAATAAGTGTTTCGGAGCTACAGCAATGACATTTTTCAATGTCATCCTTTGGGGGGGAGGGGGAAGTAAAGAAAAAATCAAAACAATGTTTTTGCTAAAACTTATCTTAGCGACGAAATGTAAGATCCAAGATGACTTGTTTTCTTTCAGTTGCGTGCATTGTTTTCCTTTAACCCTTTAACGCGCAGTGGTTTCGCTCTGAGACCACCAAACTGTTGACGTTTTGACTGTTGCCAGTCACGAAGAATAGCTTTGATTTCTATAAAAATAGTTGCGGGTGACATAGCTCCACGAGAATCCTTTACTTTTTAGCACGTCATTTCCCGTAAAAAAAATTGTCACGATTATTTTTAACACCACAGACATCTGCCGAAAAATGGAAGAACGCGAGAACAGCCGGATAGATTGCCCAATGCTGAAAAAAGGGCAGCCGTTGCCATCGCTCGACTTAACTACCAGCAAGATGGCGGACGATCGAAACGTTCATCGCGTGCCACAGATCTAGAGACCCTTTTTTGACGACAGCTGGCTGTGCTCGCACAGCCAGCTGCGTCAAAAAAGGTCTCTAGATCTGTGGCACGCGATGAACGTTTCGATCGTCCGCCATCTTGCTGGTAGTTAAGTCGAGCGATGGCAACGGCTGCCCTTTTTTCAGCATTGGGAAAGGGTTGCGCCTCAAAGGGTTAACTGCTGGAAATGCAAATATATTTTAACTTGTAAGGTGCGTCGTACCTGCATATTTAATTGTCGAAATTAATTTTGTGAACATTTAAATAGCCCACGAGCCGCCACTGACTGGAAGCGTTTTAGATAGTGAAAGAAGTCGTCGGCCTCGAAGATAGGATGAGACTACAAGACATGGACGACTTGAGTATATGGGATGACCGGTTGAGTATCGTTTAGATGTGGTTTGAGCAACGAAACTTTGGTAACGAAAGGTATTGCTTTCTACTTAATAAAATGAGTATACATCTCACATTACGTTTGTTTTGCTTACTGCGACGGTGCAGCGCCACCTATGAACACAATTTGGAAGTAATTTTTTTTTTTTTTTTTTACAATGTCAAAAAAAAAAAAAAAAAAAAAAAAAAAAAAAGAAAGAAAAGAAAATCGAGAACCTGAGAAGTATTACTGTGCAAACCGCATATTTATACGACAAGTTGTTGCTTTTCTATGAATTTTTTAAATGTGTTTATGACTTTTCGGACACCCTGTATTTTCAAGTAATAAAAATTACCGTTTTATTTTTTTTTTAACTCTACAACAAAAACTTTTAGTATGTTTATAATCTCTTTCTGCACACTGCAGTAAAAAAAAATTTAAGATGTTAAGATATAAAGGGTTAAACGGGTTGTAGAGGGTGTTACTCGAATTATTCGGTTTTCCCAGTTTTTGTTTATCATAATTTTTGAGGGCATGTCCTTCCCACGGTCAGCTTACGCGGCGCTCTACATCAAATGCCGTTCCACAGCTAAAAAGGTGACCACACAATATCAATCCTATTCTCACTCTAAGCTCGAAATTAATTCGCTCTTTACAACAATGAAGCTGGCCAATGGAGCTGTACTGTGCCAGGGAATTAAGAGATCAGGAAAATTTTTAGAATTATTGAGGGCATAAAATAAGGTCTTTGCAATAAGTCAACTAAATTTCCGCACAACGAAAAGAAATCTGGCGAAAGGAGAGTGGGGATATATTATGGGGTTGTTTTATTTTGTACGCGCGAAAAATCCAGTGAATTTTGTCCTAGACTCAAATATGATTTCGTCTACTTGTTGCAAAATTAACATTTTCCAACGAAGATGAAAAGCTGTCTGTCGGTCCGTTTATCCGCGCTCTGAATGCCCTTGATTATGTATCGATCGATTATCGATTATAAATTATTATCTTATTGCCATGTTCTAGCATTTATAGTATTTTTACAGGAGTACACAAAATAATTCCAATATGTTACTATCTACGGAAGTCATTGTTCAAAGCTTATTTTTGAGACATTCCTTTTTTTTTTTTTTTTTTCAAAGAAAACAAAATTGATATAGGTTATTAAGATTTAAAAACTTAATGTTTTCTATCGAAAATAGCGCATCTAACTATTTCAGTTTTTTTATAAGGACATTCAAAAGAATTCCAATGTATTTCCATCGATGCACAGCACACGATTGCTAAGCACAATACAATCAGCATATATAAATGTTTAGAACACCTTACTCTTCATTTAAAATTTTACAGAGTCATACAAAATTACATTAATAATGATGCGACGAGTTTGATGTTTTAGCGAAAATCGCCGAATTTCACAACAGTAAATCTCCAAACTTGGCACAAAAGAGTGCTGTGTCGGAAAGTGTATTATAGCCGCTCAGTATTTTGCATGATTTATCTTTCTTGATTTCTAAAATTAGTGTAACAATAAGATCAGATAAATTAAATAAATCATCGTGCAGAATCGGAGTGCAGAGTTAAAGTGAAGCGGCTATATCCGGCGTCGCTTCATTAAGTGTTATTACAGACAAAAAAGCTTTTTACCTATCAGATAGCCAGCAATAATTGAACGGCCATTGATCATCAGATGGTAATTCAAGATTGCGGCCATTGTGTCCCGTTTTATTTTCTTGGACTAGCGGGTTACCCATGCAACCAGTGTTATCATATATACCAGTCTTAAATAATATCCAATCTAAGCCTAATAAGTAAAATGTGAAGAAAAAGTATTCCGATTTTCTGAAATTTGGTGGTATTTCCCTAACTTGAATAAATTTACTCAATTTGCAGAGAATTCTGAAGATAGATCGATTGAAATTCCTGAATAACTGCATTATTTCTTAACGGATCATTAAAATTTAATGCTGTATTCTAATAAAACCTATATACACTTGTTTTCAAAAATGCTATTTCCTTAAGCTCTCAGTAAATTGCGTCCATCCTAAAACTGTGCAAACTGCTAGATCTCACTTTCTTAAAATCGGTATATCAGCCATTTTATTTTTCGCCAAACTAAAATAAATGTATATATTAGCCTCGGAAATCTTCTATCCTCATTGTTTTGTGTATAAAACATTTCATTGCTGCTCCGATTTCCCATGTGTGTGCACAGGATATTATAATTCAAAAATAACCTTACAAATCTAAACTAACAACAAAAAAATCATTATTGTTATTCTTTTATTTTAAGAATTTAAGACATTTTATTCGGCAAAATCGCCACACATGACATACTTATTTCACACTTTTTTCACTACAGGGGTAACAATTACGGAATTACGGAGAGCAAAAATTAGCCTTTTTGACTTTTTATTTTTTATCAGTATCTCTTAAAACAGTTTGATTTTCGAAATTTGAGTGAGCGGAAGACCTTCCTCAGAATTTTCCGAATCCCTGGACACCTTGGTCGAAACTCAACTCCCCGCCGTTCTGGAGGAGATTTTATCAGTAAAGATATAGGATTTCGCTTCACGAATTATTTCTCAAGCAAGATTTTTAGAACTGGAATCCTTTACTGGAAGTTTTTTCTGTCGACATAATTTGTGGACATTTCTGTGGACACATGATTTGCATCAATGGCAGAAAATGGCAAACCCTAAAGTTTATTACAAAGGAGAACTATAGTTAGAATACTCCTGGAGAAGATTGTTAAACAGTTTTGGTGGGCGATTTTAATATATAGATTTCAATTCCAAAGAAGTGTTTCATGGAACAAGGAAGACAAACACGATACACTCATGGATTATGATACACTTTCCAAACAGTATTTATAAAGGTGAAGTACAGTCAGAATTTGCTTGGAGAAGATTGTAAAATAGTTTTAGAATAGGCCGATTTTAATATATTAGGTTGTAACGAAAGTTTCCCGCCACCGTAAACATCGTCAGAAAACAGTTCGCGTTGGCGTATTGGCTCCTATTTTGTCAAATGATTTTTGGCATTTGAAAGAAAGAGGCTTACTTTATAACACTGTGTTATGAAACCTGCAAAAAAATATAGTTATCATTAAGTACAAGGTGTGTCAAATGGAGCTATCACTCTAGAGGATTGGAACCATCCTTTACTTCCAGTTGTGTTGCAAAAATTCAGCTACAGAATATCAACGAATAATGAATACAGCTTTAAATACTATTGTTGCATCACGTGACACTGTGCAGGTTTGGTACCGAAAGATCAAAAAGAGTTATCTAAGGAGTTAGAAGTGAGTTTTTCAGGCAGATTTGGCGGAAAACTTTCGTTACAACCTGATAGATTTCGATTACAAAGTGTTTTTATGCAGCACGGATTCTCAAAACTCCAGACCGTTAAATCGACAGCCGAGCAGTGGGCCAGAACCCTGACATTTCAGCCATCTATCATGCTCATCAGTATCTTTATCCACTGGGCCATGGTGGAGACCCGACTATTCGGAAAATGACATTTTTGACACATTAAAAGAAGATGCGGAAATAGCTGCGGTTTCTTACCATTCTCCTACTTAAAAATACCGTGCCCGCATCTTTAAAACTGCGGTTTTACCTGGATATATCCAATAACAGGCATGCATGCAGCTTCTGCAAGCCGCAAACTTAGTACACACACTCTTCTGCTAAGCGTTATTGGCATTTACTAAATATAGAGTAGCTGGCTTCCTAATCCCCTAAAGGGATTAAAAAAAACTTGGTTCTCCCGATTAACTATATACAGTGACGTCTTGAGTTACGCAAAAGATGCGTTCCAAGATTCTTCGCCTAAGTAAACATTTCGGCTAGTGAAATACGGTATGTATATGACTTTTCGAAACACACACACATTTACTTTAGGCACGCATGGACACCCCCCACAAACCTTTTTAATCCATTACCTAACCATGCATTACCATTTCTTACATAAAGCAACGAATAAAAGCCAGGTTTAGACTGGGTCGGTTCGGGTGCTTCCGCCTTCGGTGATACTACGAGTGATGAAATACAGTTCACTGACGGTGCTGTCTTCTTCAGTGTAGCAAGAATCGAGAAGAAGATATACCAACCCCTCACACCGCCCACTCTGCCTTGCGTTCCTCACTGTTTGCGAAAAATCCTGCGTTGCGAGCGAGGAATCCGCGTTAACTCTGAGATTCGTTACTCGTAAAAAAAAAACTCGCGTAAGATAGATCGCGTGTTGCAACGTGAGTCCACTGCAGACATTTAGATTCTCCTAATATCATACAACTTTGGTATCGAGATTGAGCTGGCGACGAAAATTTTCAACAATGTGTACGATTAATCGTAGTTTTCCTCATCCCCAAATGCCGAAGCAGAAAATGTCCCTATCCAATTAAAATTGGTAAAAGATACTTTTGAAACGTAAGTTCAAAATAAAATTGATTTAATTTTAGGCACTTGTTTCATTCTGCAAGGTGACTTTGTCTAGCCTATTTGTTACCCCTGTATTACTTTCTTTTGTACTCTAATTTTATATATGAATACCATTAAACCATTTCTCAAACCCACCTGTAGTGCTACTTTCATTTGGGCGACCTTTATATCAAGAAATGGAAAATTTGTATTATTTAAATGTTTATTTTATGTAACATTGTTGTTATCATTATGGGTACGTTTCTTGTTTGTTTGTGTGCTTTGTCAAGCCTACACGAGGGCAAGGGCGTCTCCAGCGAGGGGGCCATAGGGGCCATAGCCCCCTCCGAACTTTTTGTTTTTGAACTTTAGATTCGTATACTTTACGATTCCTCACGTTCATTTGGCATTTTAAACAATTTATAGGCTATCTAAAATGTTCAATGGCCCCCTCCGGTAACTGTAGCAACCCCGTATTCGGGCGATTGTATCCCTGACGACATGTCTTCCAAAAGCATCAAGAACTTCATAGCAAAGTGACGTACATCGGAGTCGACAAAACGAAACAAGAAAGAAGAAGAAGAAAAAAAAAAAAAGAGTTGATTATTTTCACCTGGGTCACCTTTCCCACGAAACTCCCCAAAACCCCACGTTTGACCACATTTAAACTCCTCCGCCCCGCGCCGCACACTGACCACGTCCCGGACCGTTTTTTTCGAACCCTCGCCCGGACATTGCCCCTCGCTAACCATCACTCGCTAACTGACCGCAAACGTAACTAACGCGGTTATAGAGTCACACCTGTTGTGTGGGCGTTCTGTGTATGTATGTGCGCACTTTCTCTCTTCACGATGGGAAAAGCGAACCCACCCAAAACGGCATCACACAACACACAGGTAATAAAAAGTAATATTCAACTCTTGACCTTCGAGAATGCATGCGATTTTTTTTTTTTTACCTGTTTAGTTCTTTTTTATTTTTCGGGCAGACGAGAAATGATGAAACAAAGAATGTTCCAAGGGTGGAGCTGCTTGCGTCCTTCTGGAGTTCCGGATTCTTCAGTGCGTCATCTTTCGGGCCCTTTTTAAAAAAAACGGTGCCGACGAACGTTTCTTTATTTTTTGTTTTGTTTTTATTCGAGGTAGTGTGTGTGTGTGTCCAAGACAGTTAGTTAGAAGATCCAGGTGAGCTTCTGCCCTCCAGCTAATGGGTCTGCCGTTGAAAGCGACTCCATCATTGGATCGCTTACGAGGGACCATGGGTGGAAGGGGGTGCTTAAGAGAACTGCGTCACAACATGTTACTTTTTTTTTTTTTAATCAGTGTTCTTTCTGTGTTAGTTGAACTAAAACCAGCATGCGCGTTTTTTTTTTTTTTTTTGACATGTTAGTCACTTAACATTCAAATGCTAGGAGGTGTGGTTGGGATTCTCCCCCCCCCTCCTTCCTCACACACACCCACCCACACACACTCACATACCTTTTTAACATTATTTATGATAAAATAGGAAAGTGAAATTCCGTAACAGAGCCTCATCGTCATGCCCTTTGATAGGTCTTATTAACCCATTCGTGCCTGGATATTTTTGCGACTTTCTTCGATTTTTGCTAACACCAGAAGTAATTGATAAATTTCTGATGTCAACTTTTTTAACAAGGGATGATTTCATTTAAAATCGTTATGTATAAAAATTGAAATGTCAACATCCTACTTGCCATGTTTAAATATTTTGTGGAATTGAGGTTCAATACTCGCGAATAAAGGCTAGGAAAAATAAATAACGTTTTCGAATGATAGCGATAATGCCGTCCCAAAAAAGGGAACACTAGGCATAAATGGGTTAAATAGGTGAGATTTTCTAAGGACCTTTGTTATTCTTTTTACGTATGAGTATACACGTACGTATATCCACTCTTTTTTTACAATACTTCATTACATTCGAACGATCAATAATTTCAATACTTCAAATACATTCGAACGATCCATCTTAGGGCTGCAGGATATCCAGGGCCCTCGCTAAAGGGTGTGTGTGTGTGTGGGGGGGGGGTAGAGGGGGAGTCTCCCCACCCACCAACACCCACAAAATTCTATTAAACTTAGCAAAATTAGATACCTATTTGGCAAACTTGATAAAAAAAAATTAACGAAAACTATAATTTACTGTCTATTTCTGGTACACTTGGTAAAATTACGCAAACCCAGTTGGCAAAAGTAAGAAGTTGGTGATATAGTTGATTAAAAAAAAAAAAAAAAGTTGGTAAAAACCGATATTTGACTTGGCATATTATCGACATCTACAGCCTTAGTTAGGGGCCATTAATCAATTATGTAAGGGTCCCGAGGCCGAGGGGCAGGGGGGTTTCTCAAAAATCTCTACATGCCCTTATCTCGGGGGAAGGGGGAGGGGGTAAAAGATATTGTTACGTAATATCTTATGTCACTCGTAAATTTCTCTCTTTACGTTTATTTGAAAACTTACTTTTAATTATGATACAGATTTTCCAAAGACGATAATTATCTGATAATATATTGTTACGAATTTTCGAGGCCAACCCACTGTTCTGGGGTTTAAAATAGTTTAAAATTCGTGTTCTACGCGTAGAATGGTTGAATTTTGCTGCATCGGGGTCGGTTGGCTGGGGCGGAAGATGTGGAGTTTTGTGTTTCTCCATTGGTTTCTGTGGCGTTTTCAGGGGGTCTCGGGTAGTTTTGGTCCAGGGGCTCTACCACCATAGTATCGGAAAGCTTTCGCTAGCGAATATATCGAGCCTTCTCTTCTCATGACGTCACAATCCGGGAAATATCCGATATGCCCTACTACGATCCTATCGTGATTGTTTCACTGTCGTATTGACTATCGGAAAAAATGCTGTTTTTTCCCGACACGTTGGATGAAGGCGAAAACTTACATTCCGGTATCGGGGAGTACGAGATGGATGGGTTTTTATTGTGTGGATCGTGGAGTGTCAACTACTTCCACAAAAGGACCCCTCTCCCTAGCACGGTGGGTCTGTCAAAAACGGGCTTCCACTCGTGATGGATGTCTCCGGAGTCTTCGAAAATTCTGAAGACAATGCCTTCGTTTAAGAAAAAGGGGGGAAAGTCTAGTGTTTTGATTGGTTGATCGCTCTGAGTGTCGGATAGACCTCTAGCAAGCACAAAAATACTCGCTTGTTTTATTCGACACTCATCGTGGTAGCACCAAAAGGAGAGTCGCGGCTATTTATCCGAAGTATCTGACTATCCGAGAGCGAGAAATATCCGTCACTGATATTCTACGACACCATGGTGGTAGAGTCCCTGGGCCTTCGCTGGCCTCACTTTTGGGGACTTGCTTTTGGCGCCAGATTTATCGGTGCTTCGCCGGGCTTGGCGACCTATCGGACTTTTGGCGCGGTTTTCCCGGTAAGGGCCTGTAAAGTTGGTTTTTCAGCATTAGCATCACATAACAGCCTAGTATTACTCTATTTCTGTTCTATGACGTAATCAAAAGTTTCGCTTTATGTGGAATCTTCAGGAGATACATTCTTCTAGAAGCTCTTTCTAGTTTCTGCATCACCTATAAATACAGGCACGACAGATCCCCAGTTCAGAGTGCTATCGAGCTTTCGTTGAGTACGCTGCTTGCTCTGTGAATTGTGCTATAGTTTGCTTGCTTTTTGAAGCTTTGTTTTTAAGTGCTGTGTGAAAATTCTTTATTGCTGAGTCCTGAGGTACAGTGTACGATATCATCTGTATATTTCCACTGAATTTTGCCTGTAAGTGTTTTATTTTGTGTGAGAAATACAGCATCTGTGAAAGCTTCTGTCAATGGACTGTTAAAGCACTTGGCGATTGGCTTGTGATTTTGACAGCGATTGTCGACAAGTTCTAGATGCAATAAAGTTCGTGTTCCATCCTGACAAGTGGATTCTTTACTAGAACTTTCTACACCTACTGGACTTTAGAAGAACGAACCCAGGAAACAAGCGGAGTTTTCTGCAAACAATATCGTTTTCTAAATCTAATAATAATATAATGGTATAATCTAAATTATCTTTTAAAAAATAAAAATATTTGATTTACATCAAATTATGAGTTTTAGTGCAATGGATCTTTTCTAAAAATAGATAAAATCTTACGTAAGAAGGCGGTGGGTGGGGGAGGTTCCGAGAAATCTTATGTGCTCTTACAGGGGGGTAGAGGGTGGGGTGGTCAAAACAGGCCAAAATTGTCCTTAGGTAATTAATGAATAGCACCTTAGATTATTTAGAAATACGCCATTAGACTATAGTTTAAGTTGAATAACCATCTGACACTATATCAAGTTTAATTTCATCATTCACTTCGGTAAAAAAAAAAAAAAAAAAAAAAAAAAAAGTATCGGACGGTATGGCAGACAGTCATGCTTTCTTTTAAAGATTCGTTTTGGGTTCCTTGGGTTGCTTGAAATGGCAAAAATTTTATATCCCAAGAAAAGTACAGACAAAAGTATTTCTTTCTCTGTGCAGATTTACAAATGCTCAGAGGTTTAAATACTAAGTTAACTTTATCTTGAAATAATAGCGTTTTAAACGGTACATTCGATTGAGCTTCAATTTGGAATATATGTTCGAAATTATTCATCGATTAAAATTACTTAAATGCTTGGTAATGATCTTAATCGTAAGTGTTCGGGAAAGTTGAGTGGAGTCACTTCAAGCGCAGTACAATAGCTATAAAAATGTTTGTTCCCTGCGAGTACCTGACCTAACAAGGCTCGACTAATCCATCCCCTAAGCCTCTGAAATACAGACTTAGTATGATGTTGATTACATATTTATTTATTACATCTTTCACTACATAGTTGGCGGATCCAGAAAAAGTTTCAAGGAATGTTTGTTAAGTATGGCAAGCATTTTATCACTGTCCTTCTGTGACCAGTGCGGGTTCTTCAGCATGGGCCTTTGAATGCTCCGCTGGAGCACAGGGTAGTTATTGCGCTGGATCCCAGCGGATCATTCAAAGGTCGAAGTTGGAAATACCGGTCACAGAAAAAGCTTATTCTTAACTTAAACTTAAGCTTCTAAACTTAAAAGTTTCTAAACTTAAGGCTTCAAAACCTGTCTCACGACCTTGCTACCGACACAAATTAAAATGAACTTTTTGCACCAGGAACTTTCAGATTGATTTTTTACAAGCGGTACTACATGAAACAAGAAAGATAAATCATGCCAAACGCATCGATTATAAAACACTTTCCAACACAACAATACTTTTTGAGACAAATTTGGCGATTTATTGTCCTTAACTCTGGTAAGATTTTGGAGATAATGTTATAAACATTTTTATACCTATTGTACTGCGCTTGAAGTGACTCCACTCACCTTTCCGAACACTTACGATTAAGAAGCATTTAAATAATTTTAATCGATGAATAATTCAAACATATATACCAAATTGAAGCTCAATCGAATGTACCGTTTAAACGCTAGCGCACTTTCAAGAATTTCTCCCCATAGGCCATAATGTAAAAGAAATCTTTGTCGTAGCCCTGTAGAAAAACTATAAGTCCTATACACACCAAAATCAATACCGGTCTTGCGACGGTGGTTTATAACATATATACCCAATTTGAGCTCAATCGAATGTACCGTTTAAACGCTAGCGCACTTTCAAGAATTTCCCCCATAGGCCATAATGTAAAAGAAATCTTTGTCGTAGCCCTGTAGAAAAACTATAAGTCCTATACACACCAAAATCAATACCGGTCTTGCGACGGTGGTTTGTAACATATATACCCAATTTGAGCTCAATCGAATGCCCCGTTTAGGAGCTATCGTGTTCAATCACACACACACACACACACATACATACATACATCTCGTAAAAATAGCATAAATGAATTCAGAAGACCTCAAAACGTGTCAATACACCAAAATCTCGAAGTCGAATTTTTTCATGATAATAATACTTTCCTTACATGGTACATGTTCGGAAAGTAAAAATCACTAAGCTAGGGTTCATTTTTGGATTTTTTCCCCCCCTGTTTGGCGATTTTTCACCAATATTCGCGATTTTTGACGCATTTTTTTGAGGGAGCACGTTATCACCGTTAAATCATTAACTAATTATATAGTAAGATGCTATTGCGCTTTAATTAGATGCCTGTCTCTGAACTGCCATTCAACCTATTGGAATTATTTTGAGTGCTCCTGTAAAAGAACTATTAATGATGCAGATACTATTTTCGTTGGAGATGAAAACCTTTTTGTAATCCTTAATAATATGTATTAATTTTGTTTCATTTGAAATAGACGAATATCTCTTAAATACACTTTAAAGAATGACGGCCCATACAGTGTAATGCGTTTGGAAATATTTTGAGCTCTCCTGTAGAACTACAAAGGCTACATACACAATTTTCAATAGGGTACATGGTACAGCACCTGGGAACAACATATATAGATTTCGTAGAAATCGATGCATATTTACCCGAGTTAGAACACGGACGGACGGACAGACAGACAAACCGAAATCATGAACCTTGTTGGAAAGTTAAAAACTCTGGCTTTGATGTATCATAAGAAAAATTTTCAAAATTGAATTTGAGGGCAAAAATTAAAAACTTCCTGCAAAATTTTAGATTTTAAAGAAATTTTTCTCTAAAAGATCCATAGCTGATACTGGTTAATCATTATTTAAGTAAAATATTTATGTTTGTTTTATAGAAAATTACATTCTCAAGAAGTATCTTTAGTTTTAATACGTTTTACCAATTTACCTATTGGTATCATATATGGGGGTGCTATTCGCAACCAACAGCAAAAACTTGAATACTACCGAGCATTCTCGCCCTAACTTTACAAATAATGGATTGATCTTCTCTCAAAATGTATTATTTTTCATTTAGACTAATAACTTTTATGAAAAAAAAAAAATAATCCGTGATGAAGTGAAATAAATTTTGTCATACATATTTCAAAACTAGTACTAGAGTATAATTTACACATGACCACCGGAGGACTTGCATACAGATGTTGTCTTCAAAGTAGAAAAAATTTGAAGGGCTTGACACATAATGTGTTTGGTCCTACTTACACATAACAAATTTAGGCGATTTTTACTTCTTTTTTTCTCGAAATACACCGTCAAAGCTTTTAAAGAGTAATAAAAATAAAGAATCCTCCCCGGCGGGGAATCGAACCCCGGTCTCCCGCGTGACAGGCGGGGATACTGACCACTATACTACCGAGGACTCGTTAAGAGTCGGAGAAGATAAGAACAAGATTGGATTCACCGCAAAGCGTGACATTCGTGGCTCCTCAGTTGGTGATGCGGTACTGGTATGAATTGGAGAAGATGAGAAGAACATTGGATTCACTGCAAAGCACGATATTCGGGAGATGAGTGATATTGATAAGAGGCGTTTTATTTTATCTCATTTTCCACTAGTTCTATGTTTACGGAACACTTATAAATGTCTTCGATTTTTCTTTGACAAAATATTTACACGTTTTTCATAGAAAATTACATTCTCAAGAATTGTTTTTATTTTAATGCTTTTTACCTATTTGTATCATTAGAGAGGCACATATGCGGGTAGTATTCGGAAACCAACCGCAAAACTTGAATACTACCGAGCAATATCGCCTTAACTTTACAAATAATCGATTGATCTTCTCTCAAAATGCATTATTCTTAATTTAGAATAATAACTTTTATGAAACAGAAAAAAAAAAAAAAACAACGAATTCTTTATGAAATGAATGATGTCATTAATATTTCAAAACTAGAGTATAATTTACACATGACCACCGGAGGACTTGCATACAGATGTTGTCTTCAAAGTAGAAAAAATTTGAAGGGCTTGACACATAATGCGTTTAGTCCTACTTACACATAACAAAATTAGGCGATTTTTTATTTCTTTTTTTCTCGAAATACACCGTCAAAGCTTTTAAAGAGTAATAAAAATAAAGAATCCTCCCCGGCGGGGAATCGAACCCCGGTCTCCCGCGTGACAGGCGGGGATACTGACCACTATACTACCGAGGACTCGGTACGCATTGGAGAAGATGAAAAGAACATCGGATTTATCGCAAAGCGTGACATTCGTGGCTCCTCAGTTGGTGATATTGATAAGAGGCAATTTTCATCTCATCCCCCCCCCCCCCGAGTTTTATGTTTACGGTACGCTTAAAAATGTATCCGATTTTCCTTTAAGCCAAAATATTTATACTTGTTTCAGAAAAATTACATTTGCAAGAATTAGTTTTTATTTTAATACTTTTTACCAGGGATGTGTCTCCAGAAAAACATTTCGGAGGGGGTCCAAACGGTAAAAAAAAGCCAGAATTTTTCATAAAAAGACCATCATTTTTGTAACAAAAATTTAAATTTCGGGGGCGGGGGCGGCCCCCTGGACTCCCCCCCCCTTCAATACGTCCTTGCTTTTTACCTATTTGTATCATTAGAGGGAGAGGCATATATGCGGGTATTATTCGCAAACCAACAGCAAAAACTCGAATGACATTCTCGCCTTAACTTTACAAGTAATGATTGATCTTATCTCAAAAAATATTATTTTTAATATAGAATAGTAACTTATAAAACAGAAAAAAAATCCTTGATGATGATGAAATGAAATAAATTATGTCACACATATTTCAAAACTATATAATTTAAAAATGACCACCCGAGAACTTACATACAGATGTCTTCAAAATAGAAAAGGTTTGAAGGGCTTAACACATAATTAGTTTAGTTTTACTTACACTACACATTAAATCACGCGATTTCTTTTTTTCGAAATACACAGTCAAAGCTTGTAAAGAGCTAAAATAAAAAGATCCTCCCCGGCGGGGAATCGAACCCCGGTCTCCCGCGTGACAGGCGGGGATACTCACCACTATACTACCGAGGACTCGCTAACGTTGTGGAGAAGATGAGAATAAGAATAAATTCACCGTAAAGCCTGATATTCAGGGATGAGTTAGTGATATTGATAAGAGGGCGTTTTTATCTCATTTTCCACTAGTTTTATGTTTACGGTACACTTAAAAATGTATTTATTTATTTTTTAAGCTAAAATAGTTATAGTTGTTTTATAGAAAATCATATTCTTAAGAATCACTTTGTTTACTCGCGTAATAGTCGCACTCTCGTTTTGAAGCAGAAAGTAATAGCTTTTAGAGTTACAATATTATGTAGTACATTTTCCTCCGCATAATAGTCGCACCTTGACTTTCACCATGAAAAATGGACAAAAAATGTATGACTAATACGCGAGTAAACACGGTAAAGAAACTAATAGCATCGGAGGCAAAAACGTTCAGGAAGATTCTTTAAACGAATTCGTTTTGTGTAAACAGCCCCCCCCCTTATATCAATGCTTTGCTTCATGCAAACTATACAAAATACAAAGTGCAAATGTATTTTGAAAATAGTATTTCAAATACATATTAGTAATAACATACATAATATTAATACATTTACATACAGTATTTCAAATACATATATTTGCGATATTGCCCAATTCTGCTAATGAAACGCTAACACAAGAAAGCCTAGATAAAATGTGTTTGGACCGTTCATGGTGTTCTCAGGTTACACCTCTGTCGGAAAACTGGTTCAAAATATCGGTCTCGTACTGCTGGTGTAACTGTGGCCATGGGCGCCGGCAGCATAGGGCAAGGGGGGGCACTTCCCCCCCCCGGATTTTTGTATGCAGTGTTTTCCCTTGCTTTTTTGTTCTTTTCAACGTGGTAACCATACGTTGAAGTAGTCTTTGCCCCCCTGGAGTAGTCTTCCCCCCCTGGGAAATATTCTGGCGGCGCCCATGACTGTGTAATGAGTCAATGTATTGAGAGAAAGAACATTTCTCGCAATCCCTTTTACGGAAAACTTTTTGGTTATTTTTTAAAAAATGAATTTAGACACACACATTATAGCATTTTTCTATATAAATAAAACAGAGTGTAAACTGTCAGTTAGTTAGTTAGTTAGTTTGTTTGTCTGTGTCTCGCGTAGCTCCGCAACGGGTGATCGTAGACCTACCAAATTCTGTATGGAAATTCTCCAGGACGGGTCCCGACATACCTCGAAGCGATTCTTCGAAATTCGAATTTTTTTAGGAGATATCAATAAAAAACGTGTCGCAAAAGACTCACTTTTTTGCTTCGCCGTTTCGCAATTGTAACCCCGCAGGGGAATGAGTGAGAATTTAAGCATATCTAGGTTGCCATATTTGGCATGTTTATTAAATGATTCAGACTCTTGAAGTAAAAATAAAAGAATAACGATTTTTTTTTGTTGTTGTTTAGATTATTTGTAAGGTTGTTTTTTAATTAAAATACCGTGTGCATGGGAAATCAGAGCAGGAATGAAAACGTTTTATACTCAGAGAAAAATAGGATTTGGAAAATTTTCCGAGACTAAAATGTGCAACTTTTTATTTGGCGAAAAAGAAAATGGTTGATGTGCGATTTTGAGGAGATGATTCTAGTTGGAATTGTGCATTTTTCTGCGCAGCTTTTCTCCATCTATTTCTAACTAACAGTCCCGCACGGCGTTGCCTGTGAACCCCTTAAATTATGCGAACTTAAATTATGCGATTTTACAAAATCTGACATGTAAACTGCAACTCCAGATTAGTACTCTAGGCCGCAATTGTATAACAGAATGTGCAGATAATGGTTTCAGAGTTTTAGGTACGTACTTACAAACGCACCACTAAAGACAACTCACTGCCGTGGCCGTCACATATTTCCCCCAGAAATATCGTGTAATTTGCATTAAAATTGCTGGAGTTATTAAATATTTCATCCAATTAAGCAAATTATCTTGTAAAATCCGCAATTTTCGATTTAAATTTCTTAAAATTAGGAAATGTTAGGTCATTAAACGTATTAAATACCAAAAATACCATAAAAATTTCATGAAAAGGTCCCATTAGGAAAAACGCGCCAAATGACAGAAAAATCGTCAAACTTGGCGAGTTTTGGCGAAATATCGCCAAATTGGCGCCAAAAATAAGTCCCCAAAAATTAGGTTTTCGAAGACCTACGACCCATAGAACCCGAGATTTCCAGAACATTACATATCAATGCAACAAAAAGCAAAATTTAACTATTTAACGCATAGAATACGAATTTTAAACTATTTTAAACCCCAGAACAGCGGGTTGCTCCCAAAATTCGTAACACAGGGTAAGAAAATTTCCGTTTTAGAACGGTTTTTAATTAATAATTAAAAAAAGTAATTAAAATTTTAAAATTCTGATTCTCAGGTGCACATTATCGGCATTCATGGGCTTATATATTCAAATTTTCAGAGTTCTGTGTGCAGTAGATTTGTCTGGAGACCGCACACAGACAGATTTACAAACATTCATTTTTATTATTATAGAGATAGATAGATTTGGCGTAAACCTGATGAAATTTTCGTGCCATTTCATGCTTCTCAAATGCAAACGATTTGTTTTATAGTAGCATTCGGGCGAAACTCGCCAAGCATGGCAACGTAAAAAACGGTTTTTTACTTTTGCGGTTACCACTCACTTCAAGCATAAATCTTTTCATGAGGCCAAAGTTCGCCAAACATGACGATCTAAAATCGGTTTTTAATTAATAATTTAAAAAGTAATTAAAATTTCAAAATTCTGAGCCTCAGGTGTACATTACCGAAGGAATGGGCTCATATGTTCGAATTTTCAGAGTTCTGCGTCCAGTAGTTTTTTCTGGACATCGCACGCATGCAGATTTTCAGACATTCATTTTTATTGATATAGATTGGCACAAAACTGACTAAATTTCCGTGCCATTTCATGTTTTCCAATGCATGCGATTTTGTTTCACAGTATCATGCGAAACTCGCCGAGCATGGCATCCTGAAAACGGTTCTTAATTAATAATTAAAAAAGTAATTAAAATTTTAAAATTCTGATTCTCAGGTGCACATTATCGGACTCATGGGCTTATATATTCAAATTTTCAGAGTTCTGCGTGCAGTAGGTTTGTCTGGAGACCGCACACATACAGACAGACAGATTTACAAACATTCATTTTTATTATTATAGATGTATTACATCCAGAAAAAGGATGTTAGAAATATCAATTTTAATTTTGTTTAATCACATTCATGAATAATGATATACTTTCCAACTTAATGAAATAAGGAACGAAAATAGGGAAGACCCATGGATTATAATACGCTTTTATATGTAGCACTTTAGTGCGTATTTAAAATCTGAAAGTGTTTCAGATTTTCTTACTTTTTTTTTTTCCCTTTCCGTTTTTTGATAAATGCCAATATATCCAGAAGCTCTGCAGAATTAATATAGGACGAAAATGATTTGCTCCTTTTTGTAGGTTTTTATCATTTAACCATCTCATTTATGCAACCAGGGGCGTCCCGAAACAGTAAGCATCGCATCTGGGCGCCGGCTTCGAAGGGGCGTCCTTTCGAACACAAAAACTAAGTAGAGCATAAAAGGGGGTGCCTTTTTTTATATTAGCAGGGGGTGACACTTACCGTAGGGCCGCTCCTGTTTCTAACCATCTTAATTTTAAATTCCATTCAGAATCTGAGAGATTTGAGCACCAAGGAAGCCGGTGAGGAACAGGATTCTCCCGAACAAGATTTATTAAGATGGCGAGCCAACTGGTTGCTGGACGCGGCTATTATTTATATAGTACTCTTTGTGAGATGATATAAAACGTTCATCGTATTCATCATCCTCATTTATATTTTCGAAAATGCAATTGTCATCTTCATTGTCATTTTCCATTAGACATAAAAATCAACCTCTTTTACGTATGGTACATTTGATATTCCACATTTTTTTAATGAATTAGCAATTATTTCTTGTAAATAATAAATTTTTTAACAATAATAGGCTATGGCGTCTCTGGAATTCTGGACCAGGGTATTTGACTAAAACAAGTGGGTATTGCAAAACTCGTGTACTAAAACATGTTCTTCTCATTCCATCTAATACATATTATTATTTGCTTGAGAGCGAGGGGGGGGATTGGGCTGTTGAATGAAAGCAGAGCACTCCCTATCCCCGGTGACGCCAGACTATAGGAAATGAACAAAATTATTTTCGTTCCAGTAATGATTTTAATTCCCATTATTTTCGTTTACAACACTATATTATTTCGACAAATGAAATATCGTTACCAAGGGATATCGTTACAGACTGCAGCCTTCAAAGAGACAATCTAATTCTTTTTTCTTTCCATCGCATTTGGGATTCTTTAAGAAACTGATCCAAATTTTCACGATTCCTTAACCCTTTGAAGCGCAACCCTTTCCCAATGCTGAAAAAAATCTGGAGTGACTCCACTCGACTTTCCGAACACTTACGATTAAGATCATTACCGAGCATTTAAATAAATTTTAATCGATGAATCATTCAAACATATATACCAAATTGAAACTCAATCGAATGCACCGTTTAAACGCTTGAGCACTTTCAAGAATTTCTCCCCATATGCCATTATGCCATAATATAAAAGAAATTTTTGTCGTAGCCCTGTAGACTGATTTTCATGAGAACAGTAAGTCCTATACACATCCAAATCAATACCGGTCTTGTGACGATTAGGGATGGACGCGAGACGAAAAATAAGCGTCTCGCGTCTCGCAAAATAGCCTAAAAGCTTGTCTCGTCTCGCAAAAATCCCTATATCGTAATGTTAAAAATGTGTGTCTCGTCTCGCAAAAAAACTGTAAATCTCTGTCTCGTCTCGCAAAAAAGTCGTCTCGCGTCCATCCCTAGCGACGATGGTTTATAACATATATACCCAATTTGAGCTCAATCGAATCTACCGTTTAAACGCTAGCGCACTATCAAGAAATTCCCCCATAGGCCATAATGTAAAAGAAATCTTTGTCGTAGCCCTGTAGAAAAACTATAAGTCCTATACACACCCAAATCAATACCGGTCTCGCGACGGTGGTTTATGACATATATATCCAATTTGAGCTCAATCGAAAGCTCCGTTCAGGAGCTATCGTGTTCACTCACATACACACAAACACACATGCACAAACACACACATACATACATACATCTCGTAAAAATAGCATAAATGGATTCAGAAGCCCTCAAAACGTGTCAAAACACCAAAATCTCGAATTCGAATTTTTTCATGATTACAATACTTTCCTTACATGGTACATGTTCGGAAAGTAAAAAGGGCAGCCGTTGCCATCGCTCGATTCAACTACCAGCAAGATGGCGGACGATCGAATCGTTCATCGCGTGCCACAGATCTAGAGACCCTTTTTTGACACAGATGGCTGTGCTCGCGCATCGACCACCAACCTGCTGGTAGTTAAATCAAGCGATGGCAACGGCAGTGTATCCCCTTTGTTCTTCTCTATCAATATGCATTTGCAACGTATTCTTCCAGTTTTCAGCAGATGCCAGTGCTGTTAAAAATAATCCTGACATCCATTTTACTAAAAAATCGACCTTTTTTTTTACGACAAAGGATGTGCTAAAAAGTAAAGGATTCCCGTGTAACTGTGTCACCCTCCAGTATTTCTTTTATAGAAATCAAATTTATTCTTCGTGACTGAAAAACGTCCAACGTCCAAACGTCAGAATTTTGTGTCCTCGCACACCGCGCGTTAAAAGGTTAAAAGAAGAACCTTAAAATTCCAAACAGTCTCTTGCCATATTGATTCCTCTAATTAGTTCACTGGATCATTTCCGCATGCACACGCGTACAGGGAAAAAAAAAAAAAGTTTAATTGGGGGATACGCAACGAGAAATGCCGAGTTCCCTGTCAAAACATTTCTTCAGCTGCTTTCGTCTCACGTGAAGGGCATGTTTTTTGATGGCCGGTTATGAGGAGCCTAAATTAGAAAATGATCCTGTGATTTTCGAACACAGATCATAATAGCAAAATAAAAAAACATTCAGGACAGAAACTGTCGGAGGATATATAGTAGTAAGAAGGCTGTATCCCAGACTGATTAAGACTTTCGGGGGGTCCTGAGATTTGGAAGAGCGAAATCAGAGCAGCCTTTGAAGCGCAACCATTTCCCAATGCAGAAACATGGGCAGCCGTTGCATTTAACTACCAGCATTTTGCTCGCGCACATCCATCTGCGTCAAAAAAAAGGGTCTCTAGATCTGTGGCACGCGATGAACGTTTCGATCGTCCGCCCTCTTGCTGGTAGTTAGGTCGAGCGATGGCAACAGCTGCCCTTTTTTCCGCATTGGGCAATCTATGCAGCTGTTCTCGCATTCTTCCATTCTTCAGCAGATGTCAGTGCTGTTAAAAAGAATCGTGACCATTTTTTTACGGGAAATGACGTGCTAAAAAGTAAAGGATTCTCGTAGAGCTACGTCACCAGCAACTATTTTAATAGAAATCCAATCTATTCTTCGTGACTGGCAACAATCAAAACGTCAGAGTTGGGTGATCCCAGAGCGGGAACACTGCGCGTTAAAGGGTTAACCTGAGGGCTGCAATCGGTTCTTTAAAAAAATAAATTCATATTAAATTATAATCATGTGTTACAAAATTCAATATTGCGTAGAAATAAAAACCTTATAAAAGAAACTGACTATTTGAAATAATTATAATCTATTTTTGATAAAACGACGGTTGGCTTTATCTTTCACTTAAGGGTGTACGACAAATAAACAAAATCTGCCTCATGGTCTTGCTAAAGTTAACTAATTGCAGCAAGGAGTCTAAAAAATTCAGGATGATTCTTTAGAAGTTGTACTACATACTGAAATAAGTGAGAAAACTCTGCCTTTAATGAGACTTTCAGAAAAAATTCCTAAACATGGAATTGTGAAGGAAAAATTTTCAGAGTGAAGCATTCTGCAAAATTTTCGATTTAAAAAGAATTTCGTAAAGGATACAACTTTTATTTTAGTGTCTGCAAATGAAAAGTGCCTGTGTTACTTGTCTGTGTGTTCACGTTCTCGTGCAAATGGGTATTAATTAAATAGGTGCAAAGAAAAGAAAGTTTATTGTATTTTATATAGTGCACATTTATTGTATTTAGTATAGTGCAGCTTGTAAAAAGAAATTCTGATGCGGACAAGTTTTTTTCAGACGCGGTTTTTAGCATCGTGTTCAGATCCAAATCCCCGACTTTGTTGTTCAAGAGTTGCTTTCATGCCTTCTAATTTGTTCCACAAATGCTGAGCAAATGGGCAACTCAAATTTTCTAATTCGTTCATTAATTTCGGGTACAGTTCAGATATGAAGCTTATTTGAATTTCGAGTCTGCGTTTAAAAAGATTCTTTAACGTAATTTACTTTTTTTCAAAACAAAAAAAAAAAGCTATATTTTGCACCTATTCACAAAAAATAAGAAAATTTTGCGTAAATTCGCGTTTGTTCACAAATTGCTTAAATATTTAGTATCTACTTGGAATTATTTTGCACGAATTCGCATCTATTTCGTAAAAACGAAAAAATTCCGTACCTTTAATTATTATAGTAGTAATTTGAGCTGAAAATAAATACCAAAACAGTTACGATTAGATAAATTTCTATTCTTTTCTGGTGTTAATCAGTGGTGGAATTGAATTACAGGCCATATTTAAAGGGCTGTTTTCTAATAGCCCAAAATGACACTGACATTCTTGGCTATTTACCAAAACTTGGCGGAAGAGTCCATTACGACGAAGGCACTCATGAATGGAACAACTCAAACTGATGGAATTCATCTCCATTGTACCTGCATCTGCAGATGAAAGATTTCTAAGATGTTCTAAGGGCCCCTCGCCTTACAAAAACTACTTTATACCCTTTGAAGCAATTTTCATATCTAACCATACAAAGAGAGATGTTATAAGAACATAAAATTGTTTATTTAATAAATATGCGGAACAGCTTTAGTATAGGTCCTTTTTGGCGATTTTTTGATTTGGCGACAAAATCTTGTCGCCAACCCAAGTTTGCCTTGCCGATGCCAATTGTAAACAATATGGCGGATCGGATGGCGCTGGTTCCGAGATCGTCGCCGTTAATTTTGCTATGATTTATTTTAATGGCTTTCAAATATTTTTATGAAAAAAAAATTTGAAAGCCATAATGAAAACAACCTTACAGGTACATATAGATTCGGTTTAGTAAAATTTAATTACTTTTCTTTTTATGTGAGGGGGGCTGTGCCCCCCCTCAACCCCCCCTTTCTCTTTTTAGTAGAATAATTAAATAATGCAAACAAATAATAATCTAAAGACAATACCTCACAAAAATAACAAATAAAAAAGACAAAAAATTAAAATATATTTTAGCATTCTGACAAAAGATTACGTAAGCAAAAGTAAAGAACTAGTTTAAATCATAACAAACAATGCTTATCTCATACCTTAATTAAAATCGCTAAATTATTGCAATATTGAAATAATAAAATAAAAATATCAAATATTATATTAATAACGAAATTATTTGTTGCTCCTACCCTTAGTACATAAACAAAGGAAATCAAAAAATTAAAATATTGAATTCCTGCTCTGATTTCCCACGCAGACGATATTTTAATTAAAAATATTCAGCCTTCAGCTGAAATTAGTTTCCCCTCCACGCTAAGAGGTTTTTTGACAGAACTTTTAATTTGTATTGGCAGCCATGTACAGGATGTATTTGCATGTAAATCAAACGGGGAGAAACCAACCGTTCTTCCAGTGGTGTCAAGTATTTTAAACAATCCGGTATTTCGGGGAATTCGAAGCCATTGCTTATAGCTAATTCTGGTATTGTCAATTTAATCAAACAATCGTAACATGTTTTGCAAAATTTGCCAATATCATCGATATCTTTGTAAAAGACTAGTTTTATAAAGTCCGTTGTCGCTCCTTTTGGACAGTAAAGTTGTTTTGGAATGGGTTCTTATTGACTTTTTGAACCACAGTCGATCACAACAATAGCATTGGTGGATTGGACCATCAGCAACAGCTTCGAAAAATTTCTCAGCTAATTTACGAAATTCTAGTTCTTCACACCTTACATTTAGATCAGTATCTGTTCTTGGTCTTTTCGATGGTATATCTAGACAGAGTCGTAAACGTTTTCTGTCTTGTCTTCTGGATTTGGATTCCGCTTCTTGAGCACGAAAATCTGGATCTTCCCTTTTTCTTTGCATAAATAGACGGTTAGTTTCACGATGACTTTCTTCCGGATTAGACAACTGGCGAGGACGGCCAGCGCGGCCTTGAACAACAGTCCCGGGTATATTCTTCTGATATTTAACGATGTAATACTGAACAGTAGAGCGTGAAATACCTAGCCTACGAGCTATTTCACACTGATCCCGCAAAAATGAAAATTTTAGAAATGCCACGACAGAACACCACCACTTGCTCCGAGGAGGGACAAAAGTTTGAACGCGACTCTGGAAACAAATCCAAGTTCTGAAAAATGAAATCGGAACCTCGGGAACTTGACAGCCAGTCGCAGACGCTCTGACAAAATCTTACAGTTTCCCCTTTTGTTTCATCTGACGTTACTTTGAAATTTTTCAAGTATCCATTATTCCAATCATGTGTCGGATCTTGGTGTGTTTCAAATTTCCGTGAGATCTGTAAGATTTTATTTACTATCAATTATCATCCACGACTTTTTTTGTCTGCCAAAAACTATTACCCTCTTTAGCGGAGGGTAATAACAAATAAAAACAACAATGCTTATCACATACCTTGATTAAAATCGCTAGATTATTGCAATATGGAAATAATAAAATCAAAATATCAAATTATTTCACTGTATAAAATATTAACATAATTATTTGTTGCTTCTACCCTTAACAAATAAACAATGGAAAATGAAAATATTAACCTGAAACGTACTATCAAAAGAATGTTTATTCATACAAAACTGTATATAAACAGTCAGTGTGAACCTGAACATCCATTTAAAATTTCAAAAATAATTAAATAATAAAATTTCATATAAAATAAAGCCATTAAAATAAACCATAAAGCACACTGTCATTATAGCCATTTTCCGAAAACAGATCGCCGGGTTTAGGTTTACCATGCTCTTGGCTCCGGAGCATCCGACGGCGGGGTTACCATATTGGCATCCTTTATCGCGCCAAAAAAAGTTGCCAAAAATAAAGCGCGCCAAAGGACCAATACTAAAGCTGTACCAAATATGCAAAGTGAAATACAATAGTTCGTCAATAATAATATTATATTTTGTAGGATAACATCTCAGTCATATTAAATTTTCAATCCTTAATTTTTGTAGTGTCTGCTTCAAACAGTACAATGTAGATGGCAGCACCAGAACTTACAAACCATCCATGAATCAAAATTTACATGGCTTCATATGTTTACATTCTTCTCTGTATTGTTCTAAGGAACAATTATATTGGCGTGTTCGGTTAATATATGTGTGTGTTTGTGGGTATAATTAAAATACCTAATACTAAATTCATGCCTTATTGATCTGCTACCTCGTACACCCTATTCCACAAATAAGAAAATTCCATTCCGTATTTTTCAAGTAACATGTACCACACACAACATTTTAAAACTTCCTTTCCTAATGTTCACACCAGTGCCTTTATTTATTGTGGGATATATCTTCACTTCACTTCACTTAGGAAACCTTTTTTTATCTCAGGCCCGGACTGGCTCTTTTGGGAACCCCCTCATTGAGGAATTCAGAGGGAATAGAAGATTAGAATATGTAATACTTGGAAATTGTAGTCAGGTGCCTAAACATCACATTTAACTATTTTGAAGCTTTTGAGGCCTCTGACTCTTCTGAGGGCCCCACGCGCTGCGGGGTTCCGGGGGCCCACAGCTGCGTCACTGCGTAAAGGCGTAAGATTACTGGAAAAAAATAGATTGTGGATTGTGATTAAGGCAACGCTACGCAAGGGCGATCTGCCAAGGGTGGGGGGTGCCTTGGTTGGAGGACTTTCTAAGGGGTTCTAACGCGTATTCACGTTACATCTGGAGACTTCGGCCGTCTACCATTTTCTGTGGCATAACCACTGTGCCATGGTGAGGCTCTGGAAAAGAAAATCGAATTACTCTGATATATATATATATATATATATATATATATATGCACTAATTTTAAAGTAGTATATCCATTTTGGGGGCCCTCTCCGGGGCCCTCGTCGATCGCCGACCAGCCGGTCCGGGCTTGTTTTATCTGTTCCGATTAAAATTCAGCTCTAGCGCCTCGTTTACACTCAGCTGACTTCCGCGGCAATGAGCAGGAGAAATGGAAGTAACAAGAATGTAAGCACCTCACTCGTCCCCCTCATGTCATAGCCTTTCTTGCTGCCCTTCCTGATGCCTGCGCTCCCACCTGAAGGGGTTTTGAAGGCAGCGAGAAGAGAAGTACAGCAGAATGTAAAACCCTCACTGCTTTTGGAGCTGTCACAACTAAGTATTTCCTGCAAGAAAAGCAGCAGCTAGAAGAGAAGTGGGTTCTCTTCGAAATGTAAATGGGGTCGAATGTTCCGTCGAATGTAAATGGGGTTAAAATGTTTCGTCGAATGCAAATGGGGTATATGGCTGGGTATGTGGTTTCCTATTATTTTCTCGCGATCAGCAGTACCGCTAATACGACATATCTAAATGATAAGTTTCCCTGAACAACTGGCTGATACAACCGTTTAGCTGAAAAAAGGTGTAGATATAATGATGGCAACAAAGAGATTATTATTACTGTTATTTTTCATAAAATTAGTTTCTCTATCCAGGGCCTGATTTCCGGGAGGGCCTTCGAGGCAAGTGCCCGGGGCCCCAACATTAAGGGGGCGCCCAAATTGTTCTTTAAGTTCCAAAATTTGTAACACTTGAGAAAGGTTTTCGAAAGAGGTCGCTCCCAATGAAACTTTTTCCCAGGGTCCTCCAACTCGGCAAATCTGCCCCTGTCTCCATCTGTTCTTTTAAATTAAATTTAAATGAGAAAATTTATAAGAATAATTTTGGGGGTCCCGGCTGTTTGCTCCGAACTTCCTGCCGGAAATGAGTCCTGCCCGTTCTCATGCGTTTGAAAAGTTCGGCGTGGGGAATTATGTCCGCCTTTCAAATATTATAGCACTCAAATAATAGAAAAAAGTTCGCTTTAAAAAGGCTCACTGTATCAACGACAAACACTATGTGGACGCTCATGGGAAGCTACCCCCACCCCATGTCCCCATGTTTAAAGCTCAATCAGCTAATTTGAAAGATCCAGTTTAGAAGCTATAATTGTCACATTTCATTTTTACCATTTTTGTGAAATAAGGAAATTTTTTTATGCTTTGGCAATATTTATATAGTTCTTTGTTGAGTTGAGACTATCTGGTAAGCCCAAGCTACCATGGCCCATGTTTCTGAAAAAAAAAGCTGTCTTACATAAAGAAATTTTTATTGTTTTATTTAAACTAACATTAAAAAAGGAATTAAAAAAAGTTTAATTCCAAGCAACCGTTAAGTGTCAGTCATTTTCTAAAAGGACCCACCTACTCAGAAACCAGATGGCAAAAAAGTCCTGAGGTGCGATTTCTTTTCTAGCTGAAGTGGGCTCTTAAGAGATTACACTGTAATATCAAGGAAGATGAGCGTAAAATTTTTAGAAGTTTTAGGAGGGCTGGGACACCAACCATTTACTCGACTCACATGCATATAAATCGTTTGTAATTGGGAGATCATTGGAAGGGCTTAAACGCTGGCGGAATCACGTCCAGACCCTCAGGCCCATAGAACTCTATGCCTACGCCGAGGATACAATTTAAAATGTGCCTATATTTTTATGAAAGCTCAGCACTAATCCTTTTTTTTTTACAAGTTTGTTCATTTTATTTATTTTTTAACAGATATTAGTAGGATAGTTTATTCTGTTCAAATTTTTATAATTTGTTTGTGGAATAATGAAAAACTAGTAAAGTAAATAAAAAAAAAAGAAATTGTGCAGAGCAATTTGTGAAAATCAGTTGACCTACCTAATCTTATACCTGTACGAACAAACCATCTACCTTGACTTAATCTAGTGCTGCCACCTATTGCTTTCATCAATAAATTCTGAAGTTTTATAATACAGCTTTTCTGGACTAGGGGCCAAGGCCTCTAGACTCGCTACGCTCGTTTTTTATGAGGCATTCGGTCTTTAAAAAGGCTTCTCTCTATTCTAAAAAAAAGTAAAGGCCGCTCGCGCTGTCAAAACTTGTTGACCTAACTCCTCCAAACCGCAGGGATTTGAGTTTCGACTAAGGTGCCCACAGATTCGAAAAATTCCGAGGAACCTGCTAAGCTGATTTAAATTTCGGAAATCGAATTATTTTAGAAGATATTAATAAAAAACTGAAAAAATAAACCGAATGGTTGCCAGATTTGGCATAAAATCATTCATTCGTTTGCAACAAAGCGTTTCCAGTATCTAGAATGTATGTAGTATCACGTAAAATTGTCAAACATGAAGTAGAAATACACCCATTTTACGCCAAAATAAAAACTACATGAAATAAGTAACTCAAAATGTGTTACACAAAGTTGACCATTTTCAAATAGTAAGTTCGCTTAGACAACAGGAGTTTAGAATTAGTGATTATCTGTTTTTCCACAACAGAATAACTAATATCTTGAAAATGAAAAATAATTAAAATGCAGATTATTTTAATTTACGTAATCTCTCTATTCTAAAAAAAAAAGTAAAGGCCGCTGTCGCCGTCAATAGCTTGTGGATCTATCTCCTCCTAAACCGTGGGGATTTGAGTTTCGACTAAGGTGCCCACAGATTCGAAAAATTCCGAGGAACCTGCTAAGCTGACTTAAATTTCGAAAATCGAATTATTTTAGAAGTTATTAATAAAAAACTGAAAAAATAAACAGAAAGGTTGCCAGATTTGGCATAAAATCATTCATTCCTTTGCAACAAAGCGTTTCCAAGTATCTAGAATCGCGTGAAATTTACAAAGTTAACACAAAAAGCCTAATAACTTCTTCACCATTTGCACGATCCGCTTGAAAATGTTCATGATGATGTATAAAAATATAGAAAACAATCTACGTTTCTTAAAAAATCTGAAAATCCACCCATTCCCTCCTTTTTAGGCGATTTTTCGCTATTTTCAGCACCATTTTATTTCCGAGAGTCAAAAAAGTAAATCATTTGCGTGACAAAATTACCCTTTTCAAGTGAATATGACGTCATACAATTGGGTTTCAAATTCGTTTAAAAAAGATTTTCCAGATTACACAGTTTATTATCATTTTTTTTTCCCACAAATAAATCCTCCTAAATCGTGGGGATTTGAGTTTCGACTAATGTGCTCACAGATTCGAAAAATTCCGAGGAACCTGATGAGCTGACTTAAATTTCGAAAATCGAATTATTTTAGAAGATATTAATAAAAAACTGAAAAAATAAACAGAATGGTTGCCAGATTTGACATAAAATCATTCATTCCTTTGCAACAAAGCATTTCCAAGTATGTAGTATCACGTGAAATTGTCAAACATGAAGTAGAAATACACCCATTTTACGCCAAAATAAAAACTACATGAAATAAGTAACTCAAAATGTGTTGCACAAAGTTGACAATTTTCAAATAGTAAGTTCGCTTAGACAACAGGAGTTTAGAATTAGCGATTATCCGTTTTTCCAAAACAGAATAACTAATATCTTGAAAATGAAAAATAATTAAAATGCAGATTATTTTAGAGCCGGTTCGGTCCAGCTGGATTATTTCCTAGCAGTAGAAATATTTGGCGGCGTTAACTATGCCATTATAGCAGTTACAGTACACTTTGGATATTTGCTAGCGTGACGAGATGGTATAATTCGTGGTGCTACGTACGCCAATCTGCAAACGATTATGTAAATGAAAATATGGATAACGGTTTTCCGGTAACCTTAAATGAACAGTAATTATAGGTTGTGAGCATGTGTAAATTGCCAAATAATGAAAAGTCGCCATTGGTGGCAAGCTATCCTATCTGTTCCGTAGATTTTATTAACTTTACGCAAGTCGCCAAAAAATGAAAAATCGCCATGGGTGGCCAATTCGCAAGGTGTCCAATAGGTTTTACATTATTAAAAATACAGCTGAAACAGATGTTCTGATTTTATTACGCTTTATCTCCTAGTTAATATAACTTTTGAATGGCAACATTAAATATGATTGTGTTTCTGAGGAGTGCAAATAATTTTTCCAGCGATTATAAGGGGAGTCCGCAATCCAGGTGGAGTATAGCTCAGGACCCGTACAACACGGATTCCCATAACAAAATATCTTCCGTGTTATGAGGGGGTGGGGATCTACTGTAGTGTGAAGTTTAAATTTTTATGTACCAATGAAGATGCAAGAACCAAGCAATGTGTAGCTTAGCTCAGTAACATTCTATCTGATCCAATCTTCGGGTTTTGTCTGTTGAAATTATGTCTTTTTTACGAATAAGCCTGATTAGGGGCCGTGTGCCTCATACGAAAAGCGAGCGTAGCGAATCTGTAGGCCTTGGCCCCTAGTATTCGTAAAAAAAGGAATAATTTCCACCAACAAAACCCAAAGACTGGATCAGATAGAATATTACCATATTCTTTGGAACATAAAAAGTTCACACTTTCCGAATGCCATGTAAGGAAAGTATTGTAATCATGAAAAAATTCGACTTCGTGGTGTATTCACACATTTTGAGGTCTTCTGAATTCATTTATGCTATTTTTACGAGATGCGTGTATGTGTGCACGGTGTGTGTGTATGTGTAAGTGTGTTAGTGTGTATGTGAGTGAACACGATCGCTCCTAAACGGGGGATTCGATTGAGCTCCAATTGAGTACATAGGTTATAAACCACCCTTGCAAGACCAGTATTGATTTTGGTGTGTATAGAACTTATAGTTTTTCTACAGGGCTACGACAAAGATTTCTTTTACATTATAGCCTATGGGAGGAAATTCGTGAAAGTGCGCTAGCGTTTAAACGGGACATTCGATTGAGCTCAAATTGGGTATATATGTTATAAACCACCATCGTAAGACCGGCATTGATTTTGATGTGCATAGGACTTATAGTTTTTCTACAGGGCTAAGACAAACATTTCTTTTACATTATGGCATATGGGAAGAAATTCTTGAAAATGCGCTAGCGTTTATTTAAATGCTTGGTAATGATCTTAATCGTAAGTGTTCGGAAAGTCGAGTGGAGTCACCCTAGACTTTTAATTATGTAAAACCTATGGAACACCTGCGTATTTGAAACGCATGGCTTTTTTTCATAATATGGCGACTTAAGTATACGTAATAGTTAATAATTATGCCTAAGAAAATGCTTTATATGTTTTCTTTGATAAAAACTTCGGAACAGCTAGGATATCTTGCAGCCAATGGCAACTTTCCATTATTTGGCGATTGACACATGCTCATAACCGATAATTACTGCTCATGTAAGGTTGCCGGGAATCCGTATAGGCATTTACATAATACTTTGCAGATTTGTGTGTTTAGCTCCACAAAATATATCATCTCGCCGCGCTGGCAAATATCCAAGCTGTTACTAAATTTGCTATAATGGCATAGTGAACGCCACCCAATATTTCTACGGCAGGCAAATACCCAAGCTGAACCCAACCGGCATTACTATAATCCGCATATGAATAATTTTTCATTATGAAACTACTGGTTGCTAACATTTTGGAACACACACAGTATTTAGATTCACCCTGCTTGGAGAGATAGCCTTTTTCCAGATCGTACCTGATGCCAAAATGGCGCTTTTTAAATATCAGTTACAATTAGTTATTCTGCATTAGAAAAACGAAGTAATCGGTAATTTTAAGCTCTTGTCATCTAATAGAACTTACTATTTGAAAATTGCCAACTTTGTCTAACACACTTTGACATATTTATTTCACATACTTTTTAATTAGGCGTAAAATGGGTGTCATTCTACTTCATGCTTGTCAATTTCACGCAATTCTTAATACATGGAATTGTTTTGTTGCAAAGGAATGAATGATTTTATGCTGGCGAAAATAACCAAACCTTTCAACCATCATGCTTATTTTTTCAGTTTTCTTTATTAATATCTTCTAAAATAATTCGAATTTCGAAATTTAAGTCACCTTACCGGCTTCCCCGGAATTTTTCGAATCCGTGGACACCCTTCGTCGAAACTCAAATTCCCACGGTTTCGGAGGGGATAGCAGAAAAAGCTTTTGAGGGCGGCAGCGACAGCGACCGTTAGCCCTTTGAGGCGCAACCCTTTCCCAATGCTGGAAAAAAGGACAGCCGTTGCCATCACTCGACTTAACTACCAGCAAGAGGGCGGACGATCGAACCGTTCATCGCGTGCCACAGATCTAGAGACCCTTTTTTGACGACAGCTGGCTGTGCGGCACAGCCAGCTGTCGTCAAAAAAGGGTCTCTATAGATCTGTGGCACGCGATGAACGTTTCGATCGTCCGCCCTCTTGCTGGTAGTTAAGTCGAGTGATGGCAACGGTTGCCCTTTTTTCCAGCATTGGGCAATCTATCCAGCTGTTCTCGCATTCTTCCATTTTTCAGCAGATATCAGTGCTGTTAAAAAATAATCGTGACCATTTTTTTTACGGTAAAGGACGGGCTAAAAAGTAAAGGATTCTCGTGGAGCTATGTCACCCGCAACTATTTTTATAGAAATCCAATCTATTCTTCGTGACTGGCAACAGTCAAAACGTCAGAGTTTTGCGTTCCGAAAGAGGGAACACTGCGCGTTAAAGGGTCAACTTCTTTTTAGGACAGAGACTCTGCAAGTAAATTGGGAATTCAATCAGTGCCGGTCCTAGATATATTTCTAAATGGTGCTAAATATTAACAACATCCCCAAAAAATTCCATCTAGGCTTTCTGCTCAGGCGCTGAGCAAAAAAATTAAATTTTCATGCAACTTTTCGTATATTTTGTACGGTAATATGTTTTAAAGAGCGTGTCAAAGAAGTGAATGTGCCATTTAGAACTTAAAATAACACCTTTATTTGTCAAAGTCTATTATTTTCCAGCACCCTCCGCCAACGGTCAGTTAGCGCACGGATGTCAGCAGCATAGAAGGATTCATCTTTTGATGCGATGAAGTCATCAAAATGTATTTTCGTACTTCGTCCAGCGTGGGGAAGTGTACAGAAGACCATGCATTGTTCATCGACCGAAATAGATGATAGTCCGAAGGGGCTATGTCAGGGCTATACGCCGGATGTTCCAAAACTTCCCAGCCGAACTTTACTAGCGTGTCCTTGACGTGTGTCCGCAACAGGAGGCTTTGCAGTGCCACGGAGCAAATGGACGGGCAGCAAACCTTCGCCAGTAAATGGAGATTTATGATCGATTTCCTGCTTCGGTCAGCAGCAATTGTTGTTTATAGCGTTCAGCAGTTACACTTCATTTTCACCGGGCTCCAATAGTTTGTAGTTCAGTACACCCATCATATCCCTCCCGACGATGCAAGGCCTCATGTTGCAGAACTGGTTAAGGAAGCGTTAGTAAAGTTTGGCTGGGAAGTTTTGGAGCACCCGGTGTCAGGAGGCGTAGCCAAGGGGGTCATAACCCCCCCCCCCCGCCATGAAAAATTAGGAATTTTTTGCCATACAAAATGTATATTCTTCACTCCCTTATCACACACATGTACGCATATATGTGAGTTGCAGTAGTCGTAACTAGAGATGAGTTCAGGCTCATTTTTTGAAGCCCGAGCCCGAAGACTTTTAATCCGAGCCCGCCCGAGCAATATTATTAAAGTTGGAGCGCGAGCCCGCCCGAGCCCGAAATTTCAGCTAAAGACAAATAAAATTAACTACTTCATTAATAGGATACAATAAATTTTGGAGCTTCACACACCTTCTAGTCTCCCGTGCCGCTATTTTTTGAAATAAGTACGTCTATTTATCCCATGAATCACTTTTTAAAATCTGTTTCAAGGAGTATGTTCAACAAAGGAGAAATTTTTCACGAGCCCGAGCCCGCCCGAGCCCGAACGCAATCGTGAATTACAGAGCCCGTCTCATCTCTAGTCGTAACCCCCCCCCCCCCTCCAGGAAAAATTTCTGGCTACGCCACTGCCTGGCGTATAGCCCTGACATAGCCCCTTCGGACTATTATCTATTTCGGTCGATGCGCAATACCTAGCCTTCTGTACACTTCCCCACAGTGAAAGAAATAAGAAAATCCATGTGTGTATCAGTGTAGTGCAGTGTTTCTCAACCTATGTGCCATGAGATACAGTCTAATGTGCCGCCAGGCCTTTTGAAAAATTATTAAAACTGCGTAGTGTCATATCAGCGATATGACATTTTCTGTTTATCATGCCCTGTCGTGTTCACTTTCAGTAAGCTATACACCAAGATGAGCGACATTTTTATTTCAGACATGGAAAACCGTTCTGCCAATTTTTGAAACAGCTGTTTGCAGGAAGACCCATCCAAAAACAGGCTTAGCTCTTTCATTGAATTTTATTATTATTATTAATTATTATTTGGTAAATAAACAACTTTCTAAAGTTATTTGTATTTATCCATTTTTTTGTATCGTACGACCTTTGCAATATTTATGTTCAGGCGTGCCGGAAATAATTCTAGATATTTTCAGGGTGCCGTCAGAAATTAAAGGTTGAGAAACACTGGTGTAGTGTGTGTGAGTGAGACGAAGTGCTTTGACTGTTGAATGAAGACTGAATAAATTTTCAGTAGAAACGATCGTATCTTGTTATAACTATCATTTTATGTGTGTTTTTCACACATTTTTTAAATTTATTTTAGCGTTTAACACCAGTATTTTGAGTGTTTTTTCCGCATATGTGTGTACTTGTACTCTACTGTGTACAAGGACGGATCCAACTCTTATCGGGGAGGGGGGGGGGGTGGCGAAAATCGAGAATACTTATTTTATCTAGTATAAAGCTCACGTAATGTTGGTGAAAGCCCATTTATCTATTGTAAATATAGTTTTCTTGGAGGGGGCGTCTCCCTGGATACGCCTTTGATACACACACACACACACACACATAATAATAATAATAATAAAGAATAAATAGATTAACATAAAGCCCCCCCCCCCCCAAAAAAAAAGGATATATAATATATAAATAAATAAATAAAGTACAGAGAACACATATGTGAAACGGGAGATGATTTTTTGATATCCGAAACAAATTCTGGAAACGTTTCTTTAAGAAATAACGCTTTCCAAAAACTAAACGCAGCTGAAAACTATATAGTGGTCTATTTTCTGGTGCTGCCATCTGATGTTGATATGGACAGCTCAAAGTAACTGAAGACTTCTTAAGGGGGTTCTAAGGAGGAAGTTCATCTAACTTCTAAACCGAATTTCATTTTGTTTAGCACATATTTTCAGAGGCATTATAAAGAGGGAATCTTTCGGGTGAGCACAGGACGAGTTCACTCAGTCGGAGAGAGTTTAAAGCGTATTTTAGGTTGTTATTGCAAGCATAAACACAGTAGCAATTTTACTACCACTAGAGTGGTATTTCACTCGTCCTGTTTCTTTTGTAAGTTGTTATAATTAATTTGTCTATGTTCTTGAACTGGATGAATGTGTGTCTCTAACTGCCGCAAAACCGTAATGTAAATGAAATTTATTTCAGTAATCCTCTGTTTTTTATTTTTATTTTTTAAAGAAAAGAATATCTGAAATACTTTCAAATTTTAAATACGTACTAAAAAATATCTTAAAATAAATCTTGAAATCGAAATATATACTAAAATATTTTAATATCTCCGCGAAGTATATTCCAAGTATACTTCAGCGTTTTAAATATTGTTTCGAATGTGCATCATAATCCATGAGTACATTGTATTTATCTTTGTAGGTTGATTCCTACTTTAACTCATCGACTCTCGCCAAGGGGGCGATCATTAAACATATGCAGTTACCATGACGATTTTTTGTATTTATGTGGGTAACTGTAATTTAGAATTTAAATTTGGTGCTATCTTTGGAATCGAAATTATCATAAAATCGCCAACTGAAACTGCTTTACAATCTCCGCCAGGCATATTCCAACTATATTTCACCATTTTAAATGCCACTTGGAAAGTGTATCATAATCTATGAGTGTACCTCATTTGTCTTTTCTGTTCTATAAAACACTTCCTCGGAATTGAAATTTATATTAAAATCGCCTACCAGAACTGTTTTAGAATCTTCGTCAGCCATTTTCTAACTGTTCTCGTAATATATTTATAATAAATTGTCGCGTTTTGGCACACAACTTAGCGATCCATTATCAAAAATTGCAAACATTGTGCGACTTTCAACATTTTATTAACGTCCCTCCCCTTCCACTTTATCTGTCAAACACATTTGAAAAGATCTTCACCGTGACAGTTCATATCTACAAAACCTGTCTACAAGATAGCGTAGACAAAATTCTGGGATTAAGCGAAATAGCACCTTTGTGCTTAAAAAAAAAAAAAAAAAAAAAAAAAAATTCTATATACATTAATTTTAATGGAGAGCGAAATTTTGTAAACATAATAACGTATATTAATTTTGTTTCATTTTAAGATGAATGTCTCTACAAATACTCTTTAAGGAATAACTGCCGATAGAGCGTAAGGTATTGAAATTCTTGCAGGTGCTCCCGTAAAAGTTACCATAAATGCTGCATACACCTTTTTCAATAGGGTATACAGCGGTAATGCAGAAGGGAAAACTCACTCTTTTGCCTCGAGTCGTATGAGAACGCGTGTATTTTAGGCAAATGTAAAAATCAATTGTATTTTCTATGAAGGCAGAGCCTCTATGCCGAAAGAGGGCTACGTGGAGATCATTTTAACGCTAGCGAACTGGATACACACTAGGGTGGACGTAAAAAAAAAAATAAAAAATCGGAATTTCAAAACCTACCTATGCGGAAAAGATGTTCTATAGGATGGAGATAAAGGAGGGAAAATAGCTAAAAAATTTAAATTTCAAATTAATACTGCAGCAAAGTGTATAATTAAAAAAAAAAAAAGGAAGACAAATCATGCCAAACGCATCGATTATAAAACACTTTCCAACAAAACACTATTTTTCTGCCAAATTTGGCGATGTATTGACTTTAAACCTGGCGAGATTTTGGAAATAATAATAATAAAAAAAAAAATGTATTACCATTAAAGATGTAATTTTGCGAGACCCTGTAACAAAGCTTTAAAAGTTTTTTCCGTCGTTTAACTGAAGAGTAAACTGTTATAAACATTTTTTTAATATTATTGTACTGCGCTTGGAATGGATGAATGCCTCTCAACTGCCATAGATCGTAATGTATTGGAATTCTTCTGAGTGTTCCTTTAGAAGAACTATTAGACACTATCTTCGATGGGTAACGTTATTCTGAAAGCCTTAATAGCACATATGTCAATTTTGTTTTTGTGAAAAAAAACAAAATATCTCTAAAATACGCTTTCAAGAATGACTGACCATAGAGCGTGATGTATTCATTTTTTTTTTTTTTTTTTTGGCTGCTATAAAAGAACTGTAAATGCTACATACACCATTTTCAATAGGGTACATGGCACTTACATAGAGAAAACATGTATTCATTTTCACACCCATCGATGTATATTTAAGGCAGTTAGAACATGGTCCGGTGGACAGAAGAGAATGGACATACAAATCGAAATCATAAACACCTCTCAGTCTTGCCGGAAAGTTGAAAATATAAATATTCTTCTTATACAACATAACGGTATCTCACGAACACGGAGAACGAGAAATTTATTCTCTTAAGGCTTAGCAGTCTAAAATTAATGTTCCACACGCTAAAAAATCAAGATTTGCAATTTTGTTGCATGTATTATATCGCCCCCTTCAAAATTCAGAATTTTCAAAATTCCCGCGAAAATCGTCATAGCTTAATATTACGACAACAGGTATTTTTAGATTTCCTGACAAATAATGAAAATATCGCCAAGCTGGGTTCATTATTCGAAACTTTTTTTTTCACCATATTTGGCGATTCATCGCAAAAGTGTTCAGTATTGGCAACTTTTGAGAGAGGCACGCAATCGTCGTTAGACCATTAACTAATTATATAGTAGGATACTATTGTGCTTTAAATAGATGCCTCTCTCTAAACTGCCATTGACCGTAATGTATTGGAACTATTTTGAATAGTCCAAAAGAAGAGCTGTTTATGATACAGACACTGTTTTTAATAGGGTTATATGGTACAGTACATAGGAATAACATATATAAATTTCAGTGGCGTAGCGTGAGGAAACGCTCGTACGCTCAGCATTCCCAGAACTCAAATTTAAAAGTTGTAAAATTTATATTTTCATCCCAATTAAATTTTCCTTATTTTAATTTTAAACTTAACAAACACAACATTTAAAGTCATTCATAGCATCAATTTACTGCTTGCAACATTTAGGTACGTAAAAGCGCGTCTAGTGTTTCTTGCCAAATCACGCAGATGGACGCTGGAGAAATCTAGCGTATGGTCTCCATGGTTTCCTGAAAGAGGAAGCAGCGATTTTAGACACTGCGCATGTCAGTCAGTTTGTCTTAGCAGTTGAAGCATGTGTTGGGGGACGCCAGCGTACAGCTGAAAGAACGTACGCAAGACGCAGAACGAACTTTTAAGTTTCTGAGTGAAATGACGCTTAAGCGGTTTTTAGATCCTGAGAGTACGACTTTTGTTTTAGCTGTTGTATTTCGCGGTTTCGTGTTTATTATTTTTTATGCAGTGCTTTTTTTTTGTAAGAGAATAAATGGCTCAAGTGGACACAGTGCCAGATGAAGATATTATTAGATTATCTGCAGAAAATTCCTGGCTCAAACATTACTATTGGAGAAAGATGCAGTTTTGATTAAAAAACGACTTTGACCCAAGTATGTTATAAGTTAATTGATTCGCAAATTGTACAAATGAAATATCGATTTAAAGATTTTTTCAAGTTTAGCGTTCACTGAACTTGTAAACGATAAAAATTTCAAGGATTATAACAAAAAAATTCCTGCGATGGCTCTAAATAATTTGCTTAAAAATTTTGACTTTGTTTTGCTAAAGATAATCTACAGAATGAGCTAATAATCATCTATGCTGGTGGGAAAAAAAAGTTCTCCAGCCCAAAAATGTGTTGAAATATTTATTACAGCATATACGAAGAGATAACCAAACTACTTCGCTTAGTTCTCACTTTACCAGCAACAATAGCAAGAAGTGAAAGAAGTAATGAGTTAAAACGTATTAAGACATTTCTTAGAAATATTATGAGCAACGACCATTTAAGTAATTTCAGCTCATCAGCGAGAGAAAAAGAATTATTTAGAGAACTTTCCAGCAATCCTGTGTTTCTTGAAAGATGTATTGACGAGTTTGCTGTCAAGGAAAAATCGAATAATTGAACTGATTTATAAAGTCGATTGAGGAAAAAGTGTAAAATTTGCTATTCATTATGTGTACTTATAAAGCAATTTTTTTTTTAAATTTTTAAATTAAGATTAAAAAATAAGCCATTAAAATACCTTTAGTATATAACTTATAAAGAACTCCCGTAAATGAGCATCGATTTCTACGAAATTAAATAAATTTCGTAGAAATCGATACTCATTGCAACGGTGCACGGACGGACAGACAAACTAACTGAGATCTTAAACACTTCAACTTCGCTGGAAAGTGTTAACCCTTTGAGACGCAACCCATTCCCAATGCTGAAAAAAGGGCAGCCGTTGCCATCGCTCGACTTAACTACCAGCAAGATGGCGGACGATCGAAACGTTCATCGCGTGCCACAGATCTAGAGACCCTTTTTTGACGACAGCTGGCTGTGCCCGGCACAGCCTGCTGCGTCAAAACACGGTCTCTAGATCTGTGGCACGCGATGAACGTTTCGATCGTCCGCCATCTTGCTGGTCGTTAAGTCGAGCGATGGCAACGGCTGCCCTTTTTTCAGCATTGGGCAATCTATCCAGCTGTTCTTCGCATTCTTCCCTTTTTCAGCAATGTCAGTGCTGTTAAAAATAATCGGGACCATTTTTCTACGGGAAATGACGTGCTAAAAAGTAAAGGATTCTCGTGGAGCTATGTCACCCGCAACTATTTTTATAGAAATCCAATCTATTCTTCGTGACTGGCAGCAGTCAAAACGTCAGAGTTTGGTGTTCCCAGAGCGGGATCACTGCGCCTTAAAAGGTTAAAAAGGCGCTATCAGCTAGCTGTAAGGCGCATTTGAACTCGCCCGAGAATAAAATTTGCGAATGATGTGGAAAAGGTTTGTTACCCCTACTGTAAAACAAAATAATTCGTTAATTTAAAGAACTATGTACCAACTTTCTTTAAGTTGGCGCGATTTCCCCCTTTCTCTTTCAACAGGAAAGTGGAGAGACATTCAAATTTTTCTCGTATCTGTTGCAAATTGGATTCGTTGAGAAGAAAACTTTCCAAAAGTTGTTCTACCTCATAAAAGAAAAGCCTAAGCCTGTCTTTTTAAATTTTTCTGTATACCTCAATTTAAAAATAAATCCATTCATCAAATTAACGCATCGAAAGTTTTACGTTTTGACTACTCACCCATTCCATCTTCCTCTTTTTAATAATAAAAATAAAAATTTACTTTTAACTTTTTTTTTCATGGGTTCCACCATAAAGTTGAAATGAAATCCTCCAGCGAGTGCAGAAAATGCCTTCAATACCGAAAATGAGCCTCTCCCCCTTCACTTCCCTATAGTTTATTCTGGATCCTATTAAATTCGGAACGAAAGAATATTTATGCAATGTCGCAGTTGCCATAGAAACGCGTAGCTGGAAAAAAAAAAAAAAAAGTGTCGATTTTGTAGTTGAGCCTTCAAAACATTCGGATTTGTTTAAAGGGAAAAAGAAAAAAAAACGCGTAATTGCATTATTTTACTGTTAATAATAAATTGAGAAAAGGAATTGTGTTGCGAGTACATTCCAAATCTGCATGATTTTATAAACAGCGGAGGACATAAAAAAAAAAAAAATAAATAAATAAATTTCGAAATTCATTTTAGCATAGGGTGGAAAAATTTGTGCCTAGAGCATTTTAGTTTGTATATTTTTTAAAAATGAAATCTGCATTTATCTGTAGGTGCCCCAAATGCCCGAAATCGTGCATACCATTAAAAATTGTAAAATTAAAAAGCATTATGTATTCATTTAGCTTTGTCAGCTCTTTTTTCTAATGTATCTTTTTTCATACGTTTCATGTATAATCGAATTTTTAACACATAACAAAAAGAGGAGGTCCTATGCTCAAATATTCAATGAGATTTTTTTAAAAATAATATATGTTTAACATTTATAAATCCACAATTTTTATGACTTACATACAACATACGGTTTTTTTCATAAAATAGAAAACGAAAACAAAAATGTTTGTAAGATTGCCATGTGTGTATACTTTTCAACTATTTTGTGTCACTAGCAATAATAAAATAATTAAATTATTATCGCAATATTTTCACTTCTTGCACTTGGCAGAGGTTTTCTTTTATTTGTAATGAATTACACACACACACACACACACACACACACACACACAAAAAAAAAAAAAAAATGCAATGAAAACCTGCTTTAAATGGGTTATTGAGTGAGTGAGGTTTTAATGGAAATATTTCCTGATCTAACTACTTCTGCGTTAATAAACAGGGTAGGCCCCCTAGGATTAAACAAAACCGGTTTAATGGCCAAATGGAAGTGAAACAAGATAGATAAATTATGCTAAAAGCATAGATTATAAAACACTTTCCAGCAGGAAGATATGCTGTCGAAATAGCTCACACCAAGGACGCTCATACCTATGGGCAATGGGCATGACCCCCCCCCAGCTCTCCGGAAGAATATATATTCCCATAATAATTTACATACTAGTATAATGTATATGCGGTTCAACACTTAAATACAGTACCTTTCTGGTACAGGACTCCTGGCGTGCCCCCCTGTAAACATTCATGTGGGTGCCCATGGCTCAGATCTGAAAGTGTTAAAGAATATAAGAAGAGATCAATGTTTTTGGGGGCACCTCCATATGCTAACGTGAAATGGATCCTTACATTTTCGCCCTTTAGCAAGACGCACAAAGGGAAAAATGCAAGTCAAAAAATCCGTCAAAAGAGCGTTTAATTCGCGAAAGCAAGATAACCGCACTATCGCCCATAACAGCTTTTATCTCAACAGCCTTACTTCCTCTTGCGATTTCCATTATGCTATTAACGGGTATAAATGATTGTCCAGTCTCGAGAGAAAGTTTTAACAAGCTGTACGAGTTTGCACTTCGTTCCCCAGCTCGGCGGAGTGACCGCAGAAGCTGAAATATTCAACCGAAGACACATTTTTTTAAAACCCCTATGTTTATTGAATGGAATTCCTAGTTACGCAGCGAAATTACCAGAAGTGGAATATTATTCAACCGAAGATATGCTTTACAATCGGAATATTTAGTTAAATAGCTTTATAGTTTCACAGGAAAAAAGTTGCTAGTTCTATGGAAGGAGCCGCAATATTCATCAGAAGCCATGCACTTTTGTGTTTACCATGTTTTTTTTTTTTTTTTTTTTTTCCCGTGTCAATCACGTTGAGTTTTTTTACCGTGATCGCAGCAGATAATGCAACGTTTCTAGAAATGAAGGGATGCTAAAGGTAATTTTAACAGCTCTTGAAATGCTGCAAGAGTTGACGCTGGAACAAAACACAGCTTGAAGTAAGTTTTCTTTTTCAACACTTTCCAACTAATTTGTAAAGTGCTTGTGACTTCGGCTTGGTACTGAACCTAGTTTTGCATTGCGTTGTAAAGTAAATCTCTATGCCGGGTAACTGCCTAGGGTGGGGAAGTTGCCTCATGCTGAGGACTTTCTAAGGCGTTCAAAACGCATACTGGAGAAAACAACCCAAAACTTCAGACCGTGACATCGGCAACCGCTCGGTAGGCCAAAACCCTGGTCCTTCACACTTCAGCCATCTAATACCATTCGGTCATGGTGAGGACTGAGCCTAGTATTGCCATCTCTAGTTTACATTTCACTTAACCCTTTGAGGCGCAACCCTTTCCCCAATGCTGAAAAAGGGCAGTCGTTATCTATCCAGCTATTCTCGCATTCTTACACTTTTCAGCAGATGTCAGTGCTGTTAAAAATAATTGTGACCATTTTTTGACGAGAAATGACGTGCTAAAAAGTAAAGGATTCTCGCGGAGCTCTGTCACCCGCCACTCTTTTTATAGAAATCAAATCTATTCTTTGCGACTGTCAAAACGTCAGCGTTTGGTGTTCCCAGAGCGGGAATACTGCGCGTTAAAGGGTTAAAAAAGAACTTTAATCTTTTCTTTATAGAACGTAAAAAAACCGTCAGTGAAAATCATCGTTCGTTTAATTTTAATTCACTTTTTAAAGTGTAGCCCTACTTTACGGACACACTGTACATTCTACAATTGAAAGGGTTAATGATAACTATGAAAAAAAAAGAAAAAACTCAAAGCTGCTACTCACGTACATAATTTCTAATTCAGGGGAAGATCCGAGTGGCCTAACCAATTTCCCAGACAAGTCACGCGAGCTCGACGCGCTTAGTAACCAAAACACTGCTACACAAGAAAACAAACAACAGAGAAGAAAGAGAATGTGTGTGTGTGTGCATGCGTGGACGTGGGTTCGATTTTCACAAAAATCAGCTTGAAATCACAACGTTACATCAGACGCGATTTTAACCAAAGTTCTCGTCGTCTTAGAAACTTCGAATCCGTCGAGGAAAAAAAAAAAGAGTGAAAGGAATTTCGCTTTGTGCGCGCGTAACCAAAGAACTAGGTGATTCTTCCGTGTCCCTCGAGAGATCGATGACGAGTCACTTAAAAAAAAAAAAATAAATAAATAAATAAAAAAAATAAAATAAAGCGGGGCTGTTGTTAGTAACTGGAGTTGGTTGAATGGGGGCCGTCAGTCACGAAAAAGCGTTGTTTTCCAACATAGCAACTGGAGAGATGCGCCATGTGACACCTACTATCTTTATGTGTCGGAATCTTCACTCGTCAGTATCAGTACGCCGTGCACGCTCATGGATGCCACTTTCGTGGTGGGATACTGGGATACTCTGGCCTTTTGCGGACCCTCGCCACCTGAGCTCTGATTCCGCTCTAGCTGTGGAGAGCTTGTAACGTTTGCAGGTGAGCTTGTGATTTCTTAATCCTCTCTGAAGCGCTACCATTTCCCAATGATGAAAAAAGGGCCAACCGTTGATGTCGCTCGTTTTAACTAAGAGCACTGTGGCACGCGATCAACGATTCGATCGACCGCCATCTTGCGGGTAGTTAAATCAAGCGATGGCGACGGCTGCCACTGTTTTCAGCATCGGACAGTCTATTAAGTTGTTCTTCTATATCAATGTATTTCCAACGTATTCTTCTAGTTTTCTGCAGATGCCAGTGCTGTTAAAAGTGCTGAGAATTTCACAAATAATCGACAGTTTTTACGGGAATAAAGGATGTGCTAAAAAGTCACCGATTCTCGTGTAACTATGGCACCCTCAAGCATTTTTTATAGAAATCCAATGGATTCTTCGTGATTAACAACAGTCAAAACGTCCAAGTTGTGTGACCGCAGCGGGAGGACACCGCGCGTTAAAGGGTTAACCCTTTGAAGATAGGCACGATCGGGACCGGACTGGACCGCTGAAACGGCCCGGGCGATTCGACCAGACCGGCCCCCCAACATTAGTGGCGAATCTAGGATATTCGTTTAGCGGGGGGGGGGAGGGGGGGAAAGGGTTGCACGAATATTAATAAGAGGCGTTTTTTCTTTAATCTCATTTTCCACTAATTTTAGTTTTACGGAACGCTTAAAAATGTTTCGATTTCTCTTTAAGATAAAATATTTATGCTTGTTTTAAAGAAAATTGCATTCTCAAGAATTCTTTTTAATTTTAATACTTTTTACCTATTCGTATCATTAGAGGCATATATGGGGCTGGTATTCGCAAACCAACAGCAAAAACTTGAATACTACCGAGCAATATCGCCTTAACTTTACAAATAATGGATTGATCTTCTCTCAAAATGTATTATTTTTAATTTAGAGTAATAACTTTTATGAAAAAAAAAATAATCCGTGATGAAGTGAAATAAATTTTGTCATACATATTTCAAAACTAGAGTATAATTTACACATGACCACCGGAGGACTTGCATACAGATGTTGTCTTCAAAGTAGAAAAAATTTGAAGGACTTGACACATAATGCGTTTAGTCCTACTTACACATAACAAAATTAGGCGATTCCCCCCCCCCCCCCTCCTCGAAATACACCGTCAAAGCTTTTAAAGAGTAATAAAAATAAAAAATCTTCCCCAGCGGGGAATCGAACCCCGGTCTCCCGCTTGACAGGCGGGGATACTGACCACTATATACTACCGAGGCAAGGGCGTAGCCAGAAATTTTTCATGAGGGGGGGGGGGTTACGACTACTACAACTCATATATATGTGTATATGTGGGTGTGACAATGTAGTGAAGAATATACATTTTGTATGGCAAAAAATTCCTCATGCGGGGGTTATGACCCCCCTAACCCCCCCCCCCGTCTTTGGCTACGCCCCAGTACCGAGGACTCGGTACGGGCCGGAGAAAAAGAGAAGAACATCGGATTCACCGCAAAGCCTGATATTCGGGGATACGTTCGTGATATTTATAAGAGGAAGAGGAGTTTTTTTTTTTTTTTTAATCTTATTTTCCACTAATTTTAGTTTTACAGAACACTTAAAAATGTCTTCGATTTCTCGGCACAGCTTTAGTATGGTACCTTTTTGGCGATTTTTTGATTTGGCAACAAAATCTTGTCGCCAACCCAAGTTTGCCTTGTAAACAATGCCAATTGTAAACAATATGGCGGATCGGATCTCGTTGATTTCCGAGATAATTGATACTCGCCGTTAATTTTGCTATGATCTATTTTAATGACTTTTAAATATTTTTATGAAAAAAATTAAACAGATAACAAGCTTACATGTATGATATACACTGCTGGCCATCGTAAATGCAACACCCTGAAGGAAGCATGCAAATAATATGAAATTTACAACATGCATTAGCTGAGGTGAGATATGCAAATGATTAGAATTTCAGCGCAGACGCACATCAAGCGCGCCTGTGTCGCCACCTCAAAGCGCTATTTAAGGCTTGGTGATTTCGACGGTTTCAAGTACAGCAATTGTGTTTTTCTTGCTTTTTTTTCAAAAAAAACGATAAATTATGCCTCGTAGGAAACAACGATCATCTTTTGATCAAGTATCCGAGTTTGACAGAGGAAGGATAGTGGCATACCGAGATTGTGGGTTATCTTTCAGGGAAATCGGTCGTCGTATTGGACGAAACCAAACAACTGTGATGCGGATATGTGATCGTTGGGTGCAGGAGGGTACGACGGACAGACGTGATCGACCGCATCGACCTCAGTGCACCACGTCACGTGATGACAGGCAGATTGTACGCATGGCAGTGACGGACCGCTCAGTCACATCACGAACCATATCACAGCAGATTCAGTCTGTAACGCATCATCCAGTATCTGCGCGTACCATTCGACGTCGTTTACAGCAGAATGGTCTGTCCGCAAGACGTCCGTTGCTTTGTCTACCTCTGACGCGGAACCACAGACGTCTCCGCCGCCAATGGTGCGATGAAAGAAGGATGTGGACGACAGAATGGAATGAAATTCTCTTTACTGACGAGTCACGCTTCTGTATGCAACACCACGACGGTCGGATTCGAGTCTGGAGACACCGTGGAGAGAGGATGCTGAACAGCTGCATTATGCACCGTCACACTGGTCCTGCACGGGTATTATGGTATGGGGCGGTATCGGATATCTCTCTCGCACTCCTCTAGTACGCATTGCCGGTACTTTAACCAGCCAGCGCTACATCTCCGAGGTGTTGGAGCCAGTTGTCCTTTCTTACCTTCAGGGCTTGCCAACAGCCATATTTCAGCAGGATAATGCACGGCCACACGTGGCACGCATTGTCCAAGGGTTCTTCGTCAATCACCAGATTGAATTGCTTCCCTGGCCGGCGCGCTCTCCGGATCTTTCGCCGATAGAAAACATGTGGTCCATGGTTGCTCAACGACTGACCCAGAGTTCATCCCCAGCTGTCACACCAGATCAACTTTGGCAACGTGTGGAAGCTGCTTGGTCTGCTGTACCCCAAGAACACATTCAAAGTCTCTTTGAATCAATGCGAGGCGTGTGCAGCTGTGATCTCCAACAACGGCGGCTACTCTGGGTACTGATTTTTGGCAGGAACCACGCTTCATAGAATGCTGTAAATTTAATCATTTGTTACTTGGTCAACATGTTATCTACACAATAAATTTTGTTGTGATATCTCTTGTTTTTCTTGGTGTTGCAATTTGGGTGGCCAGCAGTGTAGATTCCGTTTAATAAAATTTAATTACTTTTCTTTTTATGTGAGGGAGGGCTGTGCCCCCCTCACCTCCACCCCTTCTCTTTTTAGTAGATTAAATTAAATAATGCAAACAAATAATATTCTAAAGACAATACCTCAAAAAAATAACAAATAAAAAAGACAAAAAATTAAAATATATTTTAGCATTCTGACAAAAGATTACGTAAGTAAAAGTAAAGAACTAGTTTAAATCATAACAAACAATGCTTATCTCATTCCTTAATTAAAATCGCTAAATTATTGCAATATTGAAATAATAAAGTCAAAATATCAAATATTATATTAATAACGAAATTATTTCTTGCTCCTACCCTTAATAAATAAACAAAGGAAATCATAACAAATAAAAACAAACAATGCTTATACCTTGATTAAAATCGCTAAATTATTGCAATATGGAAATAATAAAATCAAAATATCTAAAATTATTTCACTGTATAAAATATTAACGTAATTATTTTTTGCTTCTACCCTTAACAAATAAACAATCGAGAACGAAAATATAAACCTGAAACGTACTATCAAAAGAATGTTTATTCATACAAAACTGTATATAAACAGTTAGTGTGAAGCTGAACATCCATTTTAAATTTCAAAAATAATTAAAATAATAAAATCTAATGTAAAATAAAGCCATTAAAATAAACCATAAAGCACATTGTCATCATTGCCATTTTCCGAAAACAAATCGCCGGCTTTAGGTTTACCATATCTTAACTTCCGATCATCAAACGGCGAGGTTACCATATTGGCATCCTTTATCGCGCGAAGAAAAAGTCGCCAAATAAAAAGTGCGCCAAAGAAACCATACTAAAGCTGTACCGCAATTTTTTTTTCCCACTCGAAATACACCGTCGAAGCTTTTAAAGAGTAATAAAAATAAAGAATCCTCCCCAGCGGGGAATCGAACCCCGGTCTCCCGCGTGACAGGCGGGGATACTGACCACTATACTACCGAGGACTCGGTACGCAATCGAGAAGATGAAAAGATCGGATTCATTACTAAGCCGATGAGTTAGTGATATTGATAAGAGGCGTTTTTTACCCTCCGCTAAAGAGGGTAATAGTTTTGGGCAGACAAAAAAAGTCGTGGATGATAATTGATAGTAAATAAAATCTTACAGATCTCACGGAAATTTGAAACACACCAAGATCCGACACATGATTGGAATAATGGATACTTGAAAAATTTCAAAGTAACTTTCAAAGAGTCTATTGTGGTCAGTTTTTCCATGCCGTCTGTACGTACGTACGTATGTTCGTACGTACGTACGTACGTACGTACGTATGTATGTAACTCGCATATCTCAAAAACTATTGGTCGTAGAATGTTGAGATTTGAGATTTAGGATTGTTCTATGATCTAGTTGTGCACCTCCCCTTTTGGTCGCAATCGAGTGTATAGTTTATGTACAGGACCGCCCAAAAGATTCGAAATACATTACGCTCTATGGGCCGAAATTCATTAAACTCGCCTAACGCAAAAACTATTAGGCGTAGAATGTCGAAACTTCATATTTTGGATAGTTGTAACATCTAGTTGTGCACCTCCCCTATTGGTTCCATTCGACTGGATAGTTTATCTACAGGACCGCCCAAAACATTCGAAATACATTACGCTCAATGGGCCGAAATTCATTAAACTCGCATATCTCAAAAACTATTAGGCGTAGAATGTTGAAACTTTATATTTAGGATTGTTGTAACATCTATTTGTGCACCTCCCGTTTCGGTTCCATTCGACTGGATAGTTTATCAACAGAATGGCCTAACAGATTCGAAATACATTAAGCTCTATGGGCCGACATTCATCAAAGCGTTTTTTAGAGGTTTTGGGCTATTTCAAACGACGCAGGAGTGATATATGCTGTAAAGAGTTAGAAAATGAATTTCTCCATTAAAAAAGTGTCTTTATCATTTACAGTTCTGCTACAGGAACACTCAAAAGATTTCCAATACATTACGGTCAATGGCAATTTTAGGGGCATTCATCCATTTCAAGCACAATACCGTCCTACCACATAAGTTAGGTAATGGTCCGACCACGGTCACGTGCCTCCCTCAAGAACTATGCCAAAAGTCGCCAAGCTTGGCGACTTTTGGTGTACGTGTGTGCATATTTAACTCTCAAATCTGAAAAACTGGAAGAACGGTTGGTTTCTCCCCGTTTGATTTACATGCAAATACATCCTGTACATGGCTGCCAATACAAATTAAAAGGTTCTGTCAAAAAACCTCTTTAGCGGAGGGGAAACTAATTTCAGCTGAAGGCTGAATATTTTATATATTTTTTTTTAAATCTCTTTTTCACTAATTTTAGTTTTACAGACCACTTAAAAATGTCTTCGATTTCTCTTTAAGATAAAATATTTATGTTTGTTTTATAGAAAACTAGCTGCGTGCCCGTTCTCCGCACGGTAGGGAACGAAACTTTTTCTTACATGTATAGTTCGAATTGATTCAAGTGATTCGAATAATTCTTGAATTCGTGGTATTTGCAGACCGACATCAAAAACTTGTATTCTACAGAGCAAGCATTCTCGCCTTAACTAGTGGCGTAGCCGGAGGGAAGGGCTCAGGGGGCTGGACCCCCCCCGAAATGGGACACTTTATTTAGCTTACAGTTTGATATTTAGTATGCAAATGAATTTTAGCTTACAGTTTGATACCCAGCGCCCCCCGAAATAAAATTCCTGGCTACGGTACTGTCCTTAACTTTACAAATAATGGATTGATCTTCTCTCAAAATGTATTATTTTTCATTTAGACTAATAACTTTTATAAAAAAAATAATCCGTGATGAAGTGAAATAAATTTTGTCATAGATATTTCAAAACTAGAGTATAATTTATACATGACCACCGGAGGACTTGCATACAGATGTTGTCTTAAAGTAGGAAAAATTTGAAGGGCTTGACACATAATGCGTTTAGTCCTACTTACACATAACAAATTTAGGCGATTTTTTTCCTTTTTTCTCGAAATACACCGTCAAAGCTTTTAAAGAGTAATAAAAATAAAGAATCCTCCCCGGCGGGGAATCGAACCCCGGTCTCCCGCGTGACAGGCGGGGATACTGACCACTATACTACCGAGGACTCGGTAGGTATCGGAGAAGATGAGAAGAACATCGGAATCACCGCAAAGCCTGATATTCGGGAATGAGTTAGTGATATTGATAAGAGGCGTTTTTTTTTTTTAAATCTCTTTTTCACTAATTTTAGTTTTACAGAACACTTAAAAATGTCTTCGATTTCTCTTTAAGATAAAATATTTATGTTTGTTTTATAGAAAATTACATTCTCAAGAAGTATTTTTAGTTTTAATACGTTTTACCAATTTACCTATTGGTATCATATATGGGGGTGGTATTCGCAACCAACAGCAAAAACTTGAATACTACCGAGCATTCTCGCCCTAACTTTACAAATAATGGATTGATCTTCTCTCAAAATGTATTATTTTTCATTTAGACTAATAACTTTTATAAAAAAAATAATCCGTGATGAAGTGAAATAAATTTTGTCATACATATTTCAAAACTAGTATAATTTACACATGAGTATAATTTACCCGAGTATAATTTGCACATGACCACCGGAGGACTTGCATACCGATGTTGTCTTCAAAGTAGAAAAAATTTGAAGGACTCGACACATAATGCGTTTAGTCCTACTTACACATAACAAATTTAGGCGATTTTTTTCTTTTTTTCTCGAAATACACCGTCAAAGCTTTTAAAGAGTAATAAAAATAAAGAATCCTCCCCGGCGGGGAATCGAACCCCGGTCTCCCGCGTGACAGGCGGGGATACTGACCACTATACTACCGAGGACTCGGTACGTATTGGAGAAGATGAAAAGAACATCAAATTCACCGCAAAGCCGGATATTCGGGGATGAGTTAGTGATATTGATAAGAGGCGGTTTTTTTTTTTTTTTTTTTTTTTTTTTTTTTAAATCTCTTTTTCACTAATTTTAGTTTTACAGAACACTTAAAAATGTCTTCGATTTCTCTTTAAGATAAAATATTTATGTTTATTTTATAGAAAATTACATTCTCAAGAAGTATTTTTAGTTTTAATACGTTTTACCAATTTACCTATTCGTATCATATATGGGGGTGGTATTTGCAACCAACAGCGAAAACTTGAATACTACAGAGCATTCTCGCCCTAACTTTACAAATAATGGATTGATCTTCTCTCAAAATGTATTATTTTTCATTTAGACTAATAACTTTTATAAAAAAAATAATCCGTGATGAAGTGAAATAAATTTTGTCATACATATTTCAAAACTAGTATAATTTACACATGAGTATAATTTACCCGAGTATAATTTGCACATGACCACCGGAGGACTTGCATACCGATGTTGTCTTCAAAGTAGAAAAAATTTGAAGGACTCGACACATAATGCGTTTAGTCCTACTTACACATAACAAATTTAGGCGATTTTTTTCTTTTTTTCTCGAAATACACCGTCAAAGCTTTTAAAGAGTAATAAAAATAAAGAATCCTCCCCGGCGGGGAATCGAACCCCGGTCTCCCGCGTGACAGGCGGGGATACTGACCACTATACTACCGAGGACTCGGTACGTATTGGAGAAGATGAAAAGAACATCAAATTCACCGCAAAGCCGGATATTCGGGGATGAGTTAGTGATATTGATAAGAGGCGGTTTTTTTTTTTTTTTTTTTTTTTTTTTTTTTTAAATCTCTTTTTCACTAATTTTAGTTTTACAGAACACTTAAAAATGTCTTCGATTTCTCTTTAAGATAAAATATTTATGTTTATTTTATAGAAAATTACATTCTCAAGAAGTATTTTTAGTTTTAATACGTTTTACCAATTTACCTATTCGTATCATATATGGGGGTGGTATTTGCAACCAACAGCGAAAACTTGAATACTACAGAGCATTCTCGCCCTAACTTTACAAATAATGGATTGATCTTCTCTCAAAATGTATTATTTTTTATTTAGACTAATAACTTTTATATAAAAAAATAATCCGTGATGAAGTGAAATAAATTTTGTCATACATATTTCAAAACTAGTAATTTACAAGAGTATAATTACCGATATAATTCACATGACCACCGGAGGACTTGCATACAGATGTTGTCTTCAAAGTAGAAAAAATTTGAAGGACTCGACACATAATGCGTTTAGTCCTACTTACACATAACAAATTTAGGCGATTTTTTTCTTTTTTTCTCGAAATACACCGTCAAAGCCAGGGGTGGCTCCAATGGGGGGTGCGGGGGGGCACGTGCCCCCCGTCGGGGAACTTGTGACCCCCCATCGGGGCTATTTGATTAATTCGTCGGGGAATTTTCATAAGAAGAAATCTATATTTTAGCTGAGTTTTAATTTTGATTTTGCGATTAAAAAAAAATTAATTTTGTAATTTTTAAATACACATGAAAGGCGAATGAGTATTGGAGATTGAAGCGGATATGTTTTCATTTCTGGGAGGGGGGGGGGGGGTATATTCCTCAGAACTTCTGAATAATGGCTAAAAGTGCTTTCTGTTTTCATTCATCTCTTATCTCTGCGATCCTTTTCATGTCGAGAAACAGCCACTTTCTGCATCTTCCAATACTGTGATGTGTTGACGACGGCTGGGGAGACTTCAAATTTGAATAGTGTATACTTGAAATCTGTGATCCCACTCTCGGGAGGCATTTAACTAGATTTGCAGCTTGACATCAATCTTAAGGTAACAAAAGTGCCAGTCTATTCTTCAAACGACAAATTTGTGAGACCACATGTGCGACCACTTTCTATTCGAGGCTCTTTTAATTGCTTAAACTATTCTGCATTTTGTCGCCGACACCGTAGAAAAGTACAATATGGGTGTGTGCGGTCGGGATGGGGGAGACAATGACCGTTAATTAGACTAGTCAAATTTCGAGGGAAGGGAAGTGTGGCTTTGCTTACACAAGCAAATGGGGGATGTTCTTTTTTTCCAGAAATACGGTTTTTGTACTTCTATTGGTCCTCAATGACAGAATGATGAGAAAGAAATGATTCGTCGAAATATGCCGTGTATTTTTATTTTTTCTTCGCAAACCCATAGTACATCACTTTTCCAACACTTGTTATTGTGCATTGGGCCAGTGAGTTAGACAGAGTTTAGAATAGTGGGCATTTTTTTTTCTTGTTACGGCAGCATAGCATATCATTGTGAAGTGTATAAAAGTTTAATTCCACTTTTGGCTTTATGTTTCCTAAAAAAAAAACATTAGTGGTGCCAAAAGCACAAGATATAAAGTACAGTGTGCTTTATGTCGTGATATTTTTGATAATGATTATGTAAAAAAAAAACAAACATAGGATAACTAAGCATTCAGATCTTCATAAACAAAATCGACTGGGGCCTGTTCAATTACCAAATGGAATTAAGAGAAAGAATCCTTGGGATATTTCTTCTTGCTCTTCGAATGTATGTTTATCTACGGAATTAGAGAAAGAAAACCCTTCAAGTTCATGAGATCCACAAACTTCAAGTAAATTATATGTAAATTACATTCATATATATTTTTTAAATGTGTTTAAAAGCTTTAATTAATATATGTTATTATTAAAAATATGGTCAGTTTATTTCTCTAAAGCATTTAATTATATCTTCTAAGCACTTGCTTTTTGTTATGTATTTGTACAAATATACTATGCCCAAGGGCGGATCCAGAAATATTTTTCAGGAAGGGTGCAAAGCTTGAATACCAATTCAGAATTGCATGAACATGCAATTTTATTTGAAGCGTATTTTTACTAGTGTAAATATTTTCCTCTCGGGGAATTAGCGCCCCCTGTGCCCTCGCCCTAAATCACACTTGCCAATCACCCCCCCCCCTAATAAAAAAGAATTGAAACTAGTTTGAGCACAAATTTTGAATGACCACATTCTGCGTTATTTAAAAATAAAAATAATTTTAAAATAAGGCACATATTTCAAAAACTGAGTCACTTTTTCTGTCTGAGAAATTTTAAAATACTACTTTAAAGTTTATTTATTAACAGCATTTTAATGATACATATATATCATTAAATGTCCTTAGACATGGATGCTCGTAATGGTTTGGAGTGCACTTTTAATCATAGCTGCGGACCCAGAGTCATAGCTTTTTGAGTTGAAGCTGGAGTAGAAGTCGGTCTTTTTGACCTCACATTCTGATTCTATGAAATGTTGTATAACATTATTGTATTTTAAATTATATTAACTGTCTGAGTACTCTATGAATTAATCTAAATTTTCTCCTAATTGGTCTTTTAAACACTATGAGTACTTTTAAATGTGCTCTTGCTTTTAAACCATTGATAAGTAGCATGTTGTTCACCCCATTATATGTCATTCTCGCTAAATTACAGGACAGGATATACATTTTAAAAATATATTCTTTCGTTGCAATTTCGATTTTTTTGGTATATTTATCGAATACGATTTAGTAATTGGAGTGAGGACGAAAGGTATGTCTTTATAAACTTTCAAATTGCATTAATGCAAATTTAAATTAAACACAGATTTAATGTAATTGTATGTAAATTAACAGTATTTTAATTCACGAGTCAAAAGCTTTTGTGTCATAAATCGTATAAATAAAAATGAAATTCTGTTTGTTTGTTTGTTTGTTTGTGGATTTGATTCGTATACATATCCACAAAAATGGACCTATCGGCCTCAAATTTAGCACAGATATGTAAAATAATATAGAATAAATCATAGTCCACTTTAAAACTTTGAAAGTCCACCCGTTCCCGGAATTTAAGAGATTTTTTATGCTCTTCACGCAAAAATCTTTCCATAATTGTAACCCCTGTAGTGAAAAAAGTGTGAAATAAGGATCGTGGTTACCATGTGTGGCGATTTTGCCGAATAAAATGTCGTTCGTATACAAATCCACAAAAATGAACCTATCGGCCTGAAATTTAGCACAGATATGTAAAATAATATAGAATAAATCGTAGTCCACTTTAAAACTTTGAAAGTCCACCCGTTCCCGGAATTTAAGAGATTTTTTATGCTCTTCACGCAAAACGCTTTCCGTAATTGTAACCCCTGTAGTGAAAAAAGTGTGAAATAAGGATCGTGGTTGCCATGTGTGGCGATTTTGCCAAATAAAATGTTTTAAATTCTCAAAGTAAAAATAAAAGAATAATAATGATTTTTTTTGTTAGTTTATATTCGAAAGGTTATTTTTTTTTAAAATTATAATATCGTGTGCATGGGAAATCAGAGCAGGAATGTAATGCTTTACACGCAAAACAATAAGAATTGAAGATTTCCGAGGCTAATGTGTAAATTTTTTTAGTTTGGCGAAAAAATAAAATGGCTGAAATATGGATTTTGAGTAAGTGAGTTCTAGCGGTTTGCACAGTTTTCGGCTTGGCGCAATTTATTGAGAGCTTAAGGAAATAAATTTTTGAAAACAAGTGCAAAGGTTTTATTAGAATACAGCGTTAAATTTTAATGATCCGTGAAGAAATAATGCAGTTATTAAGTGATTTCAAGCGATCTAACTTCAGAATTCTCGCCAATTGAGTACATTGATTTAAGTTGGGGGAATTCCGCCAAATTTCAGAAAATTGAAATCTTCTCATTTAGTACATCGGAGTAACGATGAATAAAACACATTATAGTTGATAATTTAAAAAAAAAATCGGCTGTATTAAGGGATTCCAATTTTCAAATAAATGCGTGCTACTCTTTGGCGGTCGAACCATTTCTCATATTGATTGCTGCTAAGTCAATGCTTCGAATGATTCCCTGAAAAAACTCTTGCAAAATGGCGTATGTTGGCACTTTGGCGAGGCTTAGATTTGAAACTGGATTTTATTTGAGACTGGTATATATAATAACACTGGTTATAGATAAAAATGAATGTTGGTATGTGTTTATGAGGTTGAAAAACTCCAGCACCGTTGACCACCGTTGCACGATGAAATTTGGTTCACCTAAGTATTTTATGATGGAGAAGGTTTTTATGCTATCCGTTTTTCTTAACTTGCCACTTGGTGCCGCAGCACAACGTGGAATTCTATTCCGTTTAGCCGTTTGCAATGCGAATATCGTCCAACCGATTTCGATGGAATTTGGTACACGCGAATATTAGAACACGGAGAATATTTTTCACTATCCATTTTGCTATAACTTGCCGCTAAATGGCGCTGCAAAGCATCAACTTCTATACCGTTCGACCGATCGGCATAAAATTTTTTATACTTACACATTTGAGTACTTGATACTTACACACATACCGTTCGACCGCACGAAGAATATATTCTAACTGCGTTCCTTTTGATGTTACTCACCACTGGATGACACTGCAATTCATTATTATTTTAACTCGCCACTAGATGACGCTGCAGCAGGCCAAATTCTTGACCATTCAAACGGTCGCTATGAAAATCAGTATACATAGCTATTTGAACAATGAGAATATTTTGGCGTTATCCATTTTGCTATAACTCGCCACTTGACGGTGCTGTAGCAAATCGTTACTTTAATTAACTACTAGATGGCCCTGCAGTGTATCACTTCTTGACTGTGCAAATGATCGTTATGAAAATTGGTATACATAGATAGTTGAACACGGTCGCTATGAAAATCAGTATACATAGCTATTTGAACAATGAGAATATTTTGGCGTTATCCATTTTGCTATAACTCGCCAATTGAAGGCGCTGTAGCAAATCATTACTTTATTGAACCACTAGATGGCCCTGCAGTGTATCACTTCTTGACTGTGCAAATAATCGCTATGAAAATAGGTATAGATAGATATTTGAACACGGGGAAGAGTTTGGCGCTATCCATTTTCCTATAACTTGCCACTAGATGTCGCGTCAACACATGAACTTCAGGACTGTCCAGCCGATAGTCATGAAAATTCGTATACATCGATATCTGAATGCGAAAAATATTTTCGCCGTATCCGTTTTGCTAAAACTCGCCACTAGATTGCGCTACGCCGCATGGCCTTCTGCACCGTACAAACGATTGCCTTGCAATTCGGTATGCATAATTATTGGACACAATATAACGCGATATCCACTTTGCTATATCTGTTTATTACAATGAATAGTAATCACCAAAAATCGTAATATCAAAAAGTCCATTCATTCCCGTGCGAAGAACGGGTACTTCAGCTAGTGTAAAATAAAATTTCCCATTGTATTACTTTTATTCATAGAGCTACAAAATTTATGTCTTAATTGATATTTTCAAGAGATTTACGACTCGGGCGGTAAGAAATTTCGGATTTTGTTTACTACGGAAACTTTTTAAAATGTATATTTAATTGTGTAATAATTTGACATGACAAAATATTTATAAAATTATTTTACAGTTAATCATCTCTGGCATTCAAAATATGTATAAACCTATGAATATTTAAACGCTTTAACTAAAAATTTTCATTTTAATTAGAAATATTTTAAACTGGTCGTATTTTATTTATTTATAAGTTAGTGTGTTATGCAAAGTATTCTATGTCTTTAAAATTATTTTATCACAGTAATCCTTACTAGAACTCTTATAACTGTTGAGAAAGTAAAAAGATATTTTTATAACTAAGTGGTTAATTAGATAATTTAACTTTTAACTTCTTCCGAATAAAAAAAAAAAAAAATAGTACTTTTCTGTTTCTTAGATGGCAAATTTGAATAAATTCTAAATATACTTTTTATTTATAAATAGATTCAATCGAACACAGTATGCACGATTTAATCTTTAATTTTATAAAAATTTGGCAGTAAGATTTGTTTTTATTTTTATTTTTTTTGTAATTTAAGAATTAGTCAAATACATAGTTTGTTTATTTGGTAACATACTTTATACGTATACAACGAGTCAGAATTTGCACTATATAGTAGGGATGGACGCGAGACGACTTTTTGCGAGACGAGACAGAGATTTACAGTTTTTTTGCGAGACGAGACAAACATTTTTAACATTATGATATAGGGATTTTTGCGAGACGAGACAAGCTTTTCGGCTGTTTTGCGAGACGCGAGACGCCAATTTTTCGTCTCGCGTCCATCCCTACTATATAGAGAAATCTAACTGGATTAACCGGCCCTCTTTAGCTAAGAGTTCATAGCTATGCACACCAAGAAGATTAACAGCTGCAAGGGAATTAGAATTTATTACATTTTGCTTGGGGTAAAAAAGAGAAGAGTTAATTTTAAAAAATTAAATAATAATAATAACCAGCTCCTCTGATAGACCAAAGCCCTCTCCAGTCCAGTATGAAGATGGCTGTGGATAGATCTAAAAACGGAATATAAGTTAAACGATACTGATTAATCTTGACTGACAATTTAATTTTTATATCGTTGTGGAAAAAGTAACGACCTTTTGTGAATTTTAATTCAGTTATTTTACTGCAAAGTAAATAAAAATTATGGTATACAGCGTCTATATCGTCTTCCGAAATTTTCCCTTTTATCCTGTAAAATAAGTAAATAAAATAAATACAATAAAAGTTTTATATTTGCGTGTAGATTTGTATGTTATATACAGTGGCGTATCGTAAGCCACCGCAACTTCCCTTATTTTGAATCTTTATACAAATCGCTATTGAATCCATGGATGGCACCAGCATTAATATAAACTATTAAAATAAACTAATAGTATGTGTTCTAAACTGATTTTTGAGTTACAGAATTATATGTATCAGAATTCAACTCTAAAACTTTTAAACAGATTAATATTATGTTTGTTATTCGCCTTATTAATTAAACTCTTTTTCGTTAATGTTGAAATTTTAAAAGTGACACTTTCACTATGAATTATTAGTAAATGAGCTTGCTTTATAAAATTATTCATCACGTTTGTGGAAACCTCGTTCAAAACTATCTTGGAGTATTACAAAAAAGTAAATTTTTATCAAGGTTAGCTTCGCTAAAAATAATTATTTTTTTGTGTGTCTTGGCAAATTATAAGCTGTCCGATTATATTTTTCTGACGATATTTTTTATTTTATTTTATTTTAGATTTTAAAAGAAAGTGGTTAATTTTCTTTATGAGTGCTTGACTTTATAAAAAATTTTAATAGCGCATATATTTACGTTCTCTTTCGGAGATTTTTACAATTTATTATTATTATTATTAACTGAAGCTCCCAGGGGTACACTTCGCAACAATTCTTTTCGAAATTGAGATATACGGTGCCATCTTTTAGCTTTCAATAAGTACTATCACCACATGCATTATTATTGAAGTACAGTAGAACCTCGATTAACCGAGCTTCGGTTAACCGAGGCAATAACGAAGTCTAATTTTTTTTTCTCCTTTCCAAAATGAGCGTGGAAAAAATTATACGCATTTTAGTTCGCTGTCCGTGTTTCATTTATTGTTTTGTCCAAAAAAAAAAAAAAAAATACATTTTACTTTTTAAAATTTACTACTAGAGTTGATTTCCTTTTTAAATATTTTTAGCTGTGAGACATAAGTTCATATATGTTTATTTTGATCATTTAAAAAACCTTCTATTGTTTTTTACTTTAAAAGTTAGTTAAATTCGCAAGCACGGAAGGTTTTTATACATAGTTTCTATTAACCGAGATTTCCGATATCCGAGGTACTAGCGGTTCCAATTAGCTCGGATAATCGAGGTTCTACTGTAGAATCATTTTAAAGCTGTAGAAACAAGCGATAAAGTTTCGGTATGCCACTTTACTGCGCGCCTTCAAAATCATTTTTCTCAAAAGAAAATTTTTGTTGTAAAGTGGTTCTAGCTATAAACATTTCAGTTGCATATTTATCACTTTATTGTGATTTAAAATATTAATATTACATAAATTAACAATTCGATTAATATTTATACAGTAAAACATGTTGGCCAGAAACACTAGACTTTTTGAGATAACGAGTTGAAATTAAAGGGAATCAGTTTGTAAATGGAAATGTAGATTACGGCCAATTATCTACGCTAGGGATCTAGGCCGGGGGTGGTTTTGCCCTCCTTGGGGGACTTTCTAAGTGGTCCTAACCCGTATTTATGCAAAGTTTCGGAAAAAAAACAAGGAAAACTCCGAACGGTTAGGTCGGCGGACGCGACCTAGTGTCGAACCAGGCACCTTCCGTCTCCCAATTCAAAGCGCTAGCGCTATGCCACTGATGGGGTGGAATCCAATTTGTAAGGGAAAACACATTTATTGAGATATCAAGAATTTCGATGTTCGAGATATCGAAGTTAAACTGTAATTAAATTTACATATATCTCTTAATTTTATAAAAGTAACTGCAATTTGTGTAAAAGCGCGCAAATTTAGTCATGTTTAATTTATAAAATAAATTTTCGGTGAATTTACAGCAATATTCTTGCACAAAAAACTTTTGTTTCTGATATTTTTTCTGCGGGAAAAAAATGCGTAGAACTTTCTTCGCTGAACTTTTATCAAAGAATTTCATTCAAATGAAATATTTTAAGCGTTAACCTGAAGAACTCTTAAAAGTAGCTTTCGAGATTTTACAGAAACGTGCAAGGCCGTTACCAGGGGGGAGGATCATGTGGGTTTGACCAGCCCCCCTCCAAAATTTCAGCAAATGCATTATCAGTTTATTTGCGTTGATTCTAGAGATCAGTTAATTTAATTTTAGCACTACAGATGCCCTCTACCCACCGAATTTTTTTGCTTGCTGAGGCCTTGGGGAAATATTTGTGTAATGTAAAAAGATTTTGAGATACGTTAATTAGGGTCCGTTTAAATAATAATCTACCAGCAGGGGCGTAGCCAGAAATTTTTCACGGGGGGGGTTACGACTACTGAAACTCACATATATGCATACATGTGTGTGATAAAGGAGTGAAGACTATACATTTTGTATGGCAAAAAATTCCTCATGGGGGGGGGGGGTTATAAACCCCTAACCCGCCGCCCCCATTTGGCTACGCCCCTGTCTACCAAGAAAGATTGTGCAGTGGTTTTTGAAAATATCCGGGGCCTGGGTGTCCGATTATGTATGTCGATCCGCTTCCTGGAAATATTTCACAAAACAAAACATATTGTCCTCCATCTCCTCTAAACTTATCTGGATCCTGGATATTTTAGTTTAGAAAATGATTTATTGTGAAAAAATCACTTTGTAAAGTAAAATATTTTCAAGTGGTGCAAATAGTTGAAAATTTCCATATCATACTTGGTGACAAAAATGTCATAAAAGAGGGAGGTCAAAGCCCCCTCTTGGATACGCCACTTAGCATATGTACATGTATATTTGTGCCCCCTCGTCGGAGAGTTATGACCCCCCGTTGGGGAAAGTCTAGCGCCACCACTGGTCAAAGCTTTTAAAGAGTAATAAAAATAAAGAATCCTCTCCGGCGGGGAATCGAACCCCGGTCTCCCGCGTGACAGGCGGGGATACTGACCACTATACTACCGAGGACTCGGTAGGTATCGGAGAAGATGAGAAGAACTTCAGATTCACCGCAAAGCCTTATATTCGGGGATGAGTTAGTGATATTGATAAGAGGCGTTTTTTTTTTTAAATCTCTTTTTCACTAATTTTAGTTTTACTGAACACTTAAAAATGTCTTCGATTTCTCTTTAAGATAAAATATTTATGTTTATTTTATAGAAAACTAGCTGCGTGCCCGTTCTCCGCACGGTAGGGAACGAAACTTTTTCTTACATGTATAGTTCGAATTGATTCAAGTGATTCGAATAATACTTGAATTCGTATAATTCCAATTGATTCAAGTGATTTGGAATCTAAAAATAAGCAAAATGATTTAACTCGTTGGCGTAAAGTTACTCATTAGTTATTTGTAAAGTTAGTATAAGTACTGACCCCAGACCCTTGTTAATATTATGAGGCAAAAAACTATGTCGGTGTCATTCGCGATTAGAAAAGAAAAGCGTGACGGTTTGCAGTGAAAATTCCTAATTTTCAAAATGTCTCATTTCTACATCATACTCTTTTTTAGATTTAAGTTATGCCATTAATACCTTAGATACTATATGATGTGGAGAACCGTTTTATTTTATAATTAAATAGTTGTGTACCCGCTCTTCGCAAGGAAGAAGAGAACATTTTCCTGAAACGTGATAATAACTACTTGTGAGAAAACAGAATCTCCAAGAAAAAAGAAAGTTCTCTTACAGTCTTTTCTGTTGAAACTACCGCGGATATAGACTTAGAGAATAGAAGACTTACTTTCACGAAATATTTATTAATGCGGTATATTGTGTGTTGATCAATACTGCCTTAGCATATCTACTTACTATAACTTATACTATCTTTTAATGATACCAATAAATATATTTTCGTTTTGCAACCGTTAATGCTTAATTTAAAGAAACTGTTTAGATATTTGTCACGAATGTAGTCTTTTGCTCTTTGGTGATTCTTTGCAATTTACGCATTAGCATAAACGATAATCATTTCACTTTATGGTTGCCACTAAATCAGCTCTCCATAAATTTTTGCGCATAATTCTGGTCAGATTAGCGTATTTAGCACCAGGATCCTATTATCGCACGGGCAAATCGGGACTTTGCCCAGGGCCCCCGGCTCGAAATGCAATTTCGGAAATTTCAAATGTTGTTGTTTTTTTTTATAACAAAATTTTATGGGAAAAAAACAATAGATGGGGGAGCCCAAATTCATCAATGCCCGGCGCCCCCTGTTGGTCATAATCAGGTCCTGTTTAACATCGCAATATATTTCCTGCGATTAGCTCAATTGAAAATAATGCTGGACCATTCACTGGTGAAAAAACAACATTCAATTCTTTTTCTAGCAACGTGAAATAAAATATAGAAATATTTCATGCGTATCGTATGTTTTTCTTGTGAGTCCGTTATTCTGATTGAATTTCGAAAGGGGTTTTAAACTCGTGACATCAAAATGACGCACATTTCACATGCGAAAACTCAGTTATTTTTAATTTATTTAATTTATTTTTTTTTTTCAACTGGCAGCTTTAATCATTGTTACTGTCTCCAAGACAACCAAACCGCAAGATATCATACCGAAGTTTTTAAGCATATGCTATTGGAATTAAAATCCTTCTTTGCTTAAAAATTGGTAAATAACATCCTAATTTATATTTTTCTCTCGTTTCTCTTTTAAAAGAGGGCGAAATGTATGCTCCGTCATTTCACAAAATATAAAAAAGTTATGACGGATAGAATTCAAGATTCAGCAGTTTTTAAATTATTTTACGAAAGTCAGCGTTAAATTTATTTTTAGTTGAAAAATTCCCAAAAATCTTAAAATTATGTTACACAGTCCGAACAAACAGTTTTTAAAAGAAAATTTCCTCCTCTACCTGATGATGTAACTATCGTTTTCTTGCGAGTGTAATTACCGGCGTTATTACGTATTAAGCGAGAAAAATCGCTAAAAATCGGACAAAACATAAAATAAAACATTTTCTAATTCGAGTTTCGAAAAAATCACTCCGAGGCGTGTTAGGATCTGTCCTAGTGAAGCTGTATGCAAATTTCGGTAGGTCTGCGACCCACCGTCTGGGCGCATGCTCACGAATGTGCTGAAATCGGACATTTGAGTAACTTTCGACCCTTAAAATTGCGAAAAATCGTTAAAAATTAGGGAACGGGTGGATTTTCAGAATTTTAAAGTAGCCTACGGCCTATTCTATGTCGTTTCACGTGTATGTGCAAAATTTCAAGCAGTTCGGTCTGACCGTTTGGGAGGAGTTCCCGGACGAACAAACAAACAAACAGACAAACTTTCACATTTATATAATAGATTACATTCTCAAGAAGTATTTTTAGTTTTAATACGTTTTACCAATTTACCTATTCGTATCATATATGGGGGTGGTATTTGCAACCAACAGCAAAAACTTGAATACTACAGAGCATTCTCGCCCTAACTTTACAAATAATGGATTGATCTTCTCTCAAAATGTATTATTTTTCATTTAGACTAATAACTTTTATAAAAAAAAAAATAATCCGTGATGAAGTGAAATAAATTTTGTCATAGATATTTCAAAACTAGAGTATAATTTATACATGACCACCGGAGGACTTGCATACAGATGTTGTCTTAAAGTAGGAAAAATTTGAAGGGCTTGACACATAATGCGTTTAGTCCTACTTACACATAACAAATTTAGGCGATTTTTTCTTTTTTTCTCGAAATACACCGTCAAAGCTTTTAAAGAGTAATAAAAATAAAGAATCCTCCCCGGCGGGGAATCGAACCCCGGTCTCCCGCGTGACAGGCGGGGATACTGACCACTATACTACCGAGGACTCGGTAGGTATCGGAGAAGATGAGAAGAACTTCGGAATCACCGCAAAGCCTTATATTCGGGGATGAGTTAGTGATATTGATAAGAGGCGTTTTTTTTTTTAAATCTCTTTTTCACTAATTTTAGTTTTACAGAACACTTAAAAATGTCTTCGATTTCTCTTTAAGATAAAATATTTATGTTTGTTTTATAGAAAACTAGCTGCGTGCCCGTTCTCCGCACGGTAGGGAACGAAACTCTTTCTTACATGTATAGTTCGAATTGATTCCAGTGATTTGGGATCTAAAAATAAGCAAAATGATTTGAATCTTGGCGTAAAGTTACTCATTAGTTATTTGTAAAGTTAGTATAAATACTGACCTGAGACCATTGTTAATATTATGACGCAAAAAATTATGTCGGTGTCATTCGCGATTAGAAAAGAAAAGCGTGACGGTTTGCAATGAAAATTCCTAACTTTCAAAATGTCTCATTTCTACATCATACTCTTAGATTTAAGTTATGCCATTAATACCTTAGATACTACATGATGTGGAAAACCGTTTTATTTTACAATTAAAATAAATAGTTGTGTACCCGCTCTTCGCAAGGCAAGAAGAGAACATTTTCCTAAAATGTGATCATAACTACTTGTGACAAAACAGAATCTGCAAGAAAAAAAGAAAGTTCTGTTACAGTCTTGATACTACCGCGGGATATATTAACGCGACGTAGTATTACTTAATTTTTAGTTAGCTGTGATGTAATACGGCTGTTGGAAAATGAATAGAAGACTTAGTTTCACGAAATATTTATTAATGCGGTATATTGTGCTTTGATCAATATTGCCTTAGCATATCTACTTACTATAATTTATGCTATCTGTTACTGATACCAATACAATATATTTTTGTTTTGCAACCATTAATGCTTAATTTAAGGAAACGGTTTAGATATTTGCCAAGAATGTAGTCTTTTACTCTTTGCTGATTCTTTGCAATTTACGCATAAGCATAAACGATAATCATTTCACGTTATGGTTGCCACTAAATCCACTCTCCATTAATTTTTACGCATAATTCTTCTCAGATTGCGTGTTTAGCACCAGGGCCCTGTTATCGCACGGGCAAATCGGGATTTTGCCCAGGGCTCCCGGCTCGAATTGGCCCCTAATTTCAAATGTTGTTGTTTTTTTTAACAAAATTGTATGAAAAATAAAACAAATTTCATAGATGCCCCCCCCCAAATTCATCAATGCCCGGGGCCCCCTGTTGGTCATAATCAGGTCCTGTTTAACATCGCAATATATTTCCTGCGATTAGCTCAATTGAAAATAATGCTGGACCATTCACTGGTGAAAAAACAACATTCCATTCTTTTTCTAGCAACGTGAAATAAAATATAGAAATATTTCATGCGTATCGTATGTTTTTCTTGTGAGTCCGTTATTCTGATTGAATTTCGAAAGGGGTTTTAAACTCGTGACATCAAAATGACGCACATTTCACATGCGAAAACTCAGTTATTTTTAATTTATTTAATTTATTTTTTTTTCAACTGGCAACTTTAATCATTGTTACTGTCTCCAAGACAACCAAACCGCAAGATATCATACCGAAGTTTTTAAGCATATGCTATTGGAATTAAAATCCTTCTTTGCTTAAAAATTGGTAAAAAACATCCTAATTTATATTTTCCTCTCGTTTTTTTTTTAAAAGAGGGCGAAATGTATGCTCCGTCATTTCACAAAATATAAAAAAGTTATGACGGATAGAATTCAAGATGCAGCAGTTTTTAAATTATTTTACGAAAGTCCGCGTTAAATTTATTTTTAGTTGAAAAATTCCCAAAAATCTTAAAATTATGTTACACAGTCCGAACAAACAGTTTTTAAAAGAAAATTTCCTCCTCTACCTGATGATGTAACTATCGTTTTCTTGCGAGTGTAATTACCGGCGTTAATACGTATTAAGCGAGAAAAATCGCTAAAAATCGGACAAAACATAAAATAAAACATTTTCTAATTCGAGTCTCGAAAAAATCACTCCGAGGCGTGTTAGGTTCTGTCCTAGTGAAGTAGTATGCCAATTTCGGTAGATCTGCGACCCACCGTCTGGGCGCATGCTCAGGAATGTGCTGAAATCAGACATTTGAGTAACTTTCGACCCTTAAAATTGCGAAAAATCGTTAAAAATTAGGGAACGGGTGGATTTTCAGAATTTTAAAGTAGCCTACGGCCTATTCTATGTCGTTTCACGTGTATGTGCAAAATTTCAAGCAGATCGGTCTGACCGTTTGGGAGGAGTTCCCGGACGAACAAACAAACAAACAGACAAACTTTCACATTTATATAATTGATTACATTCTCAAGAAGTATTTTTAGTTTTAATACGTTTTACCAATTTACCTATTCGTATCATATATGGGGGTGGTATTTGCAACCAACAGCAAAAACTTGAATACTACAGAGCATTCTCGCCCTAACTTTACAAATAATGGATTGATCTTCTCTCAAAATGTATTATTTTTCATTTAGACTAATAACTTTTATAAAAAAAAAAATAATCCGTGATGAAGTGAAATAAATTTTGTCATAGATATTTCAAAACTAGAGTATAATTTATACATGACCACCGGAGGACTTGCATACAGATGTTGTCTTAAAGTAGGAAAAATTTGAAGGGCTTGACACATAATGCGTTTAGTCCTACTTACACATAACAAATTTAGGCGATTTTTTTCTTTTTTTCTGGAAATACACCGTCAAAGCTTTTAAAGAGTAATAAAAATAAAGAATCCTCCCCGGCGGGGAATCGAACCCCGGTCTCCCGCGTGACAGGCGGGGATACTGACCACTATACTACCGAGGACTCGGTAGGTACTGGAGAAGATGAGAAGAACTTCGGAATCACCGCAAAGCCTTATATTCGGGGATGAGTTAGTGATATGGATAAGAGGCGTTTTTTTTTTAAATCTCTTTTTCACTAATTTTAGTTTTACAGAACACTTAAAAATGTCTTCGATTTCTCTTTAAGATAAAATATTTATGTTTGTTTTATAGAAAGTAGCTGCGTGCCCGTTCTCTGCACGGTAGGGAACGAAACTGTTTCTTACATGTATAGTTCGAATTGATTCCAGTGATTTGGGATCTAAAAATAAGCAAAATGATTTGACTCTTGGCGTAAAGTTACTCATTAGTTATTTGTAAAGTTAGTATAAATACTGACCTGAGACCATTGTTAATATTATGACGCAAAAAATTATGTCGGTGTCATTCGCGATTAGAAAAGAAAAGCGTGACGGTTTGGAATGAAAATTCCTAATTTTCAAAATGTCTCATTTCTACATCATACTCTTAGATTTAAGTTATGCCATTAATACCTTAGATACTACATGATGTGGAAAACCGTTTTATTTTACAATTAAAATAAATAGTTGTGTACCAGCTCTTCGCAAGGCAAGAAGAGAACATTTTCCTAAAATGTGATCATAACTACTTGTGACAAAACAGAATCTGCAAGAAAAAAAGAAAGTTCTGTTACAGTCTTGATACTACCGCGGGATATATTAACGCGACGTAGAATTACTTAATTTTTAGTTAGCTGTGATGTAATACGGCTGTTGGAAAATGAATAGAAGACTTAGTTTCACGAAATATTTATTAATGCGGTATATTGTGCTTTGATCAATATTGCCTTAGCATATCTACTTACTATTATTTATGCTATCTGTTACTGATACCAATACAATATATTTTTGTTTTGCAACCATTAATGCTTAATTTAAGGAAACGGTTTAGATATTTGCCAAGAATGTAGTCTTTTACTCTTTGCTGATTCTTTGCAATTTACGCATAAGCATAAACGATAATCATTTCACGTTATGGTTGCCACTAAATCCACTCTCCATTAATTTTTACGCATAATTCTTCTCAGATTGCGTGTTTAGCACCAGGGCCCTGTTATCGCACGGGCAAATCGGGATTTTGCCCAGGGCTCCCGGCTCGAATTGGCCCGTAAATTCAAATGTTGTTGTTTTTTTTTAACAAAATTGTATGAAAAATAAAACAAATTTCATAGATGGGGGCCCCCCCAAATTCATCAATGCCCGGGGCCCCCTGTTGGTCATAATCAGGTCCTGTTTAACATCGCAATATATTTCCTGCGATTAGCTCAATTGAAAATAATGCTGGACCATTCACTGGTGAAAAAACAACATTCCATTCTTTTTCTAGCAACGTGAAATAAAATATAGAAATATTTCATGCGTATCGTATGTTTTTCTTGTGAGTCCGTTATTCTGATTGAATTTCGAAAGGGGTTTTAAACTCGTGACATCAAAATGACGCACACTTCACATGCGAAAACTCAGTTAATTTTAATTTATTTTATTTATTTTTTTTCAACTGGCAACTTTAATCATTGTTACTGTCTCCAAGACAACCAAACCGCAAGATATCATACCGAAGTTTTTAAGCATATGCTATTGGAATTAAAATCCTTCTTTGCTTAAAAATTGGTAAAAAACATCCTAATTTATATTTTCCTCTCGTTTCTCTTTTAAAAGAGGGCGAAATGTATGCTCCGTCATTTCACAAAATATAAAAAAGTTATGACGGATAGAATTCAAGATGCAGCAGTTTTTAAATTATTTTACGAAAGTCAGCGTTAAATTTATTTTTAGTTGAAAAATTCCCGAAAATCTTAAAATTATGTTACACAGTCCGAACAAACAGTTTTTAAAAGAAAATTTCCTCCTCTACCTGATGATGTAACTATCGTTTTCTTGCGAGTGTAATTACCGGCGTTATTACGTATTAAGCGAGAAAAATCGCTAAAAATCGGACAAAACATAAAATAAAACATTTTCTAATTCGAGTTTCGAAAAAATCACTCCGAGGCGTGTTAGGATATGTCCTAGTGAAGTTGTATGCAAATTTCGGTAGGTCTGCGACCCACCGTCTGGGCGCATGCTCAGGAATGTGCTGAAATCGGACATTTGAGTAACTTTCGACCATTAAAATTGCGAAAAATCGTTAAAAATTAGGGAACGGGTGGATTTTCAGAATTTTAAAGTAGCCTACGGCCTATTCTATGTCGTTTCACGTGTATGTGCTAAATTTCAAGCAGATCGGTCTGACCGTTTGGGAGGAGTTCCCGGACGAACAAACAAACAAACAGACAAACTTTCACATTTATATAAAAGATTACATTCTAGAAGTATTTTTAGTTTTAATACGTTTTACCAATTTACCTATTCGTATCATATATGGGGGTGGTATTTGCAACCAACAGCAAAAACTTGAATACTACAGAGCATTCTCGCCCTAACTTTACAAATAATGGATTGATCTTCTCTCAAAATGTATTGTTTTTCATTTAGACTAATAACTTTTATAAAAAAAAAAATAATCCGTGATGAAGTGAAATAAATTTTGTCATAGATATTTCAAAACTAGAGTATAATTTATACATGACCACCGGAGGACTTGCATACAGATGTTGTCTTAAAGTAGGAAAAATTTGAAGGGCTTGACACATAATGCGTTTAGTCCTACTTACACATAACAAATTTAGGCGATTTTTTTCTTTTTTTCTCGAAATACACCGTCAAAGCTTTTAAAGAGTAATAAAAATAAAGAATCCTCCCCGGCGGGGAATCGAAGCCCGGTCTCCCGCGTGACAGGCGGGGATACTGACCACTATACTACCGAGGACTCGGTAGGTATCGGAGAAGATGAGAAGAACTTCGGAATCACCGCAAAGCCTTATATTCGGGGATGAGTTAGTGATATGGATAAGAGGCGTTTTTTTTTAAATCTCTTTTTCACTAATTTTAGTTTTACAGAACACTTAAAAATGTCTTCGATTTCTCTTTAAGATAAAATATTTATGTTTGTTTTATAGAAAGTAGCTGCGTGCCCGTTCTCTGCACGGTAGGGAACGAAACTGTTTCTTACATGTATAGTTCGAATTGATTCCAGTGATTTGGGATCTAAAAATAAGCAAAATGATTTGACTCTTGGCGTAAAGTTACTCATTAGTTATTTGTAAAGTTAGTATAAATACTGACCTGAGACCATTGTTAATATTATGACGCAAAAAATTATGTCGGTGTCATTCGCGATTAGAAAAGAAAAGCGTGACGGTTTGGAATGAAAATTCCTAATTTTCAAAATGTCTCATTTCTACATTGTCGCGCCCTTGGAAACCCGTGTTCTCTCACAGTATTATTCTATCTATGTGCTTTCACCAGGGAGGGTCGATGCTGACCCCTGACCCTAGTTGACGTCACCCCCGACTCAGCAAGCTCCCGCTTGGACAAGGGGGCGAGAGAAAAAAAGAGGAGTCAGTTTAGTTTCGAACGGAGGGAGAGAGGACAATGTGTCTCTCCTCTCGATGGAAACAAATTGTGATGTGTAATTTACTTTTTTTTTATTTTCCATTATGGGAAAGCATAGTTGTATCATTTTGTACATAGTTCTCTGTAAATATTAAAAATTAGTTTAATCCAGAAGAGTTAATTGTGATCTATTGAGTATGTTTTCTTTTACCGCAAGTGGATCGGAACCAAAGGAATGCCTCAATTAAATATAACCGCTCGGAAACAGACGATCTACCATTCGCAATTCCACGGTCGCTAGAGTTGTGACATAAAGTGGTGCCAGCGGTGTGATAAAAGAAAAGTCTATCTCAGATCCTTATTACTCAGATTTCTGGATATGTGTGTTTATATAATGATGGCGAGCTAATGTGGATATCCTTACAACTTACTGGATAAATGTGCTGCTGTGATGATGGTACGACAAATCATCAAGTACGGATATAAAGAATCGACGTTTACAGTATGCGTGTGTGTTTGCTACTATGGAGAGGAGCCTGACAACTAAAGTTTGATACTGAAGAAATCAACAGACAAGGTGAGTGACTTTTCCTTGATTGTTTGATACAGGGATAAGTGACATGATAAATAACATGTTTATAATTTTAAGTAAATGTTGGAGCGCATTTATTAGAAATAAATATCAGCTGAATGTTGATTAAAATTAGAGTAAATATTATAGAGAATGCTGAATACTTTTTACCTATTTTAAGGAAAAGCGTAGTGTTAATTTCACAGCACTGGGTTGTGGGTGAAATGATAAGTAAATATGAAATACGTATTTATAGAATGCTGAATATTTATTTAATGTTATTTTATTTTGTTGCATGAAAAGCATGTTATTTTTATTATTTCAAATGATCAGTGTATTTTTTCCATTGTCCGGGTATTGAGAAGTTATGTTATCTATATAAGGGACGTACTTTTGTGCATTGATTAACATTTTTGTGAGGAAAATTTTCTATTTCAATATTGGTTAAATATGGCTTTCTTAATGAGAGGAAGGAAAGCAGAACTCATTTTGCTAGCATCGGAATTGGGGTTGGAAGTCCAACCAGAGCAAACTATGATAGATATAAAAAAGATTATTTTAGGAATGGAAAATTATGACGAGGAAACAGTGAAAGAACTGTTACAGTCAATAATTGATGAAAGGCAAGTGAGGGAAAAAAATGAGATGGAGATTTTAAAACTTCAATCTCAGGAACGGATAGAAATGGAAAAAATAAAGTCACAAAGGTCAGATCAAGAGGGGCGTCAAATTATAGTAACAGGTCAGGAAGGGCAAGGTGGAAAAAGATCGTTTGAAGAAGTAATTAAGATAATTAGACTCTTAACGGTCAAAGTTCCAAACAAAGCCGAAGGCTGGGATTATTTTTTCACTAGTCTGGAAAAAGCGTTCAGTAGTGAACAGGTTGAAGATGAATTAAAGGGGAAAATTTTGCTTTGCTTGTTAGGAGAAAAAGCGGCTCCATTACTGTCATATGTCGAAGGGGAACAGTATGAAAATTATGAGGAGTTAAAAAAGGTAGTTTTAAGGGAGTTCCAACCGTCAGCTAGAACATGTTTGGAAAATTTTAAGAAAGCGATTAGGGAGCCTGGTGAGACGTTTGCCCAATTCACCTCTAGATTATCTTCTATGTGGGACTACTATTGTAAGTTGAGGAAGGCACAAGATTTTGAGACGATAAAGCAGCTGGTAGTGGCTGACAGGATATTTGAAACGCTTGACTCAGAAACGGCTGTACACATAGGGGTTAGGCAAGGGGATAATTGGTTTAAACCCAAAGAGTTGGCCCAGGAAATAGATGTGTTCTACATGGCGAAGGGAAAAACGTACCATACTCCTAAAAACGGGCATAAAAGAGAAACTAGTAAGGACTGGGAGAAACATTTGGATTTTAAGAATTCCAATAGGGGAAATTATGAGGAAAAAGGTAGAATAGATCTGAACAGGAGGGTTGGAAAGGATTTTTCTTGCTATCACTGTGGGGGAAAGAACCATTTAAAAAAGGATTGTTGGAGATTAAATAGGAATCCCCAAAACAAAAATACGGGAAGCGCTAAGTCAGCCAGAGCAAAGAGAGTAGAAAAAGACCCTCAGTCAGACAATGAGATCGAAGAAGGAGCAGTTATTGCTAGAGTTAGTAAATTACTAGAGTCAAAACCCGAGGGAAACACAATAAAAAATCAATTGTGTAAGTTAGAAAAAATTGACATTAGTGTTGACGGGGTGGTCACGAATTGTTTAGTGGACTCAGGAACGGAAATAACAGTAATTAGAAGAGGTATTGTCCCGAAAATAGATATCAGGGACAAGCCTTCAATTTATTTAAAGGGCATTTTTGGCCCTGCAATAAAATGTCCGTTAGTAAACATCCCTTTGGCGATAGCTAAGGATGGCAGAACGAATGTGATTCACGAAGAGATATTGTGTGCTGTTGCTCCTGAATTGCTTGAAGATATGTTGATACCTCCGGCTATCATAAAAAGACTACAGGAAAGCGAGTCAGGATTAGATTGTAGGGACCCCCCGGAGACAAGAGGGAAAGTAACGTGAGTCAAGGCGAAAATTACGTTCCGCTCAGCGAAGCTGTAGAATCAGGGAATGATTGTATAGGGGGGAGAGCAACTCAAGTCAAAACAGGTGATTCTTGCAGTTCAGAGGTCGAAAAAGAGAGCGCAGATAATGAATCAGAGATAGATGGACATCGGGACGAAATCAGTCACAGTGAAAGCTTATCTTTTCTGCATCAGCAAAGAGAGTGTGAAAAGCTTGTTAGGCAATGGGAGTTAGGAAGAAAAAATAAGAGCAATTTTTATGTATCTGACGGATATCTCTTTCACACGGAAAAAATTCTTGGGGAGAATTGTGCTCAATTGGTTTTGCCCGAAAGGCGGAGGGCTGAAGTTTTAAGATTAGCTCATGAATCTCCTTTTGCTGGACACATGGGGGAAAGGAAAACAGCAGAAAGAATACGATACTCTTTTTATTGGGAAGGTTTAAAGAGGGATGTCCATGATTTTGTTAGCAGTTGTCACGAATGTCAGTTGACAAAACCAGTAAAAGTAAAAGATAGAACCCCAATTACTCCCGTTACGAGACCTGAATTGCCATTCCAGGTCGTAAATGTAGATTTAATTGGACCCATTGAGCCGATCAGCTCTAAAGGTCACCGATTTATTCTTTGCCTTGTAGATGTCCATAGTCGTTGGGCAGAGGCGGTTGCAATTACTAATTTATCAGCTAAGACAACCTGTGAAGCGTTGTTAGAAATCTTCTCTAGGACGGGGATCCCGAATGTTATTGCTTCAGATAACGGGACGAATTTCAAGGCGGAATTAACTCAGGAATTTGAAAAGCGGCTAGGAGTAAGTCCCAGGTTTTCCACACCCCAATACCCCCAGAGCAATGGATTAGTGGAACGGTATAACTCTACCCTTAAAAGGATGTTACATCATGTTATAAGGAGCGAAGGGAAAAAGTGGCATTTATTTTTACCTTATGTGTTGTGGGCGTATCGAGAAATACCAAACAGTACCACTGGGGTGGCACCTTTCCAACTTTTGTATGGAAGACATCCGCGAGGTCCTTTATCAATTTTAAAGGACACTTGGACAGGAGAACACAAGGGATTACAACTAAGCACGACCCCTGTTTCTAAATATTTGCAGGAGTTGAAAGCAAAACTCGAATATGCGGCAGAGCAGGCAAATTTGATAGCTGGTGTCCAACAACAAAGGACAGCTCGATATTATAATTTACGATCGAGCGATAGGAAATTTAAAATAGGGGACAGAGTAATTGTATTAATTCCCGACTCATCGAATAAACTCTACGCAAGATGGCAAGGTCCGGCGATTATTGAAGAGCAAAAGGGTCTTCATTCTTTTATAGTTAAAATGGAGGACGGGTCTAGAAAACATGTCCATCAAAACAAAATTAGACAATATGTTGTAAGATCTAATGCAATTAATATGATTTTTGAAGGTGAGGAAGAATTTGGGGAGGTAGAAAACGTACCTTATAAACAGAAAATTCCAGAAATTTTTGGTACCACTTTGGATAATTTAAAATTGCCAGAACTGAAAGGGGAGGAGTCAAACATTTTAAGAAAAATTATTCTTAAGTATAAAAATTTATTTACTAGAGAAGTACAGCCAGCTAAGGTTGGGGTGCATAAAATAGAATTAATAGAAGGAGTGAGTAGGAAGAAGCCTCACTGTTATCCAATACCAATGGCATATCGTAAAGAGGTAGATAAACAGGTAAAGGAATTACTGTGTTTGGGTTTAATTGAACCTTCAGACGCAGAAATTGCTTATCCAGTTGTCTGTGTCGCAAAGAAAGATGCAACGACTCGGTTATGTGTGGATTTCAGAGGGTTAAATGCGGTAACTAAGGTCCCCAGCTTTCCCATGAAAGATCGGGAAGAGTTAATTTATGTTGCAGGGTCAGCTAAATGGTTAACAAGCATAGATCTTTTAAGAGGGTACTGGCAGATCCCCATGGAAGAAAAGAGCAAACCATTAACAAGTTTTACCACACATTCAGGACAGTGGCAATTTAAAACTATGCCTTACGGTTTATCAGGCGCGGCCGGCACATTTCAAAGGGAAATGAATTTAGCTTTACAAGAGCACAGCGAGTACGCGCAGGCCTACATCGATGATGTTATCATATTTTCAGAAACTTTCGCTGACCATATGAAACACATTGAAAATGTTTTCAGTCATCTGGAAAAATTAGGATTTTCCGTTCGGTTAGAAAAATGTACTTTTGCGGCAACGGAGATAAAATATTTAGGACATCGAATTGGAGGGGGAAAACACGCCCCAGATGAAGAAAAAGTTGCTGTTATTAAAAATTTAAAACAACCAACTACCAAAAAGGAAGTTAGGTCAGTGTTAGGTCTTATGGGTTTTTATCGAGCATATATCCCTAATTTTGCTCAGATTTCGGTACCTTTAACCAATTTGACCAAGAAAAATTCACCGAGTACCAATATTCCATGGAAAGGAGAGCATGAGGAAGCTTTTCAAAAGCTAAAGAAATTACTGTGTGGGGTTACTGCTTTGGCGACACCTAATTTTTCAGAACCATTTCAGGTGCATGCCGATAGTTCCAATTTAGCTGTTGGGTGTTGTCTGACACAAAAGGACGAGAATGGAGAGTATAAACCCATAGCTTTTGCCAGCCAAAAGTTAACTGAAACTCAGCAAAATTGGGCGAGTATTGAAAAGGAAGCTTGGGCAGTACTTTTTGCACTCAATAAATTTGATAAGTGGATTCACGGGGGGACGGTGGAGATCATCACTGATCATAATCCGCTAACATATTTAAATGAAGTGACTCCCAGAAGCTCAAAGCTCACACGCTGGGCATTGGCGCTTCAAAGATGGAAATATGTAATCACCCACAGGCCAGGTAAAAATCATACAGCGGCAGATGCCATTTCAAGACTAAAGCAGGATGAGTAAAATTAATTTCTGTTTGATTTGTAATTTATCAGGTAATATTTTTTTTTGTTTGTTTAGGTGTATTTTAGTTTATTATTTTTGTATGTGTTTTTTGAGTTACTATAATGTTTTTTAATCAAAGTGAAAGTTTAAAAAAAAAAAAAAAAATCCCTGTATCTTACTTTGTAAGGATAGGTCATTCATAGATCACTTGTGAGACTGTTTCGTATATATTATATAATTGGAGGAAATCAGCCTTTAAGGGCAAATTTCGCTCTTAGGTGGGGGCGTAATGTCGCGCCCTTGGAAACCCGTGTTCTCTCACAGTATTATTCTATATATGTGCTTTCACCAGGGAGGGTCGATGCTGACCCCTGACCCTAGTTGACGTCACCCCCGACTCAGCAAGCTCCCGCTTGGACAAGGGGGCGAGAGAAAAAAAGAGGAGTCAGTTTAGTTTCGAACGGAGGGAGAGAGGACAATGTGTCTCTCCTCTCGATGGAAACAAATTGTGATGTGTAATTTACTTTTTTTTATTTTCCATTATGGGAAAGCATAGTTGCATCATTTTGTACATAGTTCTCTGTAAATATTAAAAATTAGTTTAATCCAGAAGAGTTAATTGTGATCTATTGAGTATGTTTTCTTTTACCGCAAGTGGATCGGAACCAAAGGAACGCCTCAATTAAGTATAACCGCTCGGAAACAGACGATCTACCATTCGCAATTCCACGGTCGCTAGAGATGTGACATACATCATACTCTTAGATTTAAGTTATGCCATTAATACCTTAGATACTACATGATGTGGAAAACCGTTTTATTTTACAATTAAAATAAATAGTTGTGTACCAGCTCTTCGCAAGGCAAGAAGAGAACATTTTCCTAAAATGTGATCATAACTACTTGTGGCAAAACAGAATCTGCAAGAAAAAAAGAAAGTTCTGTTACAGTCTTGATACTACCGCGGGATATATTAACGCGACGTAGAATTACTTAATTTTTAGTTAGCTGTGATGTAATACGGCTGTTGGAAAATGAATAGAAGACTTAGTTTCACGAAATATTTATTAATGCGGTATATTGTGCTTTGATCAATATTGCCTTAGCATATCTACTTACTATTATTTATGCTATCTGTTACTGATACCAATACAATATATTTTTGTTTTGCAACCATTAATGCTTAATTTAAGGAAACGGTTTAGATATTTGCCAAGAATGTAGTCTTTTACTCTTTGCTGATTCTTTGCAATTTACGCATAAGCATAAACGATAATCATTTCACGTTATGGTTGCCACTAAATCTACTCTCCATTAATTTTTACGCATAATTCTTCTCAGATTTCGTATTTAGCACCAGGGCCCTGTTATCGCACGGGCAAATCGGGACTTTGCCCAGGGCTCCCGGCTCGAATTGGCCCGTAATTTCAAATGTTGTTGTTTTTTTTTTAACAAAATTGTATGAAAAATAAAACAAATTTCATAGATGGGGCCCCCCCCAAATTCATCAATGCCCGGGCCCCCTGTTGGTCATAATCAGGTCCTGTTTAACATCGCAATATATTTCCTGCGATTAGCTCAATTGAAAATAATGCTGGACCATTCACTGGTGAAAAAACAACATTCCATTCTTTTTCTAGCAACGTGAAATAAAATATAGAAATATTTCATGCGTATCGTATGTTTTTCTTGTGAGTCCGTTATTCTGATTGAATTTCGAAAGGGGTTTTAAACTCGTGACATCAAAATGACGCACATTTCACATGCGAAAACTCAGTTATTTTTAATTTATTTTATTTATTTTTTTTCAACTGGCAACTTTAATCATTGTTACTGTCTCCAAGACAACCAAACCGCAAGATATCATACCGAAGTTTTTAAGCATATGCTATTGGAATTAAAATCCTTCTTTGCTTAAAAATTGGTAAAAAACATCCTAATTTATATTTTCCTCTCGTTTCTCTTTTAAAAGAGGGCGAAATGTATGCTCCGTCATTTCACAAAATATAAAAAAGTTATGACGGATAGAATTCAAGATGCAGCAGTTTTTAAATTATTTTACGAAAGTCAGCGTTAAATTTATTTTTAGTTGAAAAATTCCCGAAAATCTTAAAATTATGTTACACAGTCCGAACAAACAGTTTTTAAAAGAAAATTTCCTCCTCTACCTGATGATGTAACTATCGTTTTTCTGCGAGTGTAATTACCGGCGTTATTACGTATTAAGCGAGAAAAATCGCTAAAAATCGGACAAAACATAAAATAAAACATTTTCTAATTCGAGTTTCGAAAAAATCACTCCGAGGCGTGTTAGGATCTGTCCTAGTGAAGCTGTATGCAAATTTCGGTAGGTCTGCGACCCACCGTCTGGGCGCATGCTCAGGAATGTGCTGAAATCGGACATTTGAGTAACTTTCGACCATTAAAATTGCGAAAAATCGTTAAAAATTAGGGAACGGGTGGATTTTCAGAATTTTAAAGTAGCCTACGGCCTATTCTATGTCGTTTCACGTGTATGTGCAAAATTTCAAGCAGATCGGTCTGACCGTTTGGGAGGAGTTCCCGGACGAACAAACAAACAAACAGACACACTTTCACATTTATATAATAGATTACATTCTCAAGAAGTATTTTTAGTTTTAATACGTTTTACCAATTTACCTATTCGTATCATATATGGGGGTGGTATTTGCAACCAACAGCAAAAACTTGAATACTACAGAGCATTCTCGCCCTAACTTTACAAATAATGGATTGATCTTCTCTCAAAATGTATTATTTTTCATTTAGACTAACAACTTTTATAAAAAAAAAATAATCCGTGATGAAGTGAAATAAATTTTGTCATAGATATTTCAAAACTAGAGTATAATTTATACATGACCACCGGAGGACTTGCATACAGATGTTGTCTTAAAGTAGGAAAAATTTGAAGGGCTTGACACATAATGCGTTTAGTCCTACTTACACATAACAAATTTAGGCGATTTTTTTCTTTTTTTCTCGAAATACACCGTCAAAGCTTTTAAAGAGTAATAAAAATAAAGAATCCTCCCCGGCGGGGAATCGAACCCCGGTCTCCCGCGTGACAGGCGGGGATACTGACCACTATACTACCGAGGACTCGGTAGGTATCGGAGAAGATGAGAAGAACTTCGGAATCACCGCAAAGCCTTATATTCGGGGATGAGTTAGTGATATGGATAAGAGGCGTTTTTTTTTAAATCTCTTTTTCACTAATTTTAGTTTTACAGAACACTTAAAAATGTCTTCGATTTCTCTTTAAGATAAAATATTTATGTTTGTTTTATAGAAAACTAGCTGCGTGCCCGTTCTCCGCACGGTAGGGAACGAAACTGTTTCTTACATGTATAGTTCGAATTGATTCCAGTGATTTGGGATCTAAAAATAAGCAAAATGATTTGACTCTTGGCGTAAAGTTACTCATTAGTTATTTGTAAAGTTAGTATAAATACTGACCTGAGACCATTGTTAATATTATGACGCAAAAAATTATGTCGGTGTCATTCGCGATTAGAAAAGAAAAGCGTGACGGTTTGGAATGAAAATTCCTAATTTTCAAAATGTCTCATTTCTACATCATACTCTTAGATTTAAGTTATGCCATTAATACCTTAGATACTACATGATGTGGAAAACCGTTTTATTTTACAATTAAAATAAATAGTTGTGTACCAGCTCTTCGCAAGGCAAGAAGAGAACATTTTCCTAAAATGTGATCATAACTACTTGTGACAAAACAGAATCTGCAAGAAAAAAAGAAAGTTCTGTTACAGTCTTGATACTACCGCGGGATATATTAACGCGACGTAGAATTACTTAATTTTTAGTTAGCTGTGATGTAAAACGGCTGTTGGAAAATGAATAGAAGACTTAGTTTCACGAAATATTTATTAATGCGGTATATTGTGCTTTGATCAATATTGCCTTAGCATATCTACTTACTATTATTTATGCTATCTGTTACTGATACCAATACAATATATTTTTGTTTTGCAACCATTAATGCTTAATTTAAGGAAACGGTTTAGATATTTGCCACGAATGTAGTCTTTTACTCTTTGCTGATTCTTTGCAATTTACGCATAAGCATAAACGATAATCATTTCACGTTATGGTTGCCACTAAATCTACTCTCCATTAATTTTTACGCATAATTCTTCTCAGATTTCGTATTTAGCACCAGGGCCCTGTTATCGCACGGGCAAATCGGGACTTTGCCCAGGGCTCCCGGCTCGAATTGGCCCGTAAATTCAAATGTTGTTGTTTTTTTTTTAACAAAATTGTATGAAAAATAAAACAAATTTCATAGATGGGGGCCCCCCCAAATTCATCAATGCCCGGGGCCCCTGTTGGTCATAATCAGGTCCTGTTTAACATCGCAATATATTTCCTGCGATTAGCTCAATTGAAAATAATGCTGGACCATTCACTGGTGAAAAAACAACATTCCATTCTTTTTCTAGCAACGAGAAATAAAATATAGAAATATTTCATGCGTATCGTATGTTTTTCTTGTGAGTCCGTTATTCTGATTGAATTTCGAAAGGGGTTTTAAACTCGTGACATCAAAATGACGCACATTTCACATGCGAAAACTCAGTTATTTTTAATTTATTTAATTTATTTTTTTTCAACTGGCAACTTTAATCATTGTTACTGTCTCCAAGACAACCAAACCGCAAGATATCATACCGAAGTTTTTAAGCATATGCTATTGGAATTAAAATCCTTCTTTGCTTAAAAATTTGTAAAAAATCTCCTAATTTATATTTTCCTCTGGTTTCTCTTTTAAAAGAGGGCGAAATGTATGCTCCGTCATTTCACAAAATATAAAAAAGTTATGACGGATAGAATTCAAGATGCAGCAGTTTTTAAATTATTTTACGAAAGTCAGCGTTAAATTTATTTTTAGTTGAAAAATTCCCAAAAATCTTAAAATTATGTTACACAGTCCGAACAAACAGTTTTTAAAAGAAAATTTCCTCCTCTACCTGATGATGTAACTATCGTTTTCTTGCGAGTGTAATTACGGGCGTTATTACGTATTAAGCGAGAAAAATCGCTAAAAATCGGACAAAACATAAAATAAAACATTTTCTAATTCGAGTTTCGAAAAAATCACTCCGAGGCGTGTTAGGATCTGTCCTAGTGAAGCTGTATGCAAATTTCGGTAGGTCTGCGACCCACCGTCTGGGCGCATGCTCACGAATGTGCTGAAATCGGACATTTGAGTAACTTTCGACCCTTAAAATTGCGAAAAATCGTTAAAAATTAGGGAACGGGTGGATTTTCAGAATTTTAAAGTAGCCTACGGCCTATTCTATGTCGTTTCACGTGTATGTGCAAAATTTCAAGCAGATCGGTCTGACCGTTTGGGAGGAGTTCCCGGACGAACAAACAAACAAACAGACAAACTTTCACATTTATATAATAGATTACATTCTCAAGAAGTATTTTTAGTTTTAATACGTTTTACCAATTTACCTATTCGTATCATATATGGGGGTGGTATTTGCAACCAACAGCAAAAACTTGAATACTACAGAGCATTCTCGCCCTAACTTTACAAATAATGGATTGATCTTCTCTCAAAATGTATTATTTTTCATTTAGACTAATAACTTTTATAAAAAAAAAAATAATCCGTGATGAAGTGAAATAAATTTTGTCATAGATATTTCAAAACTAGAGTATAATTTATACATGACCACCGGAGGACTTGCATACAGATGTTGTCTTAAAGTAGGAAAAATTTGAAGGGCTTGACACATAATGCGTTTAGTCCTACTTACACATAACAAATTTAGGCGATTTTTTTCTTTTTTTCTCGAAATACACCGTCAAAGCTTTTAAAGAGTAATAAAAATAAAGAATCCTCCCCGGCGGGGAATCGAACCCCGGTCTCCCGCGTGACAGGCGGGGATACTGACCACTATACTACCGAGGACTCGGTAGGTACTGGAGAAGATGAGAAGAACTTCGGAATCACCGCAAAGCCTTATATTCGGGGATGAGTTAGTGATATGGATAAGAGGCGTTTTTTTTTAAATCTCTTTTTCACTAATTTTAGTTTTACAGAACACTTAAAAATGTCTTCGATTTCTCTTTAAGATAAAATATTTATGTTTGTTTTATAGAAAGTAGCTGCGTGCCCGTTCTCTGCACGGTAGGGAACGAAACTGTTTCTTACATGTATAGTTCGAATTGATTCCAGTGATTTGGGATCTAAAAATAAGCAAAATGATTTGACTCTTGGCGTAAAGTTACTCATTAGTTATTTGTAAAGTTAGTATAAATACTGACCTGAGACCATTGTTAATATTATGACGCAAAAAATTATGTCGGTGTCATTCGCGATTAGAAAAGAAAAGCGTGACGGTTTGGAATGAAAATTCCTAATTTTCAAAATGTCTCATTTCTACATCATACTCTTAGATTTAAGTTATGCCATTAATACCTTAGATACTACATGATGTGGAAAACCGTTTTATTTTACAATTAAAATAAATAGTTGTGTACCAGCTCTTCGCAAGGCAAGAAGAGAACATTTTCCTAAAATGTGATCATAACTACTTGTGACAAAACAGAATCTGCAAGAAAAAAAGAAAGTTCTGTTACAGTCTTGATACTACCGCGGGATATATTAACGCGACGTAGAATTACTTAATTTTTAGTTAGCTGTGATGTAAAACGGCTGTTGGAAAATGAATAGAAGACTTAGTTTCACGAAATATTTATTAATGCGGTATATTGTGCTTTGATCAATATTGCCTTAGCATATCTACTTACTATTATTTATGCTATCTGTTACTGATACCAATACAATATATTTTTGTTTTGCAACCATTAATGCTTAATTTAAGGAAACGGTTTAGATATTTGCCACGAATGTAGTCTTTTACTCTTTGCTGATTCTTTGCAATTTACGCATAAGCATAAACGATAATCATTTCACGTTATGGTTGCCACTAAATCTACTCTCCATTAATTTTTACGCATAATTCTTCTCAGATTTCGTATTTAGCACCAGGGCCCTGTTATCGCACGGGCAAATCGGGACTTTGCCCAGGGCTCCCGGCTCGAATTGGCCCGTAAATTCAAATGTTGTTGTTTTTTTTTTAACAAAATTGTATGAAAAATAAAACAAATTTCATAGATGGGGGCCCCCCCAAATTCATCAATGCCCGGGGCCCCCTGTTGGTCATAATCAGGTCCTGTTTAACATCGCAATATATTTCCTGCGATTAGCTCAATTGAAAATAATGCTGGACCATTCACTGGTGAAAAAACAACATTCCATTCTTTTTCTAGCAACGTGAAATAAAATATAGAAATATTTCATGCGTATCGTATGTTTTTCTTGTGAGTCCGTTATTCTGATTGAATTTCGAAAGGGGTTTTAAACTCGTGACATCAAAATGACGCACATTTCACATGCGAAAACTCAGTTATTTTTAATTTATTTAATTTATTTTTTTTCAACTGGCAACTTTAATCATTGTTACTGTCTCCAAGACAACCAAACCGCAAGATATCATACCGAAGTTTTTAAGCATATGCTATTGGAATTAAAATCCTTCTTTGCTTAAAAATTGGTAAAAAACATCCTAATTTATATTTTCCTCTGGTTTCTCTTTTAAAAGAGGGCGAAATGTATGCTCCGTCATTTCACAAAATATAAAAAAGTTATGACGGATAGAATTCAAGATGCAGCAGTTTTTAAATTATTTTACGAAAGTCAGCGTTAAATTTATTTTTAGTTGAAAAATTCCCGAAAATCTTAAAATTATGTTACACAGTCCGAACAAACAGTTTTTAAAAGAAAATTTCCTCCTCTACCTGATGATGTAACTATCGTTTTCTTGCGAGTGTAATTACGGGCGTTATTACGTATTAAGCGAGAAAAATCGCTAAAAATCGGACAAAACATAAAATAAAACATTTTCTAATTCGAGTTTCGAAAAAATCACTCCGAGGCGTGTTAGGATCTGTCCTAGTGAAGCTGTATGCAAATTTCGGTAGGTCTGCGACCCACCGTCTGGGCGCATGCTCACGAATGTGCTGAAATCGGACATTTGAGTAACTTTCGACCCTTAAAATTGCGAAAAATCGTTAAAAATTAGGGAACGGGTGGATTTTCAGAATTTTAAAGTAGCCTACGGCCTATTCTATGTCGTTTCACGTGTATGTGCAAAATTTCAAGCAGATCGGTCTGACCGTTTGGGAGGAGTTCCCGGACGAACAAACAAACAAACAGACAAACTTTCACATTTATATAATAGATTACATTCTCAAGAAGTATTTTTAGTTTTAATACGTTTTACCAATTTACCTATTCGTATCATATATGGGGGTGGTATTTGCAACCAACAGCAAAAACTTGAATACTACAGAGCATTCTCGCCCTAACTTTACAAATAATGGATTGATCTTCTCTCAAAATGTATTATTTTTCATTTAGACTAATAACTTTTATAAAAAAAAAAATAATCCGTGATGAAGTGAAATAAATTTTGTCATAGATATTTCAAAACTAGAGTATAATTTATACATGACCACCGGAGGACTTGCATACAGATGTTGTCTTAAAGTAGGAAAAATTTGAAGGGCTTGACACATAATGCGTTTAGTCCTACTTACACATAACAAATTTAGGCGATTTTTTTCTTTTTTCCTCGAAATACACCGTCAAAGCTTTTAAAGAGTAATAAAAATAAAGAATCCTCCCCGGCGGGGAATCGAACCCCGGTCTCCCGCGTGACAGGCGGGGATACTGACCACTATACTACCGAGGACTCGGTAGGTATCGGAGAAGATGAGAAGAACTTCGGAATCACCGCAAAGCCTTATATTCGGGGATGAGTTAGTGATATGGATAAGAGGCGTTTTTTTTTAAATCTCTTTTTCACTAATTTTAGTTTTACAGAACACTTAAAAATGTCTTCGATTTCTCTTTAAGATAAAATATTTATGTTTGTTTTATAGAAAGTAGCTGCGTGCCCGTTCTCTGCACGGTAGGGAACGAAACTGTTTCTTACATGTATAGTTCGAATTGATTCCAGTGATTTGGGATCTAAAAATAAGCAAAATGATTTGACTCTTGGCGTAAAGTTACTCATTAGTTATTTGTAAAGTTAGTATAAATACTGACCTGAGACCATTGTTAATATTATGACGCAAAAAATTATGTCGGTGTCATTCGCGATTAGAAAAGAAAAGCGTGACGGTTTGGAATGAAAATTCCTAATTTTCAAAATGTCTCATTTCTACATCATACTCTTAGATTTAAGTTATGCCATTAATACCTTAGATACTACATGATGTGGAAAACCGTTTTATTTTACAATTAAAATAAATAGTTGTGTACCAGCTCTTCGCAAGGCAAGAAGAGAACATTTTCCTAAAATGTGATCATAACTACTTGTGACAAAACAGAATCTGCAAGAAAAAAAGAAAGTTCTGTTACAGTCTTGATACTACCGCGGGATATATTAACGCGACGTAGAATTACTTAATTTTTAGTTAGCTGTGATGTAAAACGGCTGTTGGAAAATGAATAGAAGACTTAGTTTCACGAAATATTTATTAATGCGGTATATTGTGCTTTGATCAATATTGCCTTAGCATATCTACTTACTATTATTTATGCTATCTGTTACTGATACCAATACAATATATTTTTGTTTTGCAACCATTAATGCTTAATTTAAGGAAACGGTTTAGATATTTGCCACGAATGTAGTCTTTTACTCTTTGCTGATTCTTTGCAATTTACGCATAAGCATAAACGATAATCATTTCACGTTATGGTTGCCACTAAATCTACTCTCCATTAATTTTTACGCATAATTCTTCTCAGATTTCGTATTTAGCACCAGGGCCCTGTTATCGCACGGGCAAATCGGGACTTTGCCCAGGGCTCCCGGCTCGAATTGGCCCGTAAATTCAAATGTTGTTGTTTTTTTTTTAACAAAATTGTATGAAAAATAAAACAAATTTCATAGATGGGGGCCCCCCCAAATTCATCAATGCCCGGGGCCCCCTGTTGGTCATAATCAGGTCCTGTTTAACATCGCAATATATTTCCTGCGATTAGCTCAATTGAAAATAATGCTGGACCATTCACTGGTGAAAAAACAACATTCCATTCTTTTTCTAGCAACGTGAAATAAAATATAGAAATATTTCATGCGTATCGTATGTTTTTCTTGTGAGTCCGTTATTCTGATTGAATTTCGAAAGGGGTTTTAAACTCGTGACATCAAAATGACGCACATTTCACATGCGAAAACTCAGTTATTTTTAATTTATTTAATTTATTTTTTTTCAACTGGCAACTTTAATCATTGTTACTGTCTCCAAGACAACCAAACCGCAAGATATCATACCGAAGTTTTTAAGCATATGCTATTGGAATTAAAATCCTTCTTTGCTTAAAAATTGGTAAAAAACATCCTAATTTATATTTTCCTCTGGTTTCTCTTTTAAAAGAGGGCGAAATGTATGCTCCGTCATTTCACAAAATATAAAAAAGTTATGACGGATAGAATTCAAGATGCAGCAGTTTTTAAATTATTTTACGAAAGTCAGCGTTAAATTTATTTTTAGTTGAAAAATTCCCGAAAATCTTAAAATTATGTTACACAGTCCGAACAAACAGTTTTTAAAAGAAAATTTCCTCCTCTACCTGATGATGTAACTATCGTTTTCTTG